>PVJX010000829.1:69288-204753 GCA_004027295.1 Dolichotis patagonum
TCAGTTGGAATGGTGTTATCCTGTTTTGTTTGACTATATCATACGTGATGATATGAACAGCTGTTTTGAAGAAAACATTATGACAGCTATTGCTGATTTAATATTATCCTTCTTAGAAGTCCTACCATGCTTTTTTTTTGTTCTATTACCATTGGTTCTATCTACCACATTGTGTCTCATTGGAATTTGAATATGTGTGCTAGTTCAAAATTTTTTTCTTTTTTATCAAAAATGAGATATTATAATACCCATTGATCATTTTCTGTTATTCGGTTCAGAAAGCCCTGGAATTCTTTCACTATATGCATGGCTTTATACTATTCTGTTATGTTTGATATTATTGTAATTGAAACTACGCTCAACTATAGCAGAGTAGAGATATGGTGTTAGATACTGTTGATATCCAGTTGACTTAATGTAAAGTACTGTGTTGCCTATGTTGTCCTCTTCATATCTGCTCTGTACTGCCCCCTTTTGTTTTATTCTCTTTTAAATAAAAAAAAAAGAGTTTAAAAGTATTTCTGTACTGTTTTCAGTATATTTGGTTATATTTTTATATGTTATCCTGAGAGGAGTGCATAAACCTGTGGCCTAGACTCTGGCCATGGTTTGCCATGGACAGTCATCCAGAAGGAAATACCTTCCCTCTCTCTGCTCCCACATCAGTTCCTTCTCCCTCTATATTCTATTTTCCACATAACCACCAGAATTATCTTTCTGATAACTACTTTCTGCTCAGAAAACTTCCTTGGTGCTTTCCTATGTTTTATAGAACTAAACCTGAACTTCTTGATACACTTTCCAAGTTGATTGGTTGTGTGATATGTGATGTACAGTAATGTGTGTGTGTGTGTGTGTGTCTCTGTGTCTGTGTCTGTGTCTTTATGTTTAAAACTCTTGAGATGTTTGCTCCTTTGGTCTCAAATTTTTGATAAGCCCCACTCTTAATTCCTAAATACTCCCTACACAATCATAGTGTTTTGTTTGTGCCATTTTATTACCTTTAATGCTCTCTTGTCCCATCCCCACCTCTCTGTTTAGGAAGATCATACTTCTGTTTTAGAGTCGCCCTTAAATGTTACCTCTCTTGTGAAACCACCCAGCTTCTACTCCATGGAGAAAATTATTTTTTCCTACTCCATGGCATTTCCTCCATACTCCTTAGAAGAATTCAACAATGTATCTACAATGTATCTACAACAGAGTATCTACAATGTATTATCTTACTAGATATATAAAAAATGCAACATTTGTCTTAGTTGCTTTCTTATCACTGAGATACAGTACCTGATGCTCATAAGTTAAAGGAGGAAGGATTTACTTTGGCTCACAGTTTGTAGAAGTTTCAGGTTATAGTCAGCTGACTCCAAGGCAGGGCGGCATGGCAGAAGACAAACAGCTCATAGCATGGGGGTGGGAAACAGAGTATCAAGGGAGGAGGGAAGGAAATACACCTTTTATAGTCCACGCACAGGGTGACCTGCCTCCTCCCACAAGGCTTCAACTCCTAACATTACATTTAGCTATAAACTTATCAGTGGATTCGGTGGACTAATGCACTGATGAGTATCATGCCCCTGTGATCCAGTCACCTCCCCAGAGCCTCACCTGTGGTCACATGAAGCTTTCTGGGGACATCAAGATATAAACCCTAACACACATTCTAAAGAAAAAAATTTAATCAGAAGAAAATGACACTGAAGGTAACTTGAATTCATAGGAAAGAATAAAGAAGCCCTAGATGTGGTAAATATGTAATAAATGTGATTACTGTTACAATAACTTGACAACTGTTTTAGTTGTAAGCATGCCAATAACCCTCACTTGACTTGAGGGCAAGGATACCGCTCTCTGATTCCTCTGCCTGTCTCATGTTCAGAATGTCACACACACACACACACACACACACACACACACACAGATTTTGTAATAAACATTTGACTTAGTCATTCAGAGATATGTATATTCACAAAATATTTTAGTGTCTGTATGGTAGGAATGTCAGTGGACAAGAAGGAGAATGAATAGGAGTCTTGTTCTGAAGCTGTTCAGTGTTGAGTGTGCAAGCAACTCTTGTCTAATCTGAAAAACTGATGCCACAGGAAAGACATAATCCAGGAGTCCAGGAAGTTCAAAAGGAGAACTGTACTCATGTATACTTACCTACTCATTTACTGTCTTTCTACCTAGATTTTTAAGAAACTATCTATCTCTAATACTGTCTGTTTTAGGAACAGGCTGATATCTGATGAAGTTAATAGATTAGAAACAAATCCTAAAAATTTTAGCAGAGATTTGGGGATATTCTTTATTAGTTGCAAAACCAAAATCACCTTTATGAGATTCCTTTCTATCTTTTCTCCATTTTTACAGCTCTTTTTTAATTTGCCCTTGTGTAGAATGTGTACAATTGTGTTTTCCTATTCTCATCTCCCCTGCCCTCACCAACTTTAAATGTACAATAACATGCTCTTATGCAAGGGTCAGCCTTTCCCCCACTCACTTTAATAATTGCCATATCTTTTAAAACATTTATGATAAACTAAGATACTTTTTGATATTAAAGATGTTTAACCATTCATAGGAAGAGTCATTGTGGTATTTTAGAAAAGCTAAATAGCCATTAGGTACTTTAAGATTTTAAACTTGTACAGTTGCCAGCTACTTTTAGCATAGGCAGTAAAGTGATGGTCACATGAACCCTCTTAGAGATAACAATGGTAAAAACAGAATAAAATACTAATGAAAAATAAGAAACTACAGTTATTTAAAGATACTAGAAGTTGGCACACAACAGATAGAAATCAGAGGAAAATTTAATAATAATAATAATAATAATAATAAACAACTGTGCTGAGGGGTCAGAATTAGGAGTTTGTGGCATTTTGGTCCAATGGCACTTTTTTCCTGACATAATTATGGTGGCCAAAACAGAGCTTTGCTAAAGGTGACAGAAATCAGAGATTGGCCTGGAAAGGCATCAGGAAATATAAAAAGGGGAATCTGGGCCACATCAGAGCTATATGTCCAGGTTGTATGGTCAGCCCTCTCAAAAGACCCCCATTCCTCAATTCCAGCTAAAAGCTAGAGAAAAAAGTTACCTTTTTATGTTTGTTCATCTTGGTTTGATTTTTGAGAGAGGGCCTCACTATGCAACTCAGGTTGGCCTTGGACTCACTGCATAAACCAGGCTTGCCTCAAATTAATGTTGATCATTCTGCCTCAGCCTCCAAAAATTAGTTATCTTTTAAAAAAACAACTGTGAATTTCATGTGGAAGCAGGAAAGATCCATAATAGCCAAATCCTGAGCAAAAAGAACATCATTATACCAGAATTTAAGCTATACTATAAAGTGATAACAAAAATAGCATGTTTCTAGAACAAAAACTGTTAAGTGGACCAATAGAATGGAACAGAAGGTATACAAATGAATGCATATGACCACCTGATTTTAAACAAAGGGGTCAAAACATTCTGGAGAAGAGGCAGCCTCTTTCACAAACGATGTTGGAAAACGATATACACATACAGAATATTGAAACCAGATCCCTGTCTTGTATACTGTATTAAAATCAAATCAAAACAGGTCAGAACCTAAGTATAAAACTATAAATATTAAAACCACTGGAAGGCAACATAGAGGAAACACTTGCAGTCGGAAGAGGCATAAGCTAGGACTTCCTGAAGAGCACTCCAAAAGTACAGGAAATGCTTTTAAGTGTCAACAAGTGGGACTACATCAAGTTAAAAACCTTAACAGCAAAGAAACAATTAACAGAGGACCCAGTGAATGAGAGAAAATCTTTGCTGCCTATGCTTCTGAAAGTGGATTAATATCTAAAATACAGAGTATAGCAAGATCATCCAAAAGGAGGAAGGTACTGCTATGAGCTCTGGAAGATGTGAGATTTCTCTTCTAAAAGCAACATTCCAGTGCCACTACAGGAAGCATGGAATCTGACCTGCTCCTCATAGTGGAGCCAATAATGAAGCTCAGTGCTCATTAACTCTTTTCTCATTGTTTCCTGACAAGTTTTTCTTTTTTCACCCCAGCCAGTGAGCCACAACACTCCAAAGTGGTTGGAGAGTACATATCCTCTAGGATGTAAGATCTACAGCCCCTTCCAGTTTGAAAAAGCTATAGAAGACAGAGACCTCCACTCCCTCAACACATCATAAAGAGTTACAGGGATTTGTGTCTTTCCAGGGGAGATGACATAGGGGATTAGTGTATGGCAGAACTGGATGGGAAAGTGGGGAATTTACAAGATCCCGGAACACACATGCAGAACAGTTCCCAAAGCCTCCCTGCATGTGGATTTCTCAAGAGACTTCAAGTAGGTTTTCAGTAGGATGGCCTGGACCTAACATCAGCCAGAAATATGGGATCCCAGGGCTGTCTCTCAGGACCTGTATGTAGAAATCATTGCAGTTTTCCTCAAGATTTGGACAGCATAAAAGGACACAGGTATCTAGAAGAGCTTGTTTTAGTGGCTTTCCTCACCACAGCCAGCTCTGCTTCCTCCAGGGTGTACTTTTATCTTATTTTTTCTTTTACTTGACCCAAGCTTACTCTATAGAGCCAGCTTCTTTCTCAGTCTTCACTTTTACTTTTTCAAATAAACTTTGTCACTGCTTAAAAAATATATAGTATAAGGAATATATTGTATTTTATATTTTTAAAAATGCCAATTAAATAAATACAGTAAGGGGCTGGGAATTTAGCTCAGTGGTCCAGTGCCTGCAGCAAGCACAAGGCCCTGAGTTTGATTCTTGGTACAAAAAAAAATTCCAATAAAAATTCCAAGTGAGCAAATGAATACATACTCCTCAAAAGTGCAAATGGTCAATGCACTTAGGAAAACAAGTGCAACATCTTTAGCCATCAGAGAAACGGAAATCAAACTATGTTGAGATTCCATCTCACCCTTGACAGAATGACTGTCAAGAAAAGATAATACTGGCAAGAATATGAGGAAAAAGAAACTATACTGGCAAGAATGTGAGGAAAAAGGAACTGTACATTGTTGGTGGGAATGTAAACCAGTATAACTGCTACACAGATTCCTCAGGAAAACTAAACATAGAAATGCCTGTTGATAGAGGTATATCACTCCTGGGCACATTGCTGAAAGAATTAAAAACTGCTTACTACAGTGATACATGCATACTCATATTTACAGCAGCATAATTTACAATAGTTGAATTATGAAAACAGTCTATATGCCTGTCAGCAAGTGAATGGATAAAGAAAATGTGATTCACATACTCAACCATAAAAAAGAATGAAAACATGTCCTTTGCAAATATATAGATGGGACTGGAAACCATGATGTTAAATATAATTTAGCTCAGTTAAATATCACGTGTTTTCTCTTCCCTGATAAAACCCTCCAAATACATATGTTAATAAATTAAAAACAATAGAGATAACCAAATCCAGAAAGTAGACTGCTGGAGACAGGGGAAGGGATTGGTGGACAGGATAAGTAAGGGGAAGGTTATGATGGGATCGAACATGATCAAAATATCTTAAATGCATTTACATCTTCCCAAAACAAACCCCATCTTTCATATTCACACACGTTCATAAGACAATCACTTGTCTTTTGTAAGATAGAGCTGCTATTTGTCATATCTGTGAGCTTACTGCTTGTTTTGTCTGGATGCATAGTATTAAAGCTTACGGGTTTGCAATATCTGAGAAGAGGGATCAAAGCCAGTAGAGCAGGTGAAATATTAGTGCAGTTTTTCTACAAGCAAGAACATTACAGAGAAATTCAGCTCCATCTTTGTCTAAATATTTGGCTTACTGACAGATTACACGATGTAAGTGTGATCCTGGCAATCAGTGAAAAGCTATGGGAACACACCAGGGTATCAGCAGCAAAATACTATGTGGCAGACAGAGTTTGCAGTTGAAATTGCAGCAAGTTTACTTGCTGGAACTTGCCTAGTTGAATGAAAGACCGGTAATCCTCCGAGGAACACAGTGGAATCCAGAGTTTGTCCGAAGTATTGTCCCACTAGACATAGAATGACCCATTCTCAGGAAATAAGAATGTCTGATCTAGTCTTAGGAAAAAATTTCAGGTAGAAGGAAGATGATAACAGAATCAACTTGGATCTGCAGGGAAGAATGAAGAACACCAAAAATGGTAATGCTTTGAATAAACACAAAAGCTTATGACTGTTTAAAATGAAATTATACCTCTGTATTGCAACTCTGGTTTATAATATACATTTGACATAACAACACTAAGGATGGGAGTAGAATTAGATAAGCAGAAACGTACCATTGCACGTTTCTGTATTTTACTTGGGTATATATGCAGTATCAAAGAAAATTAGAGAGGGGCAAATGAAAAGTACATATTTAATTTTTAGAGTAAGCTCTAAAAATAATTGAGATTCAGCTGTAAAGTGAGTAGCAGAAATAAAACTGAGTGTTTAAAAATTTGCTTAACAAAACAGAAGGCAGGAATGGAAAAACGAACAAAAAAGAAGAAATGAACAGTAAAAGACACATATGTATAAACACAGTCATACCAGTTATTACATTAAATGTTAATTGATTGAACACTTTAATCATAAGGTGACATGGTCAGGATACCTTAGAAATGACCAGCTAATGCTCCCATAAAAGATACACTTTTAATGACAGGGTAAATATTATGTTATACAAAGAGTAAGCAAAAGAGAGAGTAGCTATGGCTTTGTTATACCATCAGAAGAAATGATAAAATAGACAAAAATAGGAAAGTTATAAATGTATAGGCACCCAACAGAATTTCAGAAAACATACTACAGGAAGTGGGCATAACCACAGTTGGCAATACTCCTACTATAACCAAAACAGAAAGAAAAATCAGGATATAAAAAAGCCAAAGATTGTAACCACTTTATTGGTGTTTGTATAACATATTACACAAGTGCAAAATATGTACTATTTTAAACTACGTATGAATGTTCCTCAAGATGAACCATATACTATGAAAGAAATTTCAGTAGATTTCAAAAGATTGAAATCTTATACATTTTCTCACTACAATAGAGTTAAAACCAACAGCAATAAAACATGGAGAAAAGCTTCATATATCTGAAAATAGCCTACTTTTATACAACTGTGTGTGAAAGAGGAAATCAGATATTTTGAGTTCAAAGATAATGAAAATTTGTAAAAAATGAATTGTGATGGATGTGCCTGATGAAAATTTGTAAAAAATGAATTGTGATGGATGTGCTTGATGCTTGGGGGGAGAAATGTCTAGCTTTCAACATTTACATTAGAAAAGAAAAAAAAATCTAAAAATAATTGCTCTAACCCACACATACACTATTTAGGAATGTAGAGATGCAAGAACACATTAAACCGAAATTAACTGGAGGGGAGGAATAATGATAAAATTAGAGGTCATTAAAATAGACAAAAACAGGAAATTAGTGAAATAAAAACAATTCTTCTAAAAGACGGGTAACCTTGGTAAACTTCTACATAGAATAGTAAAATAGTAAAAAATAGAAAGGCTATGAATGACCAGTTTGAAGAAATGAGAGGATATAGCAGCAATTGTGAACTCTTTAGAGCTTGTAGTGATGCAAACAGCTCATTGCAGCACACGTGCTGTAGTTTCACCACCGCTGGATATAGAGACACATTCTGTAATATTAAGAGGATAATATGGGAATATTTAAATATTAGGCTCAACTTTAAATTTTTTAAAAAAAGTTCAATTTCTCATCAAAAACTTTTCTGTGAATAAAACTCCGGCCCAAGGTAGTTTTCTAATAAATTCTGTCAGATATTTTTTGAAAAGAGTGATACCAAGCTTATACAAACTCTTTCAGAGCATAGATGAAGGAATACTGCTCTACCATTTTTTGAGTTCTAATACTCTGATACTTAAATCAGAAAGAGACTTTGCAAGGAAAAAAAACCCTACAATCAATATCTTTCATAAAAATAGATTTTAAAAAAGAAATCAAACTTGTAAGAATTTGTTTAAAGGGTAGCATAGCAGGACCAAACAGGACTTATTTCAGGAATGCAAGTTTAATTCAACATTCAGGTATTAATGTAATTTACAATGGCAACAAAATACAGAATATCCATGATCACTTGAATAACTGAAGAAAATGCATGTGATAACATTTCATATCACTGACATGTATTAACACAGCAAATGAGGAATAGAATTTTCTCATTAGTAAGGACATCTATAAAAACTGCATAGCCACTGTCATTCTTCACAAGAAGGAGTAAATTCTTCTACTTAAGGTTGGGCATAAGTGCAGAAAAGAAAGAAAAATAAGTAAAAATATATGTAGATTGGGTAGAAAGAAGTAAAACTTTATTTTTGTAAGCAGTGTAATTGTGCAGAAAATCCCCCAGGTGCCAATATCAAGTCTTTTGTTCTTTGAAACACAGCATTAAGAAAAGAAAAATAAAGTTTACAGAATAAAAAATATCTGTGTTCCTATGTCTAAAAACTCTGACAAGTTAATTATAACAAGGCAACCCAATTATATTTTATAAGGGTAAAATATTTAAAGAAGGCTTCACGAAGGAAAACAGATGGCTGGCCAGTAAGCACATACCAAGGTGTTCCACAGCACTAGTATCTAGCAAAATGCAGACGTGTGAGAGGCCTCTAGATTGTAGAACACATCCAGACTTTCTTCTTGCTCGTCTCTAGAAGTTTCTGCTTAGTCTTTTTATGATATAGTTGTATTTTTTTGTTTTTACGTCCTGGAGATTGAACTTAAGGCCTCTCACTAAGCTATATTCTCAACGCTTTTTAATTTTTTTTCTTTTTTGAGAGAGGGTCTCACTAAATTGGGCTAGGCTGACTTCAACTAGGGATGCTCCTGCCTCAGCTTTTCCTTGTGGCTAGGATTATAGGCATGTGCCACTGTGCTGGCTCTTTAATACAGTTTTTCTGTTGCTTGTTTTGTTCTGTGAGTTCTAGGTGCTTCCTGATTCAGAGTGTTCAGGCTGCAACTTCTCTGGTCCCATTTCTTTGCCTAGTTTAGGTTTTTGTATGTTTTACCTTCAAAGTAATCAATCCCTCAGACAACAATAAGAAAACCAAAGCTGATGCCTTTCTTTCCTCCCCAGTGGAAACCTTTCAAAAGCCTTCCGTGTTGGCTGGATGCTTAACTGTTGAGTTTTACATGTTTATGCTTCTAATTTGTGCCTCTGTCTATATTTCCATTTCTCCTTTGCTTTTTAAAATGAAGCTCTTATTTTTTTTCAGTAAGTCTTTTTTTCCAAGTCCTTTAAGTCTTCTTCTTTTCATTTTATTAGTGTGTTAATCTTTAAACTTGTTCAGGTGATACCAGTTCTTTGAGAACATTTTTAAACTATTTTTGCAGATACAAATGAAATAGCCATTGGTAAACTTTTTTTTCTAAATGAATATTATATTTTGCAAGGTTTTTCTAACAAATTCTTAACAGTCTTTTCACTGAGTACCAGTGGAGCATTTGTTTTCTTGTGTGAGGTCAGAATGCTTATAATGTTAGAGAAGAAATGGGGCATGTTTCATTCAAACATATATGGTGCTTTCTGTATCCAGGTAGCTTTCTTAGCACCAATACAAGTCATCTTTGCAGAAACCCAATACCTAAATACTGTCATATCTCCTTTTACCAATGAGGAGACAGGCACAGAAAAGGTAGGGAGTTTTCCAAGGTCAGCTAATAAATAACAGCTCATACTTGAAATGAGAATTTTTCCTCAACATTTATCTACATTGCTAATCTGCATTACATTAGATAGCAGTGATGTGCATGTTTGCAATGCTGTTGCTAAAATGGATTAGAACAAGAAGTTCTTTTGCATTTTACTCAAAAAAATTAATGTATTTTTCATGGTGTCCTCAATCTACAGGTTACGTGTCTTTGTGCATTTCTGTAAAGCTTGGGACCTTGTGTGCCAAGCAAGCTTTCTGCTGGCTGTGGCCACTGTAACACAGTGTGACTGGTTCCTGAGTGTGTGGGGTGCTTATGTCAAAAGCCAGTCGCTACTGACCGTGAAGGCTACTGTCTGCTACACACACAGCTTCTGGGTTGGCTAAGAATATTTTCCAAGACAGCGTTACTTCCGCCATCAATAACCAATTTTACTTTAGAACTAATTTTATACAGATAAATACCATTTTTGACATTTTATGACAGTTACTTTGAAAACTTTGAAGCTGAGTGGAGAATAACAAAGTTATGCTGAAATACAATTGTTGAGCAGCCTAGCAGGGCTACTTGGTAGATCAGTGCTTTTCCTTTAACCCAATCTCTGCACAGTGTAACTCAAAGACCTACCTCCATTAAATTCCATATTCTTCTGTGTATTTAATGTCTAGCTAGCGGTAGCCAGCCAGCCAGCCATTTCAGTGTAAAGACCCTGGGTTGAGCCAAAAAAAAAAAAAAAAAAAAAAGGACAGATGCCAGTGTTTATTGTCTATTGTGTTTCACGTAGGGAACAAATTTTTTCCAATCTTTATTTTTGGCAGCTTAGTACCTGCTTCCAAAGACAGTGCGTCTTATTCGTCCTTGTTTTCTTTAGCAAGATCTAGCCAGTTTAGGTCATTAAAGCATGAGTTGGTGAACTTTTCTTTTAAAGGGTCAGGTAGTAAATATTTTAAGTGTTGTGGGCCTTACAGTCTATGTTACAGCTACGCAATTCTGCTGTTACTGGTCAAGATTGGCCACAGACGATCTGTGAATGAATGGGTGCTATCTGTGAATGATGATCTGTGGCTGTTTTCTAACAGAACTTTGTTTTCAGAAACCCAGCAGCTGGCTGGATTTCACCCTGGGCCCTTGTTTGCTGGTCTCTGCTTTAAAGCATAAGTTTAGTGAGTTAATTAGCATTTAAAAATAGTCAAAAGGGTAGACTGCACTCAGTAACAGGATTACCCCGAGAGTCAGTAACCTAAGTTTATTTTTCGTCCATAGTTTTTCACAGGTGGAAACTGGCAGAAACTTCTGCTCATTCTAGATATTCAAGCTGTAGAAAACTCCATCTGGACATGTCCTTCTACGCAGCAAGACAAAGGAGAGGTAGTCATGAACATCCTTTAAAGCTTCCCCCTAGACATGCCATATTTCTTTGAGATAAATTTGTGGCCACACCAAACTTGAGAGGGAACATGGAGGTCCAATGGTATTAACCTAGATAGAAGAGAAGCAGAATACAGTCACGTGTTGCTTAATGATGGAGATGTGGTCTGAGAAACGAGTGCATAGGTGGTTTTATCATGGCATAAACATCATAGCGTGTACTCATCTGAACCTACATAGTGTAGGTCAGTGACTCCGCTCGGCTTGTTGCTGCAGTCCAAAGATGTGGTAAGCATGAGATGTGAGGCTGCTGCCAGCATATGGCAATGCACGGTTTCACAGTGAACTTTGCATGTGTGTGCAGGCGTGCATGTGTGTGTACGTGTGTGTGTGTTACTAGAGATTGAGCCCAGCACTGAGCTACATCCCTGGCTCTTTTGAAATCTCCTCTCCTGTCGTCTTTTTTCCTCTCCTCCTCCCTCTCCTTTTCTTTCTTCTTCCCCACCTCCTCTGTTTTAAGACAAAAATCTCACTAAGTTGCCCGGGCTGGGCTGGACTAGGTTTGCACATGCAACACACCTGCCTCAGCCACTGCCCCCAGCATGCTGGGAGATAACTACATTATAAAAATAGATAGAAGACCATACTTTAAAACAGTGATGGTGAGCCAGGGATTTAGCTCAGCGGCATGAGCACCTGCCTTGCAAGTGTGGGGTCCTGAGTTCGATCCCTGATACCAAAAAAAATTTAAAAAAGATAAAACAGTGATGGTGAATCTTTCAGAGCTTGTGATGATACACATAGCCTGCTGTGGCACCACTGCTCTAAAATAATAATGCAAGTATAGTGAGGTAAATACATAAACCAGTAATAATTGTTTTTATCATTATAATGTGTGCAGAACATACATAATTGTATTTGCAGTACTTTTATGTGATTGGCAGTGCAGTGGGTTTGTTTATATTGGCATCATCATAAAATGTGAGTAACGCTTTAAACTACAAATCAGTGCTACCCAACTGGGGAAACTAATATGTGTTGAAAATGTATTGAGCATGGTGTAGCCATGCACACCTATAATCTCAGCTATGGGAATGTTGAGGAGGGCAAATTTGGTTCCGGCCTAGGCAATTTAGTGAGATGCTGTCTAAAACAATTAAAATAAGACAAAATAAAACAGGTTTGGGAGTTTGGTTCTTGTCTAGCATATGAGAGGCCCTGACTTCTTTCCCTAGTATTGGAAAAAGAAAAAGTTAAGCTGAATTCATTGCAGAGTAGCTGTTAGCATTTTTAAGTCACTGACTTTGGTAAACTTTTATATCCTGATATTTCATCTTAATATGTGTGTCTTGGACCTTATGTGAAATACTGATTAAATGATTGCTATGGTAAAATAATCAAACAATTATTATTAGAAGAACTATAGGGCCAGTGCACCTGTCAGATTACTTTTTGTTTTCATTGTGACAGTGCCTTTTTTTCTATGTTAGGGGTTGTGGGTCATGAGGGTGCTGTCTTGACGGAGGGCCAGCCAGTGCCTAAATCTTGGCCTGTGCTATCCTCTTTCTTTGGGTGCCACTGCTCGAAAACATTGCTGGGACAATGGTGAGTGAAGACACAAAATGCCACCTTTTTTAATAACTCGAGGGCTGTGTTGTGGGTAGGTTTGGTTGGGAGCAGCAGGATTTGGTGATTTTGCATAGAAAATTATCCATGAAAGGTCAGTTCCCAAGCAGGGTACTGAGTCTCATTTCACAGTGTGTGGTATAGAACCAGGAGAGCAGGCTTCGATCTTGTCCAGGAGCACTGACGCTGGCTATGAGTGCACTGAGCTTTGGCCAGAATCAGTAACAAACTCTCCTTAGTTTTGGAGTGCAGGAGCAGGAGGGGCTTGGGTACAGCTGGAAGTAGGTATGTGTGTAGAGTGAAAAGAGGGATAGAAACCAGGCATGGTGGCACATACCTGTAATTCCAGCACTCAGGAAGCTGAGGCAGAAAGGTTGCTAAGAGTTAGAGGCCAGCCTGGGTTACATAGCAAGTTCAAGGACAATTTGACCTACATAGTGAGATCTTGTCTCAAAAAGAGGGGAGAGAGGGATAGAAGCAGTAATATATATATAACATATATATAATATATATTATATATATAACATATATATACACATACATACATACATACATAGAATTTTAATGTTTTATTTTTAAAAAGTAACACAGAAAAAGGATAGAAATGATACAGAATTTCAAAAAAAAAAGAAAAGAAAAAAGTAGGGAATTAACACCAGTTAATATATTGCACATTGTTATCTCAGAACTAGTTGTTCAGGTTACAAAATCTAGATACAAAAGTGATCAAACAATGACAGCACAACTAAGAGAGATTAGTAGTATAGTTAACTAATGTACATATTATACATGCATAAATTTATGTTTACCAACATACATATAATCTTTTCCTTTCTTTTTTTCCTTTCCCCTATTCTAGTAGTTCTGTATTTTTGAACACTTTCTTTCCCTCTATTACAATTTCTATTGTACATTTCAGATCTTATTACTCTTTCAGTTCATTATTTATTTTTACACTAGAGAGACAATACATTATTTACAAATATGAGTCTGATTTATTTCACTTATGAGTATAGTCTCAAGTTGCCTCCATTTACCTGTAAAAGTCTCAAGATTATCCTTTTATATGTCATGTCACAGCGATATATGTGCACCCATGTTTATACCAGCACAATCTGTAATAGCTAAATCTTGGAAACAACCAAAATTCCCATCAACTGCAGAAGAGATGAAAAAGATGTGGTATTTTTATACAATGTAACTTTATATTTTTAAGAAACTTTTTCCCAAATGGCAATATTGTTACCTTTAAAATTTCTAAGACCCAATTTGCTTCTAAAAGGAAGGTTTCAATGGAAGGGGCAGATTTCCTTTATATTATGATACATACTGTGCTAGACATGTTTTTATCCCACAAGCAGCTGCCTTGCATAACTGATAATTTCATGCAGGGTCAAGGATATAATTTGCCCTCCCTTTTCAAAGTCTGTACAGTATATATTAAAAAACTTTTTCACAATGCATTATTTTTACTGATTTTAGATACTGTAAATTTGAAAATTATTTATACTGAGCTTCTTTTGGACCATCTAAACCTTGTATTATGTTTAAATTTTTTACATGTCATTTGCCACTTTCATTTTTGAGTTTTAAAACTAAAAATCCATCAAAAAATTTCGGGACTAGCCAGTAGATGGCAGCATGGGGTCGTACGTGAAATAAAATTTTGCAAAGGCCATTGTATTGCAGCTGCAACCTCCATTATTCAGGTATAATGACTTCATGTTTCATTTTAAAAGCTACATTTGAATGAACAGCCAAATAGCTTTTAAGTGAGTTTTGAGCAGGCAATTTGTTCCCTGATTATAACCTGTATTACATCATCCCAGGTGTCTTAGCTCTGCCTAAATATCCTGAGGTAGGAAAAGTATAACCCTTCTATCTTTCCTTTCCACACATTGCCTGGCACATCATTGCTCAGTGACTCAACGTGGAGTGTTTTAGCTTAAAAATGATTCAAATGTTTGACTGTTATTATGTTTTCTATCCAAAAATATAGTCATTAAGGGCCCTGTGTGATCTATAAAGATATATACCTATACACACATGCAACACATACCAATACCCCCCATACTGCATAATTTAAGTTTATATGAGAAAATTACATATGTGAACCTAGCTCTGCTTCTATTACATTTTTCTCTGCTTTTAGCCAAACTTGTTGAAAGTGCTGCCTGCCTGCCCTGTCTACCCTTCTTGTTAAGAATTGATTCTGCCAGTCACTGCTGTTTGGTTTCAGCCTTCACCAGTCCAACTGTTCTTGCTGAAGTTACCAGGCGTCTCCATGTTGCTGAATGCAAGGGACACATTTCAAGCCTCATTTCCTTGTTCTTAGCAACTTTTACTCTGGGGTCCCCAGGCTGACAGCATTCTACGTTTCCCACAGCAATTGCTTAGCATTCAGTAATTCCTTGTCTTCCTCTGCTTAAGCTAAATGTTGAGGTAAGGTCTCTGGCATTTTTCTTTCATGCCCCACAAACCAGTGACTTCTGTCCAGCACAGGGGCTTCTGCCATCCAATACAAAACCATGGGCACTTGATCACTGAACTGGTCTTGAACTGGCTTCCTTTTCTTTTTAAATTAATATTTATTTATTTATTTATTTATTGCTACTGAGGATTGGACTCACAATCTCAACTTGACAGGCCAGCACTTATGCCGCTGAGCTAAATCCTTGGCTTTATTTTATTTTATTTTATTTTTTGTTTTGCAGTGCAAGTTATTGAACCTGGGTCCTTGCACATGCTAGACAATTGCTATACCACTGAGCTACATCCCCAGCCTTGAGCAGTTTTTCTTACATGTAGACTTGCCTTCCAACCCTGTCTCCACATTCTTTTTTTTTTCCCAGAAACAGCTTTTTCAAAAACAACCTTACTAAAAAACAAACAAACAAAAACAAAACAAAACAGCAACAAAAGCAACCTTACGTCTTTGCTTAGAACACTTCTAAGGTTCTTAATTGTCTAAAAATAAACTCCCAGGTCCTCAACACTGCACTGGATGTTCTGCTGCAGTCTTGAGTCTTTCTTCCCCAGTCAGTGTACTCTGGCCGCAATAACCTTTTTATCCCATTTCCACAGCAGCGCTTGGCTACCTGCCCATCAAACCAGAACACACTGTTCTGTCTGGTGCTCTCTTGCTCAGTGTCGGTTTAGCGCCACCTCACGAATTCCTTCCCTGTCCAGACACATGATACTGGGTCTTCCTCCTGTGACAGACTGTCACTTATTTTAGAACATTTATTCCCAACTCTGATTACATGCAATTTGGTGCGAGACTGTGTTTCTTCCTAGACTATAAGCCCTACAGTGGAGGTGATTACTGACTGGTTCTTGATTGTATACTGGTCCTTAGTAAAGTTCCTGCAACAAACCAGGCAAGGGTGTATGTAGGAATGACTATATTTAGTAAATATCCCAGGGACTGCAGAGTAGTTAAATTCCCAAGCTTAGCTCTTCCTTATCATAGGTATGTACTCAACTTGCTGTTCTGAGAAATTTGTTAGGAATAATACACATGAAAATGAACTTTCTCTAATACTAAGTGTGTTTTTAAAAAGAGACTTAGTGTTGGGGGACCTAAAAATCAATATTTTTCATAGGATGTGCGCAATTTTTTTTTTTATCTTTTTGAGACAGGGTCTTACTATGCACTTGAAGCTGCCCTCAAATTCACTTTGTAGCCCAGGCTGGCCTTGAACTTACAGCAATCCTCTTGCCTCAGCCTCCTGAGTGCTGGAATTCTAGGTGTGCGTCCATTCCCGGCTCTAATTTATATTTTGTTTTGTTTTGGTGATGGACTTTAACTGGATAATTAGATGACAAAAGAAACTTTCAAATACTGGACATCACAAGATACCACAAAAAAATCTCATTAGGAAAGATTTTAAGTTAGGTTATATGAGATTTTATATACATCCTAGCACACATTTCTAGAAATACAGTATTCTAAAATTAAATGGAAAAGCATTAAGATATTTGCATAAATATTTTATCATTTTTACAGTAAATAAAATTTTAGTTCTAATCATCCATGTAGGACACATTTACTCCTAAAAATATACCTGAGTTTTATGTCTACATTTGAACACCAAGGAATAACAGTAATGACTCATTCCTTTTTTTGAATCTGAAACTATTTTTAATTTAGTCCTCAATCTGAAAATGTTTTTATTTTAAATCAACTTCTTTGAGCTTTTGCATTGATTTAAAAATTCTCTATTGGCATAATGAGTATGGAACACCTCCCTGCTACATGACTCACGATGACACTTTCCGTGAGATACGACCCCTTCCATTATCTAACCTAGGCTTGGGAGAAGAACAGCCGTGTGCAGCTGGAGGAGAGTGTTTGCCAAGCATGGAGTAGCCAACCCTGCACACTGGACTGCAGTGTGAAGAACCCTGTGGGGATAGTGACTCGCCTCATAAATTTCTTTGCTGCGCTTTTTCCTCATTAGAAAAGATGGTAATTTTAAAGGTCATTATGCCTGCATTTGACTCAGAGAATAATTTAAAAACTTTTGATTGTTTATTTAGTGATGTATCTTTTTTTTCACTTAGAAATCTGTATGACCTGGAGGAAGAAATCTTTATGGCTTTACAGTAGAACTTCTTGAAAAATCTTGTTTCATGCTACATGACAGCATTTAAGAAAGGACTAAAAAGATACATACATACAAACAGACAAACACACACACACACATATATATATGTTTTTTTTTCACTATGTACTCCAGGCTGGTCTTGAATTCTCTACTGAGGGTGACCTTGAACTCATGGCAATTCTCCTGCTTCAGCCTCCTGAGTGCTAGGATTATAGGCATGTGACACTACACTCAACTCAGAATTATATTTTAAGGGTTAAATAATTAGAAAAACCTACCTTCTTCTGTGTTGGTAGCTACCACTATGCTCTCCTTAGTTTCTCTAGGAACTTTTACCAGGAGCTTGGCCAGGTCTGATAAGTCACTGTCAGTGTGATGGGTACAGATGAAACCAATAAATAGGGCATCATCATAAATCTATTGCTTTTTTTTCTCCACAGGAATATGCCAAGTAAGCAGACAGAAGTTAGTTGAGTCCCTCTGTTACTCTTAGAGTTCTTTTAGTTAAACACATTCAAATTAGCTTAAAGGGAATGGGGAGGCGGGGAAAAGTTGGCTCCTATAGCTCAAAGGCTGAGGAGGAGATGCTTTGGGGTGCAGCTGGACACCCGGGCTCATGAAGTTTTGTGCATCTGTTTCTTTCTCTTTGATACTCAGCACAGCTTCCCTTAGGGTGGACTCTTCTTCCCAGAAGCTGTTTTCAGTAAATGGCCAAGATGGTTGTGGCTGGTCCAGGATCCTGAGGCCTCAGATAGAGAGAAATGACTTCTAGCACCTCTGCACTCCTGAGTCAGGCCTGGTTAGCTCTGCTTGGGTGATTTTCTACTGGAGGATCAGTCCCGGGGCCTGTGGGGAGAGGGGTACACGGGCCAGTGGATCCGGCCATGTGAGTGTGTCCACGACTACAGTGGAGGCTGCGGGGCCTCAGTAAGACCTCTGCCATGTGAGAAGGTTTGCTTCCCTGGAGAAAAAGTGGGATGCTGTCCCCAGATTAACGAAAAGTCGAGTTGAACAAAAGAGAGCCAGGACACCCTCACTATTGATAGTATATAGTTGTTGGCAACAGTTCAGATTTTGGTGGTGCTGGGGATCAAATCTAGGGCCTCATACATACTCAGTAACCACCCCAAGAAAATTTTAAAAATACATAGAAAAGTATAAGGGAGAAAACAAAAACAAAACAAAACAAAACAAAACAAAACCCCAGTCTTATCATCTAGAGAAAATAACACTCAGTGTTTTTGTATATAACATTTGAATTTTTTGTGACTCTTTAGAGTTCTGTCTGGTTTTGTATCACATATTTTGAAGCTATGTTATTGGGTATGTAAATAATGTGGGTTATTATATTTCCTAGATAAATTCACTTCTTACCATTATAAAATGTCTGTCTTTATCAATGATAATATTCATTGTGTTTAAGCCTGCTTTTCTTCTATGAATATATTCCCTGTGTCTTTTTTTTTTCTTGAAGGCTTGTATGCTATATTGCCTTTTACCATTTCACTTTTAACCTATCTGTATCTATCAGTTTTAAGTGTATTTCTTACAGGAAGCATGCAGTTGACTCTGTGTGTGTTTTGTACTGAGGATCAGTGCCAAATGCTCATTCTGGTGTTACACTATATCTGCAGTTCCAAGTCTTGTATTTTTATCTAACTTAACAGTCTCCATTTTTTAACGGGAAAATTAAATGATGTATGTTAATTTATATTTATTCTTTTTGGTACCTGTTTCCTATTTGACCTACATATTCTTTTGGTTTTTCCTCCTTTTCTTTTGAAATAAATGAATATTTTTAAAGATTATATTTTATCATGAGATAAAATATTATCATACTAGAAATATGCCATTTTGTTTTATATTAGTAGTTATAGATTATAATGTACATGTTTAATATAATAAATATCACTAGTGTTAGAAACTTATAATAGTGTATTTCCAATGTTGTATATTTTACTTCACATGTGTTACAGACTATATTACTGTTGTTATATTGAAAAGTCATATACACAGAGAATTTTTTAAAATAGATTGAAATATTTAAAAAACTGTCTGCTGTCTCATATTTTTGTGCATATTTACCACCTAGGGCACTTTCCATTCCTTTAATGTCTAAATTTCCATCATTGAATGGAGGTCTGTTGATGATAAGTTCTTTCAATTTTATTTTTCTGTCCATTTTATTTTTAAAAGATATTACTGGTAGATATACAGAAATCTGTGTTGATAATTTGCTACTTTTAGAACTTCGAAAAAGGTCAGTTGTATTTCAGTTTGCTTAGTCTCTAACAAAGACATTCCTTTTTAGTGATGCTGTAATGTCTTTTTTTTTTTTTTTAATCCATGACTGCTTTTAGAATTTTCTCTTTAGCACTTTGTCACTCTTTTATCCGCAGTTTTGTTGTGATATGTCCTTGTCTGGCTTGTTTTGTGTTTATTCTGTGTGAGGTTTGTTGAGGTTCTGAAATCTGTTGCCTTGTAGTTTTCTTCATCTTTGGAAGTTTTAAGTCATGACTTCCTCAAATATTTTTATGCTTCTTTTTTTCTTGAGACTTCAATTATAAATGTGCTGGATTTTCTTTTCTTTTCTTTTTTTCCCCGGTACTGAGAATTGAACCCAGGACCCTGTACGCAAGCACTCTACTATTGGCTACATCAGCTCAGTCCTGTGTTTGAAGCAGGGTCTTGCTAAGTTAGCCAAGATGGTCTCCAACTTGATGATCCTTCTGCCTGAGGCTCCTGAATGCCTGAGATTGCGTTTATGTGCCACCATGCTCAGACACTTCGCTAGTTGATATTATCTCACAGGTCAGTGATGCTCAGGGTATTTTCAAATTTTTTTTGTCTCTGTTTCATTTGGGATTATTGCTATTTTCTTTTTTCAAGTTCATTGATCTTTTCTTCTTTAATGTCTAATTTGCTGTCAATCTCATCAAGCATATTTTTGACTCTAGAAGTCATGCTTTATATTTTCGTCTCTAGAAATTCCAGCTGTATATTAAAAGTTTTTTGTACTAATTTTATCATTTCTACCATTTCTGTATCTGTTTCTATTGTTTGAACTCCACCCTGCCCTCTTCCAACATTGGGCTATATTTTGCTGCTGCTTTGTCTGACAGGTAATTTTTAATTAGATAACAGACATCAAGATTTTCATATTGTTGAGTTTTGAATTTTGTTGTATTCTTTTAAGAAAGATTGGACTTTTTGCTCTGTGGTTGTTACTTATAGTTCATTTCTGTCTTTTGGATCTACTCATAAGTTTTATGGTAGCAGAGCTGGACCCACCTTTACTGTCAGTCTAATCTAACCCCACTACTAAGGCAAAATCCACCTGAGAAACACATCCCACATCCCATGTATTGTAAAACTTTCTTCACTCTGGCTGCTGGGAGTCTGAAATAGCCCTAGCTTTAGGAAAGCTCTAGGACTGTCAACCCACTGGTTCTCCTTGCTCTTCATGATGGATATAATGTGTAGGGAGCGGCATGATAGCCTCACTGCTGCCGCCCCATCCCACCTTCCTGTGGGCATTTGGTGCGTCTGCCTACATTGCCCATGATCCTCTCTGCCTGGCCGGACATGACTGCGACCTATCCGGTCTCTTCACAACGTCTCTGCCTGATGACATACTTCCTCCCACTGGTGCCCATAGTCACTCCCACCAGAAAGTTGAGCCTGCCCAACTGTTGCTTAGATACTCCCGCCAAAAGGGTTAATACCACCCATAGTTGCCTAGTTACCCGACTACGTCATATGATCTCACTTCCTCATTCCTGCCTTCTATAAGCCATGTTCACTTCCTCAATAAATGAGATTTGATTGGAATTGCTCAACTTGTCTCCGTCTCTCTTTCCTCTTGTCCCGTTTTCATCCCATCCCCGTTCCCCCTCCAGGTTAGACCCACGGACTGATCCACGGGCCGGATCAATAATGTACAGTTCTTTGCTCACTTAATTTAGCAACCTCTGTGGATCTTTGGGGTCCACTGTGCATCTCCTTCCTCTCTTGTACTCCAGCCCCCAAAATTCTATTTGTTTTACCTAGTAAGATTGATGCACTCTGATGGGTTCTTTCTTCTTTCACTGTGGCTTGAAACTACCCCCAGAGAGTAAGTGGGGCAACCATATGGCTCAACTCACTTTTTACCCCTCAGTGAGGGAGCACAGTTCAGCCTGCTCATTTTCCAATATCTGAAAAGCCATTAATGTATGATATATATTAGAAAATATATATGACATATATATTCTAATTTATAGCAGAAAGGAAATTCTTTTAACAGTTTATCCTTTAAGACTGGAACAGAAGTAAGAAATATACAGGCTTTGAACAATGAGAGGGGTCCTCACCAAGACTGCCTGCCAGTGTGGGTGGGGTGGAGAAACAGGAAGCCAGGATGTGCCTGACATATGATACCAAGACTTTTAAGATTTGAAAGTGCCTGAGATCTCAGAATTGTAATCAAGCTTTGCTTAATATTCAGTGATCATATTCCTTACTGACTGACTTTTCTACTCAGGGGTCACAGTTGGAATGGGGGTGGATTTTGGAATATTTAATAATCTTGTACTATTTCCCTCTATGTTGCATTCTCATGTATTTTCAGAGTTATCTGCCTGGCCAGATGAAATACAACAGGTATAGAAGGTAAAAAATCTTTCAAAGTAATTTCGAGTCTTCTAGATTATTCAGTAGGTGGTAGAACTTGTTACACAGAATGAGCAAATTCATGCCAACTAACCACTCCCGTCTCAGATGGTTATATAACTGAACTCAGTGCAAACTGTTTTATAGCTGATAAATGTCTCTCATTTTGATCAAAGCTCTAGAGTTTGCAAAAGTTTCATGCAACTCATCTTATTTCTTTGCTCTTCTTATGCTAAAATATATGCTTTCTTGTCTTTGATCTTAGGGTAGGCAGCACTGGCAAGATATTTTATTTTAAAACAGCAGTGAGCATTCAGTTGAGAATAAGTATCTCAGCTGAAGAAAATAAACACCTGGAAGATAAAAGGAGGTAGAGAGGGTCTGATCTTGAGGTGGTATGGACTTACAGGAAATTGCTCTGCCAATGATTCCTTTTACTGTGTTGCATACTTGGAAATTTCACATATAGTTATCCTTTAAAAAAATAAAAAACAATAAACTGTGACATTATTGCATCCACTTTCACTGCACCCCATTGCTGCTCCTTTATTTTTGTTTAGTTTCATTTGATTGGCTATTTAAAATTTAAAGTAGCAAATCATGACTGTTTGTATGTAAATCCACATGTTTATTTAGATTTGCTTAAGTATTTTTATCTATCTATATTTTAAAAGTATACATGCTTTGAAATTCTGTGGTCACTATTTTTCTTTGTATTAATAAATTTGTATTTTAATTTAATTTACTTCAATTTAATTTTATTTTATTTAAAGAGAAAAAAGCAAAACAGAAAAAAGTGTAGAAATAATACAGAATTTCAAAAAAACATTAAGAAATCACTAGTTGATAAATTACGTATTGTCTTCTTAGAAATAGTTGTTCATGTTACAAAATTAAGGCATACAAAGGAGACATTCAAACAGTGAGGCTGCAAACAGTTCTGTTCAATGATCCAACAAAAACTTAGTAATACAGTTATCAATCCCACTCACTTAAACATACATGCAGTTATATCCTTTAATGCACTTTCTTTTCCTCCTTTCGCTTTTTAAGTACATTATCTATTTAGTTATATCATGTTTCAGCTTGCTCAGTACCTTATTGATCTGTTTTGTTGTTGTTATTTTCTTTTTAATCACCTTATATAATTCTAATAATTGTTTATTTTAATTTATGATATGATTCATTATGCTTGTTCAAGAAAATAAAACTACAGCAGTTTATCATTAGTAAGTTATTCCTAACTATAGAATACCACATGAAAATAAATCTAAAGGAGTTTTTGTAACTTTTTTCTTAGTCCAGGAAAGTATTAATTTATAATTATTGAATAAAACATAATATCTTAAGCTTTGTTGCCTTTTGTTCTTTCACTATTAATGCTAGTGACTTTTTAACCAATATTGTGATAATGGCCTTGTTTGGCATACCTGCTAAAACTGTATTTATCTAGTAAGGATCCTATTTGAATCTTCAACCTTTAAATGTGATTTTTATTTGAGTTTATTACATTGTATCTTAGTATAGAATCTGTATATACTGTCTTATCTGGAAATATTTAAGACGATAACCTCAAGGTAAAACATTAAAACTTCTCATAACTTCAATTCATGAAATAAAAATAGACTACAGTATCAAAGCAATATTATATAGTTTTACACAAAAATATAATTGTAAACTTTACACTTTCCTAAGCTTTTTCTTCTTTTTTGTTTTCTTTTGGAGACAGGGTTTCCCTATGTAGTTCTGGGTGGCCTTGTACTTGCAGTGACCTGATGCCTCAGCCTCACAAGTGCTGGGATTATAAGTGTGCTTCACCACACCTGGAACCTTTTATTTTCAGGAAAAATGTCAAACTTGAGAAACAATAACAATTATGGCTAATGATATTATTCAGAGATAAGCCCTAATAATACTTTGACGGATATATAATGATACCTTGGTTCACAAACTTAATTCATTCGCCGATCATATGGAGTGCAACCAAAAAACAATTTTTTTATAAAGACCCAAATAGGATATTTTCTTTGTCTTTTCATAGCAGTTTTTTAAAAAAGGGAAATGTTCTCAACTCTATTGCATTACAATACTAGAATTTTAAAACCTATTTGTAAGTGTTTTCTTATAAATATATTAGAAGAGACTGAAAAGATAAAAGTCAGTGTCTTGCTGGTTGATTTCCACACCGTGCTGTTCTGTCCCCATTCTCTACCCTTTGTCCCTGCTCACCCTTGTGCTTCTGTCAGCACGCTGACCGCTTTCCTGCAACAGAGTGTTGGAATGGTTACCTCTGCCACTTCACTGCCCATTTCCTCCCAGGGCTGTCTCCTCCTCATCCTGGAAACTTCATTCAGGGTCCCTTCATTCCTTCCACGGGGCCAACCTGCAGCCTGACCAAAGGTCTTTCCTCAAATCCTTTTTCATCACTGCTCTCTGATTGTTTCCTGTGCAATGTGTTTATTTCTTGTTTACTGACTTATTTTCTAATATTTTCTGCTCTAATATAAATTCTATGAATGTAAGAATGTAGCTAACAGTTCTGTTAATTTTGATTTCACACCACCAACTGAATGCATGATAGGTGCTCAATAAATAAATTGTACACCAAGGTAGTTTGTAATGTGCATTATTAATGGATCTTTATAAGTAACTGCAATGTTTTAATATAAATATATAAAGAGTAACATTTTGATTGTTTTCCTGTAGCTAGGATAATATATTTAATTTTTTTAAAGTGCTCATGATACTAGCTCATTTTGTTGCAAATTGGTAATGAGGAGGAGGAGGAGGCAGATATCATGTCCTCTGACAGACAAGAAGCTGACACTTCAGATTAAATGGCTTGTGCAGATTTACATGCAGTTAAAGGGTGAAATACAAATCATAGAA
Organism: Dolichotis patagonum; assembly: GCA_004027295.1. Taxonomy (NCBI): domain Eukaryota; kingdom Metazoa; phylum Chordata; class Mammalia; order Rodentia; family Caviidae; genus Dolichotis; species Dolichotis patagonum. The sequence goes on from PVJX010000829.1 coordinate 94,126, forward strand.
GCTGTCTTTTAAATGTTTAACATTTTTGTTTTGCAAAAGAGCATGAGGAGCATAGGTTAAACAGCTGGACTCTTGGAAAAAATAGAAAGTAGGAAAAGAAAATAAAGTAAAATAAGATGATAAATATAATAAAAATCTAAACAAAACACTCTCGAGTTGCATCTAGGGCTCACATTACCTGGTAGCATGTAATTCTGCAATTGGGAATATATATATATATATATATATATATATGTCCATTTTTATTAAAATGGTTATAAAATATGAATTACATATTGTCACAGTTAGTATATTGATGTGGGTTTTTAAAAGTATAATAGCGTTAGTTTTTTTTTTCAGAAAAGCTTTCACATATGCCTTGTGAGTTTCTTACAAATATGCCTTTGAATACTGATTTTGTTTATCAAATATATGAAGGCATCTATAACATGTGTAATAAATGTTGCATGAGCTTTGTGGTCTCCAGACATCACCTCTTTGACTCTCTGTTGCTATGGGTTTTCATTAGTATGCCGTGGAGCCTGGGTTGCCATAGAAAACGTGTGGTTGTAGAAGAGTTACCATGGCAACATTTCGCCGTTATGTATTTTTCAATATCAGCTAGCTGGAGATGATAATGAATCCAAATGATATTTATTTAGGATCTCAATAATGAAAAAATAAACAGAATGTTTTAATGTTCTAGTTATCTTTAACAGATATTTTAAATATTTGTTGCCTTTTTTCAAATAAATAGAAATGAAAGGTGCTGTAAAAATCTGGGGTTTAGCAGTGAATTAAATTGATCTCTGGAGATACTAAAATTTAAATTGCTTTAAATGTTTGACGTACCCATAAACTCCCATGTAATCAAGGTCCTTGTCAAATCAGCATGTTTTTATTTTAACAGTCTCCTTCATGACCCTGAACAATAGCTCAGGAACAAGTAAGAAAACAAAGAGAAAGAAGAGTATTTTTTGTCTTTGAAATGAAACTCAGAAATAAAGGAAATCACCTGATGACTCATTGTTCACTGTAGCTTTAAAAAAGAAAAAAAAAAGCGGAAAGGTTATTTTCAGTAAAATGGCAAATCCCTAGGTTGAAGGGAAGTCTTATACATACTATTTGAAGACATTTTGATATATTCATCCCTTTTGCAATAATTTAAAAATTCCTAACCAGTTAGAAATGTTAGGCATATTATGTCAGTTATCTACAAATAACTTTATTTTTTATCTTCATAGAGTAATATTTTGTCACAGGGTTAAGTAGAAAAATTATTATAACAATCTAGCACATTAGATTCATATATACTATAGATTTTTTTAAATGCGTGAGGTCACTGCGTCCTCTCTTGCATGGAGGCCCCACCCTCACACTGTAGGATGCACTTTTTTTCCTAATTTCACTTGGCCTAAACTTGTTCTGCAGAGCCAGTTTTTTTTCTTACCTTTAATAAAACTTTGCTTGTTAAAAAAAAGAAAGAATTTTTTAGATGAGTCAACTTTAAGTATTACAATTTGTGATCTGTCTTAATTCTTTCTTTTTAATTGCCCATCTTTCCTCTGAAGTTCTGTGGAAATCGGGTTTGGGGACTTTTGCTTTTGTTTTCGTGAAGCTCTGTGGGCTGGGGACTCCTCAGGATTGTTTCCCTGAAGCTAGGTTTTCTCATGGGCTACCTAAAGATAAACCGCTCTGCAGCAGGGTAGAAGTAGAGGCTAAGGACCTAATCACAGGGTCATGCCTGAGGACTCTAGAGAGTCAGTAAATCAGTGAGTTGTTCTGATTTACTGAACAACTGGTTCAGGTTCTGATTTACTGAACAACTGTGGTTGTGGATAACCACAAGAGGTCTGACAGCAAAATGTAAAAGCAGTGAGCAGGTGTGGCTTGCAGGAAAGAGGCAAGGTGGGGTTGAAAAGAATCATTTAAAAGGCTGGTTTTCTAATCCATGGTGTAAATATATCAAGTGACCTTATGCCAGGAATAGCTTCAAGCAAAACTGAAAGTGAATGACTTCTAATTGTCATGCTAGCCTTTCTCAAATGACATTCACCTATAAGTGGCATTTGACATGTGATCCTTACAGTTTTACAGATAAAGGAATTAGTAACTTAATGGATATCAATCTAGGGTGGGGTATTGAGTTTAGAAATCAATCCTTGGCATTTGGTGAACTGAAGGTTTTTTTGTTGAGAAACTACTGTTCAAAATATTCTTCTGTGCATTTTCTCTGCCATAGGATATCTCACTGCAATGGGTAATACGCAAATGCATGGACTATAGAGTTGAAGTATCTCAATTTGAATACTGGTTTAACTCTTCACTAGCTATAAAATCCAAGACAAGTTAATTAACCATGGTTTCAATGTTCATATATTACAGAAGGTAACGGTGACTGTGTTATAGGGTGTTGTAAAGATAAAATGAGTTTACATTTATATTACTCCATTTGGAATCAGGCCTGCCACCCAGTAGTGTCATTAGATAGACGTTAAAGTGAAAGAAAAGTGGAAACTTGGACCTCAGAGTCATCCAACTGGTGACAGTTGATTGCAAAACAAACTCTTTACCAAATCAGAGATTAATTTATATTAAAATAGTCACATAAATAATATTATAAAAAAGTTGCTTGTTTCATTTTTTTCAGATTAAAAATTGATGTAAGACATTGACATAATGTTAGCAGCCCTTTACTCTGTAAACCAAGGTTCTGTTTGCTAACCTACCCAACAAAGATTCATTAACCTTAATTTTATGATCTTTATTTCCTGTATAAAAGTTTCTGGCATTTGTTATCGTGATGTATTACCCCTTTTACTTGCCTTTATTTCTCTTTGATGACTTTGAGTCAATACTTAATAAGATAGATGATGTTATTTCTAGAAATTATTTTGATTTAACACATTAATTCTTGCTATAGTTAAATTTCTTTAATGGCAACAAAGTGTGCATTGTGAGTTTAATCATATATCACTGCTAGTCCATGTCTCTGATTTAAAATCTATTTTTTTTTTGGTCTGGGATGGCCTGAACTAAATAAATGTTTTACTATTTTTTGTTCAGTTTTCAGGCCTTTCTCTGTCTTTAATCCCTTGCTCCTATACCTAAATTTGGCAAATTCTGAGATTCTATTCTCCTTCATACTGTCTTTTGCAGGTTTTTGAGTTCCCTCATGCAATGTCCAGGTTGCGCTCTGCCTGTGTGTGAATATCTTGTTCCCATCCCAGTCTCTCCCCATTGATCCCTGTCAGCCTGCATGCTGCATTTGCACATGAGCACCTGCTGTAGCTTCATGTAGACGTTGAGCCCTAGAACCCTCCTACCTAGTAAACTCGTCAACACCACCTCTCTCTCCATTTGCACGCATTTTAAAGTTGGTTACTCCTCTTTTTTACCATGAAGGCACTAGTATCTCTAGAGCATTGAGGTGCAATATTTTGGAAGATCTGTAACTTCAGTGTAGTTAACACTGAAGAACCCCTGGAATGTTTTAATGCCAGAAATTTTATCCAAATGGTTGTGAATAAAAATTTCCTTGGATAGGAAAAAAAGAAACCATAAATTCATTGCAATAATTTCTAAGTGAAAATTAGCTTTTCATTTAATTATAAATATATACAAGAAATCAGTTAGGGTTGTACTCTTGTGACTTTGTGACCATTAATATTTATAAATATTTGTGTATTTCATTATAGTTGTTGAAAATAATATAAAATATTTATACTCAACTACTTTATTTGAGATCTATACATAGGTCTTGTCATGCAATTTAATAATAAATGTATTATCATAAATATATTTTGAAACATATTTTGATAACCGTATTTCAACGTTTAGTTTTCTTTAAACCTTATTTTATTCTTTGCCTTTAAAACATATTTTCTGAAAGACTCCAAAGGCTTCCAGAGGGTCCATCTTCCAAGCAATGTTACAGACTCTGTTTTCCTGTAAAATGTGCTCACATAAAAGTTGACAGCCAATATAAGCTTTGGATAGTACTGCTCATGTGTTTTTTTAAATTCATTTAGCGTTTACAAAATAAGTATTGAACTCAGGGTGGAACTCCATAGAGGAATAGTTGCATAACATGCCCCGGCTAGTGCCTAATGTTTAATGTCCTATTTTGTCTCAGATTTAGGATAAAAATGTCATAATTTTGTGAAAGCTGTGAATGTTTTTGTAAAGTATGGTCTGTCAAGAGACTTTTGATATAGCAGGATAAATTTAAGAAAAAGGTATACGTATATTGAGGGAGGGCGGGTGTTACCTTAAGGATGATGGCAAGTAACACAAACTTAAGTTAGCTTCCCAGCCATTTAGCAAACACAGTTATGGTATTTATTTATTTATTATTTTGAAGAGAATAAGACCAAACAAAGCAAAACAATAGAACCAATAAAAAAAAATCAGTGAACATGACACAGGACTTCAAAACAAGACAATCGAAACAAAACAAGCAATATAGAGCTTCGAAACTAGATATAGGAAATCAACAATGGCTACCATAATATATTTTATTATCTTTGAAATAGCTGCCCATACCATCTGATATAATAAAATCAAACAAAACAAAACAGAATAAAACTAAACAAAACAGAACAATGAAAACAATTCATGGCTTCAAAACAAGATAATAGGAAATTAATAATAGCTACCACTTGCCCTTTTCAGATGCCTCCCCACCTTTCACTTCCTCAATATCCACTATGCATTTTGAGTCCCACTAACTCCCTCATTCTCTTATGTTAGGGAGACAACACAGTGTTCACCCATGTGACTCTGAACCATTTTACTCATGAAATGATCTCACGTTGCATCCATTTACCTACAGAAGCCTTGAGGTTATCTTTCTTTATAGCTCAGTAGCTTTCCATTGTATAAAAATACCACAGCTTTCTTATCCATTCTGCATTTGATGGGCAAGCTAACCCTCCCTTTTCTGTATTCCCTGTCACATGGAGTATTGTTTTCTCTCCTCTGACTTTCAGTCTATGAATTTCCTTTTGAGTTAAATATGTTTCTTGTATAAAACATACTGATAGATCCTGTCTCCCCATCTATTCTGCCTGTGTTTCTTTTTATTGGTAAAGTATGGCATTAATAATCAGGAAAAACAAAAATAGAAAATGAGTGGAGAGAATGATCCAGGTATAATCAGATATATTATCCTTAATGGCTACTTATATATTGGGTTCTTTGATGAGCAAACTGATTCTGATGATCCAGAGTCATATAAATGTACACTCTCAAACTCTTTTGGTCATTTAGGAGTTTTAGTTGGTTATTCTCCTTACTGTTGACCTGTTGGATGCTAGCTAACTTTTTAAATAAAGAAATTAACTAGTGAAAATGACTTAGCTGAATTATATGTACTGCCTTGCAACTTGGATAGTTTTACTCTTTAACATACCATCCCCAAATCTAAGTACATTATTATCTTTCATGGCTCTGTGGAGCCTTTTGTGTATTTGTAAGCATCAAATGGACCTACTTTTCTATATGTTTAAAGTGACTTTTTCACTCAGATCTGTCTCTTGTGCTCCCCTTTGATTTCTCTCTCAGCAGAGCTGCCTGGATTAATTTTATCATGCTGTTGCTGTTGTTTGGTTTTAGTTTTTTGAGACAGAGTCTCATTATGTACTTGTAGTTCAGGCTGGCCTTGAACTCACTATGTAACCCAAGCCTGGATTCTTTTTCATTTCTTTTTTTGAGACAGGGTCTTACTGTGTAGTGCAGGCTGGCCTCAAACTCCTGGTGATCGTCCTGTCTCAGCCTCCCAAGTGCTGGATTTACATGTGTGCACCACTATGCCTGGCTCACTGGACTGTATCATACATTGGCTCAGGGTAAAAAGAGGCAGAATACTGGGCCAACCAGTCTCAGTGATGACAAGTCTTTTAGAGGTAAATAGCCAAACTGAAACCCAAAACCCATTTATTTATCACAAAATGCCAACACAGCAGCTACATAAACCTGAATACTAAGGTTTTGGCTTAGAAAAAATAACTCATACGTTACCATCTTTGTCTTAAAAGAATAACAAATAATACACGTGCCATAGTTTTGCCACCATTGTTAGGACCATAGGTAAAGCATTGCTTTGGCCAGGCAGGATTCCACAGACTGGGAAGCAGGCTCCTACTCCTAGTAGTGGCTTTGACCTGTGTGCCAAGGAAGAAAGGAATTGAAGTCACTCAGGTTTCTCATTTCTTCTACTCTACCTTTTTTTCCTTCTTTAACTGCATCTTCCTTCTGACTACTCAGTTTTCCTTTATTAATAGTGTAGTTATTTTCTCCATAGCTGACTCCTTTGAGTTTCTTCTTTCTAACCAGGTCTCTAGTTGGATTTGATTGTTGCCTGCAGAGCTCTAGCATTCACTCATCTTCAGGGGACCAGCGTTTCTAGACCTCTGTAACTTTCTTGTGCACCATTCTGGAGCCCTTCTTACTGTTGTCCATTTTTGAGATCACTAAGACTACCTGCATTTCTGATCCTGATTGCAAGTTTGGGGTCCTCAAGGGTGCCCTTCAGTTTATAATTCACAAGATAGATACTCAGAACTCTAAAAATTGTCATACTCAAAGTTATGAGTTGTCCCAGTCAAAGGCTACATATTCATACCAGGTGAGAGAAGATGAGCATGGCTCAGGTTCCTGAATGGTCCAATTTACTAGCTTTCATTGTCTTCCCCCAAAGAACTTATGGTCAGTAGCAGTGTATGACAGTTTGCAGGAATACTGCCAACCAGGGGTATTTAATAGAGCATTGGTGTCCGGAGTTCTTACTGAGTCTTTACCACATGAATGTGGTTGGTCACACAGAGATTGAACTCACATGGTTTACCTTAGTTTTTAGCTCTAGAGATCAAGCTAAGACCACATGGGCAGAGGCACCCCACCATGAGTCACATGGTTGGCCTAGACTATGAGGTGTGACTCAAGCCAACTTAACAAAGACCCTCATCAGACAGGCTATTCCAAGGGCTTCGAGGTCATTTTCCAGATGCCAAAGTAGGTGGGGACAAGGGCTAGATCTCTCTTTGAGCAGGATATAGTGTAGGAGACAATTTGAGTGACCTTGACTATAGAACAATTGCTGCAACATTAGTTAGAGTCTTATTTCCTTATGCTGATATGTACAGAGCCAGCTATGCTATTCCTTCTCCCTTCAACTGGCTCTAAGTGTTGCAAATAAGGCCACCTAAAGTGCTAGTATGTAATCTTTCAGGCCAACTGATGGCTTCCTGTTTCCTCATGGTAGTGCTGCTGTCTGTAAATGATTGAAGCACAGTGGGATGGCAGAGCCAGTCAGCTCCAGGAATGTCAGCTGAGTATGACCCTCAAAGTAAGAAGCTATGAGTCCCCAGGGTACCAAAGTTTACATATCAGAAACTGAAGCAACAACCTCCTAAATTCTTTCATATTCTAGCCCAGTCATGTTATGCAGACTAGTCTTTCTGCTTATCTCCTTGTGTACTGCAAAGATGCTTTTCTCTCCCTTGGCTGCCTGCAAGTTGGAATATGCCTTGGTGTCTTTACTTTCACCATGGGTTGCAGTAGAGATGGTAGATTGGAATTAACTTGCTGGGATTCCAATAAGGTTTCAATATGATTACAAATATAACCTTTTGGATTGTGAGGAAGACTGGAAAAGGGATTGTAATACTTGGATTATGATATTTATTATTTGGTTACAATAATGTAGACTCTATTATCAAGTTGTTTTGTCTTTTCCCCTTTCCATTGCATCTATCCTATTCTTGCAAGACCAATTTTTCTAAACAAGTCTTATTCATGTCACTTTTCTGTTCAACAGCTTATAGTCTTCATATCTTTTTATCTGTACATTCTGTACTTTACAGTTGCTTTTCATTTTAAATATATTCATTTTTTCTCTCCCTCCCTGATCTTTATTATAAATTCCTTTCTTCCCTCAGTCTTCTTCCTTCTCCTTCTCTTTCTTTTTTTCTTTCTGCAACCCTCTTTATCCTACAAATCAGCAAAATGTCAATATGGTGCCATGTTACTTAATTACCCTATGTCTTTCTACCTGTCCTTTATTCTTACTATCTTCTGAACCTGTGATAGCTCAGGTATCACAGGTTCAGATATACTCATTCAAAATTCAACATGTCCTTTGTCCTCACCACCATAAAACCTTTACTGCATAAGACAGATTTACTTGAATCCTATTTTTTCTCATTCTTTGTATTTTTTTAATGAACTTTCTATGATCTACCTTGCACTGAATGTATTTATTTTCTGTCCTTTTTTTTTTTTAAATCAGACAATAAGCTCCTTAAAAACAAGAATTGTATTTTATTCCTCCTCTTATTCTTCATGGAGGCTGAAATCATGCTTGGGAATGAACACATTCAGGATATGTGCAGAATTTAACCCCTACTGTCTAGTGGAAGATCTAGCAAATGTTTGATACCATCTTACAGATTCCTTGGAGTGGTGGCTCCCGTTTTACTTAAATGTCAAATAAACAGTATCAGTAATAGGTCATCGTACAGTCCATAATGGACTGGAGTGTTTAGGTAGGTTCTTTTGAGGATTTTATATATGTTTCAAAACATTGATTTCATATGAGTGGGTAAACACCTATATTTTAATTCTTTGGTTAGTCTGCTGCATTTGGCACTCAAGGTAGATTGGTGATTTTAGGGAATCAAACCTAGAGGATATCATTGAGTCTTGTTCCATTGTAAAAAGCCTGATAGAATTCACTTAAATTTGGTTCTACCTCTTATCTCTCTCCATGTTAAGCCTCTTTTTTTTCCCCTGCTGGGATCCAGTGGGTGTTATACTGAGATAACTGTTTATATATTCATCTAAATAATGATTCAGCGTGTATTTTCATGAGCATATATTTATCAGATACTATGACAGGTAAAAGAGGTACAGTGATGAGTAAGAAATAACTCCTGTCCTCTGTTTCTTTCTTGAAAGTCATTTTTAAAGTCTCATGTATATTTCTTAGTTTAATTAAACTCAATTTATTAGTTTCACTAACATGGCTGTGAAACAGGGGAGCTAAACTGATAATATGTCCAGTAGCTAACATTTTTTGAGCATTTACTTGGTACTGGTGCTAAATATTCTGCATCCATTTCATTCTGATAGTTATCTGTGTAACAGAATCATCAACCTTGCAGCATAGGTGAGGAAATTGAGGTGACATTTGAAGTTTACCTACTCAAGAGCTTGCACCCTTTGTCACTGGTCAGTAGATTACTACTAGACTGAGTAAGCTTTTGCCTCCTTTTGCTGTAGTTGACCTTGATCTTTCGTTGTTATTCCAGCCCAGGGATCAGATATAACTCTCTTCTGACTATGTTAAAATTCATATTTTGAGTTGCTGAGTAAGTCAATCAATCCCACTACTAGTCCATAACAGCAAATAAAGAATTTTTGTTCTTTACATATCCTCATTAAATTACTAGAATATCATTTTGTAAAAAAAAAAAAAAAAAAAAAAAAAACAATATTAGAAATTTTAGGTAAAAGTTGGTAACAATAACTCTGCCATTTGGAACTTTCTAGTGTAGTTCAGTTTTTCTACATGTGCAAGCCTTGATTCAACAAGCAAATTTTGACTTTTTTTCAGTAAATTAGTTGGCATTATGCTTCTCCATTCTGCAGTGAATCACTATTCCAGAAGGGTCTGGAATATTGGTTTGTTAAGGATGAGTTGTTTCCCTGCTCTCTGGTGTAAGAATATTCTACATGTTAATCTTGGTTTATTTATTCAAGTACTTTTGAAGATATATTCAGAGATCTATGCTACTGAGGTTTAGACTTATTTCTTGTAAGAAATAACAATAAAATGTCAAACTTATGACAAGACAATCTAGAGTTTTAATTGTATACAATTGTATACAAGAATATTGCTTTTTGTAATGTTTTACTGCTTGAGTAACCCTCTGCCTCAAAGGTCTTTTTTAGAGAACTGCTTCTAGTAAACACTTTGCTCAGCATATTGACAGGTACATTTGTGGGTGTAAGTGAACACATTTTGTTCCGTTGACTTCTATGGCTATTCTGAAGAAATATTTGCTGAAATTGCTATTCTCTAATTTGGCAGTGTTATTTCGGGGAGTAGCTAGAAGACAGGTGAATAAAATAGGAACAATAAGAGCAGAATGCAGACTTGGGTGTGAATACTGCCTTTTCCACATGTATAAATGTGTAACTTTGGGCGAGCTCATTAATATCTTTAAGTGTCTTGTTCTTAATCTGTAAAATGGAAAAACAATTATTTCTAATTTATGTTGTTTAAGGAATTGAATGTGATTTGTCTTTTGTATATATTAAATGCTTATAGCTTCAAAAGGCTGTTTTATTTATTGTTATTGGAGACAGTATTAGTTTTCATTCACTAAAGAAAATCACCACTTTAAAACAGTAAGCGCTTGTTAATAAACATTATTGCTAAACACAAAGCAACCATTGCAAGAAAGAAACAAAACACAAAACAACTAATAATCTGCTAATAGGGTTGCTTTCAAAATGTCGAACTTAGTTCTAGTGGTCAACATATACAAGCTTTGAATTCATATCTAATTGTTGGTACCAAATTAAAGTGTTTGAAAACTACAAGTTACTGAAATTCTTTGGATTATGGAGACACTATCTGGGTTTATATCTAGAGTCTGTAACTTATTGGTTGGGTAATACTGGATAAATTATTCTCATTATTACCTCAGCTTCCTTATATGCAAAATGGAGATAATAAAAGTATCTATCTCAGAGAGTTGTTATATTAAAAGTAAATAATATTTGTAAAACCTTTAGAACAGTACCTGGCACATGAAGTATTAGCTCCTACTATTTTATATTGATAGCATTAAACAACTAAGCTTGATTTTCACTCAAATATGATAAACAGCTTTGATGGCGAAGCACTCTGAATAATGGGTGAAATAGTTTCTCATTATTATAGTTATTGATTAGATGGATGTATATATAAGAAAATATATCAGATATGAAAGTCATAAATTCAATATCGCCTTACAAACAAGTCATTATTTAAAAGAAACCGTTTGTAAGATTGTAGTCTCTGTAAATGATGTCAATCTTTTATTTAGCGTTTATACTAATATAACTTGTATTCTTGCCTTTATAAACTCAGAAATGAGTTGACCTATATTTCCCTGCTTGTTACCAGAAGAGATTGTTCAGTCAAGGAAGAAATAAGAATTGTATGGGACAGTCTCAAAGTAATTACTGTTGGCTTCTGAATAGTTTATTGGAGAACTGTTGCTGAGAAATGGACTATGATTGCTTCTGTGTTTCAAACAGAAATTGTGCTAGTTAGTAACCAATCCTTCCAGAGACTGGAGTCCACTTCAGGAAATAAGAACTTTGGATTTGACAGTAGACATTCTGGATGTAAGTTCTGTTGCTGCCACTTACTGACCATATAACTCTAGGCAATTTACTGTTTTATTAAATAAAAATCATAATGTCTACACTGCTATTCTCCATGATTGTTTTGTAGGTCAAATAAGAAAATGTGAGCGTCCTAGGCCCATGATTGTGCTTTCCATTTTTATTAAAGTCAAGATAAGAGTGAAAACAAAGCTTTTTTCCTCTATGAAACCATGGCTCTGACCTATGAGAACAGAAAAGCAGAGTGAATATTTTCTGTTTAAACTCTTTTGTGCTAAGTTTAATTATAATTACTTTGATTCTATTTAATTTATTCTAATTTCATTTAGATACACTACTTCACTTCAGAGTGTATGATTTTGCCCTGTTTGGCAGAGTGTGTACAAGAGAGGTAGAACACAGATTGGAGGGTTAAGAGAGGAGAGAGGGTCTTTGTATGAAGCTGATTGCTTGAAGAGGGTGGAGGTGGGTGAGCTTTGCCAAAGCTTTGTTGCCCAGTAAGGTCTCAGCATGTCTCTCAGGCCTCTCCTTTAAAGGTGATGTTAGGGGAGGAGAAAAATATCACTGTGCTTCTGCAGTTCAGAGATTTGGGAGAGGCACAATTTAGGGCTACTGCTAAGGAGAATGGAGGCAGCCTAGGAGGTGCAACTGCTCTCTCAGAAGAGGGCAGAACACACCGAGCTGGAGAAGGAGGGTGGCTTAGTTACCTTCTTAGAAATACATGGGTCCCTTCAATAGTGAGGCTTCCTAAGACTAGAACTTTCTCTTATTTGATGTTTTTATTTACTATAGGTTTTTCAACAGTCGATGAAATTAAAAATAACCCCAGGGCAGATCAGAAAGACGTGTATTTACTTAGGATTAGGAGAATAGAAGCAAACTCACCTTTGCATACTGCAGTGGGCTATTATTGGGAGAGGAAAATTTGGATCAGCACCTCACTGGTGGGCGTTAAAGGAAAGGAGATGGACCGAATCATATTTCTGTGTGGTCTTTGCTTTTCAGGCATCCTCAGCCCTACTGGTTCTGTGTGGAAGGAGGAGGAGAGCAAGAAGAACCCAAGAGCATCCTAATCGGGCTTTCTCTTTCTACCTGCTTTAGGGCCATTTTCATCTTTCTAACTTTCAGCCCTCTTCCTCCACAAGCTGCTCTTTTGCCTCAGAGTCCTCCCTTCTTCTGCCTTGGTATCTGAATCTTCAGCATCCAAGGCTTTGGAAGTTCTTTGTTCTCCTTGCCTAGAATTCTTACTGAATTCACTGTCCCACTGGAATATTAATGAATACTGAAATATTTCTACAGGCAATAATGAGTGATCTGTTATTTTCTTAGATGACCAAAGAAACTAGCCGTACTTTATTGTTTATTTTTATAAGAAGATATTTTATAAGGTCTGATCACAAATTTATATGGCTATGTTTGGAGCAAAATACAAGCTGTGTTGGAGACTGACTATATTAGAGTGGCAGCGTCATTGTGATGGAATACAGAAAGATGTTGGAACAAAACAATTCAAGTGTGCATTCAAGTTCCGTCACGTACTAGCAGCATGACTTGGGGCAACTCACATACTAAAAATCAGTTTCCTCTGTGGATAGATTAAAAATATTCATCTCAAAAAACTAAGGCTAAAAAGATATTCTTGTACTATTATAAAAGATTACCTGTTTTAAGGTGTGTATCTACATCAGGCTCAATGACAAAAGCCTAGACATTTTGGTATTTTAATTAAAAGATAAGGATGTCTGTATTCACTATAATTTTTAATCATTGGTTGGAAGTTCTGGCTTAAACAAAAATCATGCCAAAAAGCATAGAAAGATAGATAGATAGATATTAGGGTGATAATTGTGGATAAAGAACATCCTAAAGACTAACCATTATGAAAGGTGAATTGGACCTAAGTAAACAACAAACAGGTAATGTTAGCCCAGAAAATTTTGAAAAATTGGAAGGTATATATTCTACTAAAAATTGGACTGTAGTTAATACTGTGAGCACCAGAACTGACAAATGGATCAGAAGAAGAGAAATAGTGACCACTGAATCTGGTTGTGGACTTACTGAGTATGTGTGCTGGGCCAGGCACCAAAGTAACTGCTTTTTGTGCGTTATTTGTTTAATCCTTGCAATGAGACCAAGAGAGGCAAACATGCTTAATGGTAAACTGTACCTCAAAGTGAGTTTTGTAGAAAGTGATTACCCAGAAATGAGTGGTTTCACCAGAAATGGCTGGGGAAAGGCTCCAATAGCAAGTGGCCAGAATTGCAGTAAACATGCTAAATTCCATATGAGTTAGAAAAAAATAAGTCAAGGGTAAAAGGTAGTGGTGGAGGTTGAGAGACAAATCAAAGAAAATACAAATAACTATTTGATGTTGGAGTGAAGGACTTTCTAAGCATAGAAACTCTGGACAACGCCACAAAATAAATTATTGATGTTAGACAACCGAAAATTTAAACTTCTGTGGATCAAAAGCCATTATAAACCAAACCTGAATGCAAATAAACTCCAAAGGCAAATGAAAATATCTATATAATTGTGATATACAACAGATTAATGTCCTTATTATATAACTTATGAATCAATTAAAAAACCCCAAATCTTCTAATTAAAAAGTGATCAGAAGCTCTATACAGGAAAATTACCATAAATTTAAAAAATTGCTGAGCTATAGTAACAAGAAAAATATCATAAGAGTAAAAAGTATTTACATGTCACTATCAAGTGAAAATGTATCTTATGAAATTGTTGAGATGTGTTTGTGGATGTGTAGAGATATTAACTCTGTGCTATACTGCTAATTGTTGTTTTGATGAGCAATCTATAGATTTTTGCCCTTTTGGTGGCTAAATGAGATGCAAGTACCATGAACAAAATTTGTATCTCTTCTTCATAAATTCCACTTTGGTATATTTCACTTAAGCAAATCAGCAAAAATGAATTCAAAATTTTTATGTAAGGATTTTATCGAAATGTTAGTTGCACTAGATTAAAAAATACTGTCATCATAAACTAGAAAGTATTTGAACAAATTTCACCCTATCCATATTAAGTTAGGATGTAACTATTGGTATTAAGACTGTGATTTCACAGGCTCTGTTTTTTCTTTCTTCTCCTTCTCCATTCTCCTACCCCCTCTTCTTAGCTTTTCCTTCCTTTGCTTCTTCCTCCTCCTGAAGTTTTTCCTTCTTCTCTCTTTTCTCTTCCTCTACCTCCTCCTCTGTTTATTCTTTATTTTTTGTTTCTCTGAGACAGGGTCTCACTATATACTTTAGGTTAATGGTGCACTCATTATGTCACCCAGGCTGTCTTCATTGGGATTCATGATCTTTCTACCTCAGCTTCCCAAGTTCTCGTTATTCAAAGACTATTATATGGAAAAATGATTTGATATTATGGGGAAAGGCAAGATATATATGATGTAGAAGGCAAATATTTGGGCATTTCTATGGAAGATACACAGTTTTTATGAGTATAAAAATGATACTAAATTTACTGTTTTAAGGATTGTGAAGATTCAGTGAGTAAGTGTGGCTGTAACACCAAGAATAAAATTAAGGTTTTTGAAATATTAATTTCTGGGCCAGGGATATAGCTCAGAGGCACAAGCGCCTGCCTGGCAAGTACAAGGTTGTGAGTGTGATCCCCTGTGGAAAAAAAAAATTCAGTAGCATAGAAATATTAATTTCTTTCTATTCTTTAAGAGAATCTTGAGAAATCTGAAATTTCAGATTTAATTCTTTATGAGTTGATAGTACATTTTTAAAAGCCTACAAGATTAAATAATCTCTTTGCAGTATTTTGTATAGTTTTGAAACCTGAATTAACTATATGTAAGCATATTGACCCTGACTACCAAGTGGAATATTCCTTTAATTTACATTCTACATATGTAAACTTGATATTAGTCAGGATAACTTAAAAATTGCACATATTACTATACCCTGCTAGGAAATGAACTAAATGTGTTTTTACCTGATGAAATAAAGCTGGCATTTTGTAAAAACATGAAATTAGCTTTCTTCTGCATCTTGGAGTGTCTGTACCTAGAGTGGGTTTGTAGTTTCCTATTTTGAGGTTGTAATGATATTATAGAAACCATCTTATGTCATTTATTGCATAATCAACTTTTAGCTTTTATATTCTTCATGTTCTGGCCCTTGGTAAACTATTTATGATAATGAAGGTTGAAAGAAATTGAATTTCTCATAATAACTGTGAAAGAACATGGGAAAATCTTATTCTGTTCCAGCATTTTCACACAGAGGAATTTTTTTTTTTTGCATTATCTTATTATAACATTTACAGCTACATCTCATGGGCATATTTATTTAAAGTTTAGGATCATACATTTGTGTTTTGGCACAACTTCATTTTTAAAAACTCTGTTCAAACTATTAATGGCCTTAATTGGGTATACATACTTATCTTTATTCTGTAGTTACCCAAGTATTTCCTTTAGACATTGCCTTTTCATTGTAATCTACCATATTTTGTCTGTTTTACTGTATGTCTTCTTTCAAGGTGCTTCTTAGGTTTTTTAAAAGTCAGTTAATAATCTTAATGGATCGTCCCTCAGACAAAGGACTTCTGTCTAGAACTTATAAAGAATTTTAAAAAGTCAGGCCCTCGAAATTTAAAGACCCAATCCAAAAATGGGCATCTGAGATGAATACACAGTTCTCAGATGCAGAAATACGAATGACAAATAAATACATGAAAAGATGTTCATCATCATTAGTCATTAGAGAAATGCAAATTAAAACCACACTGAGATTCCATCTTACCCCAGAAAGAATGGCCAGGATAGAAAAAACTACCAACAACAAGTGCTGGAGAGGCTGTGGGGAAAAAGGAACTCTTCTGCACTGTTGGTGGGAGTGTAGATTGGTGCAACCACTGTGGAGGTCAGTCTCGAGATTCCTCAAAAGGCTGGGTTTGGAAGTCTCATTTGACCCAGCTATTCCACTTCTAGGCATATTCCTGGAAGATCTGAAAACAGTATACCACAGTGATATATGTGCACCCATGTTTATAGCAGCACAATTTGTAATAGCCAGATCTTGGAAACAACCTAAGTGCCCATCAACTGAGGAATGGATAAAAAAAGTTGTGGTATTTTTATACAATGGAGTACTATTCAGCTATAAAGAATGATCACATTGAAATATTTATAAATAAATGGACACAACTTGAGACCATACTCATAAGCGAAATAAACCAAACTCACATGTGTAAATGCCGTATAGTCTCCCTAGTATGAGAGTTGGTAAGAGTATATAAGATTTTATGGTAAGCATGATTTCCCATTTCATTGCTTTGAAGCCTTTCAGTGTTTTCATTCATCAGTTGGAATGGTTTTATTCTGTTTTATTTGACTTTATTATGTGTGATGGTATGAAAAGCTGTTTTAAAGAAAACAAAACATTATGGCAGCCATTGCTGATTTAATATCGTCTTCCTTAGAAGTCCTACCATGCTTCTACTCTGCTATTACCATTGGTTCTATCATGTTGTGTCTTATTGGGATTTTAATATATGTGATGGTATAAACAAATCTTTTTATTGAAAATGAGATATAATAGTAGCCATTGATCATAGTTATTCAGTTCAGAATATCCTGTAATTCTTTCATTCTCTTGAATGGTTTTATACTATAGTGTTATGTTTGATATTACTGTATTTGAAACTATGCTCAACTATAGCAGAGAAAGAGATATTTTGATAGCTACTGTTAATGTCCGGTTGTCTTATTGTAAAGTGTTGTGTTGCTTATATTGTTCTGTTCTGATCTGCTTTGTTCTGCCCTCTTTTCTTTTATTCTCTTTAAAATAAAAAAAAAACTTTAAAAAAAGGTCAGTTAATAATGTCTGTGTATAAACTGCTGTCATGGTGATTATATGAATACTTTTCTGTTTGCTAAATATTTGTTTCTCTATTTTTTAGGATGATATTGGATCCTATTATTCACGAAGCTCTGGAAAGGTAATAAAAAGAAATAATAAACCCAACAAATATATTTCTGTTTCCTTTATTATACATGGACTTGAATTATTTATGAGATGACACTTTTAACATTTCTATTATTACTATTGAATTAGAGAACAATTGGAAGGCTTTTGCGATTTTGCCTAGCAGGGCCACTGGGTCAACTGGACCTGGTACCATGGGCTCGTTTAGTGTGTTCCTCATCTGGTGCTCAGTTGTTTAGTGAAAAGCTTGATGGTAGGTATGTACAGTGCTGAGTATCCATGTGCCCTGGATATGAAAATATTGATTCTCTACTGATGATGGTATGAAATTTCTGCATGTTTGGCTTGACTCTTTAGGACATTCTGGACTGTTTGAAAAGTCTACATGGGAGTCCATTTATGCTCAGATATTTACTTCTAGATCTGTCAATAGAGCAAGAAGAGCCAGTGGGATTATCTTAATAGTGAAGTGCTTTTAGTGCTTTTAGTAATGGTAACCTCATGTGGCTGTCACACTTTGAAGAGTGTTGTGCTCAGTGGGTTCTGTGGGACACCCCTGCCTGGTAACATAATGATTAAATGCTACACTCTTCCTCTTTCATCACCATCTACCTGGTCCTCAGCATTCATCTTTCCACACCTTACCCCATCCACTGTTTGGTTTTTTATGTGGAAGCTCTTCTTTTTGATGAGCAAGACAAATAAAGAGCTAGGACAGTGCCTTCGAATGTCAGCTCTATTTGCTTCATTTTTTTTTTGTAAAAATGGAGATGGATAATATTATTACCTCAAAGGTTTATTCAGGGAATTTATTTAGATAAAACATTTAAGTGTCACAATAGTAACTCAAAAATATAAAAAAGTATGATTCTTGTCACTGTGCTTAGTATTTTTTTAAGATGATTTCTACATTCATATGTGTATATTTTACAGGATTGAGCTATGTGAAACAACCATTTTGGTACTTTAACAGTAGTACAACGCTTATTTCACATGGCCGAATGCTATACTAAATAACTAAATAACTGTGAACCTTTAGTTTATGCTCTGTTACACATTCAGTACCAAAACCTTTGAAATATAGGCACACCTGAAATATCTTCTGGAAATGATGCATTTCTTTTTGTTTCAGTGAAATAACACAATAATACTGATTCTTTTCATGAACTACTTATAAGAATGATGATGAACTCTATTAAAATTTTTGCATTCCTTTTGTAGTCTCATCATTCTCCCAGCAGGATGTTGTAATACTGGTGGCCAGTGCAATTTCTGTTATTAGTCATAAGCCTAGGTCAGATTCTTCTGAATCATATAAATAAATATGTCTTATCCACATTCTACCTTTTGAATCACTTCTGCATTTTTTGATGTATTTTTCTTTCTCAGTAATTTTGGGAGGCAAAATTATAACTATGTTCATCTTTTAAAAAAACTGGAATCATACATTAAATAATTGTACCAGGGGTATAAATCTATTTAATAATTATCCAGAGAGTAAAAAAAAGACCTTCATTATCTCAAAGTTAAGCTAAGCTTTTATAAGTTTCATTGCCACTCTTGTTTCCCATAATCAAATAAATAAAAATCCTAAGAGGTTGTTTGAAATGATAATGCAAAATGAAAATAGAAAAGAACATCATTCAGCTCTTCTCTTCCTACTGTATTATGGGCCTCTATCATTGCTCAAAAGCATTCCCTGTGTTTTGGAATTTTTAGATTGAGTGCATTAGTTATCAATACAACTTTTAAAATGAGTGTAACATGAATTTTGCCTATACTCTGAAGATAAGCAAAAATAGAGATTGTCCTGTCTCAAAGTTGGAATATTTTAGTTTATCTTAAACTTTTTGTGAGAATGAAACAACTTCTGTACAAATTTAGGAATTTTTATTTTGTTCTGCTCACGTCTTTGTGTATAGTCCAACCTCATTTACCTGGTCAGCAGCCATTTCACAGCTCCTGGAATGAATATGTGGTTACATCATCTTCCATAGCAGTCTTTTATATGTGGTTTCAATGCCATATCCTATGAAGTATTAATTCTGTACCTATGCTACCAGAAGACATGACACATATTGCAAATAGTGAGCTGAGATGATTACTTTGTCTTTCCTTTTTGGGCTCAAATTTGCCATCTTTCTGCCTCAGCCTCCTAGAGTGCTGGAATTATGGATAATGCACTTCCACACACAGCTTTTAAGTATATTTAAAAAATTTAATTGACGCATAATAACTGTACATTTCTATAGGAAATGCTGTGATATTTCAAGACGTGTATACAGTGTGCTAAGAACAGATCAGCGCAATTGGTACACCTATCACCTCAGGCATCTTATCATTTCTTCTCTACTAGCTATTTTGAAATATTCAATTAATTGTTATCAGCCATACTTACTCTGTCTATTCAGTTGAACTCTTGTACCATCATCCATTCTGAGGTGATTTCTTTGGAGACAGGAATTAGGAATTGTAAATATTTTCAAATAAGGAATTCAGTTAAGTGAGTGGTACATGTCTGTAACCAATCCCAACTACTTAGGATGCTAAGGCAGGAGGCATATAAATTTGAGGCCAGCATGGAGAACTTAGTGAGATCCTGTCTCAAAATACAGTTTATAAAAAGGGCTAAAGATATAGCTCAGCACTCCCTGGGTTCAATCCTCAGTACCTGAAAAAAAATCAGCTGGGGCAAAAAGAGGCTGGGAGCGGCTATCTTTTATAGCCAGTGCGATAGATTCTTCTACTTTATATTTTCAGTGTTTTGGGACTGTCTGGTCACTGGCTGCTCTGGACATCCACTCCATTGCCTCGTGCATCAGTGCTCTGCCTGGCCTCTCCATTGGCCTTCTGTCTTTCTTCCTCATCATGATTTCAGAGATCATGGTACCAACAGTGAGCCTGCTGGACCCTGAGGATGAAGTCCCTCTTAGCATGTGTCCCAGCCCCTGACGCTTAGTGTCTAACCTTCATTGCCAGCAAGACAATGTTTAGGGGCTCAGAAGGTTACATGTTATCCTTTGTCAGAATTTCTTTTAAGGAATCTCCTAAACCAGTATTAGAAATATGAAGAGGAAGTAGAAGTTTATAGTGTACAAACTCAAGGGCTAGCCTGGATATATTCTGATTTAATGAGATAAAATGACCATCAGTAAAAACAAAGGAAAATCTTTTGTTACAGGCGGTATCTGATTCTTTTCCCTATCTCCTGCCCAACCCTTTGATCACATGTTTCTGTGTGAGGTGAATCACATAGCATAACTTAAGACACCAGGGTCACTTTTAGAATTGTATACCCCAGCCCCTTGCCTAGGCAAGCCTGTGATTTAGATATATGTAAATGTGAGTTGACACCCACAGATATGTCTGCTGTCAGACGTTCAGTTTGCCTAACAGAGTGTGAGCCTCTGCATAGAATTCTTTTGTCTCTGAACTGTAGAGTATGAGTAATCCAGAACAATGCCATGTCCTGTTAGGCAGAGTCTGCACCCCAGTGACACAGTTCTCAGAACTGTCAGAATTAACTTATGCCTGATTCAGGGTGTAGGTTACAGTGAGGCTCATGAAAAATGCCAGGATGATTTTACTTGCTTGCTTGCCAAAGTTTGTCTTTATCTGCAGATGGCACAGATCAGAGCTCCTACAGAGCTGGCCCCATGATTTCCTGAAGGTCTTGATGTAGAGACTGACTTATGTTCAGTTCAGATATGAGAGTGCCATGATGCTGTCTGTCATTTTGCTTCTCAGCAGCTCAGCTGTGACACTCCATAATGGGTCCTCGAAGGCATGTGGTCCATAGGAGGGAAAACTTCCCATTTTCATTTAGGAAAATCAGCCCCTAATCATCTCTCTGTGATGGTCAAGGAAGACATGTTTACATTGGTCTGTATTCTAAAAAAGAAGTGTGTTAATGTAGGCCTTTTAACACATGGGTCAGAAATGAAAATGTATGTGGGAAAGACTGAAAAAGTAATGCCTCTTAATCAGAGTGGTTTCAAAGGTATGCAATGTAGTCATCTAGAAATCAGTTTGCATAAAACTCTTTAGTTAACCTCTTGTTATCACATGGAAGTAGCTAACACCATTTTAGCACCTACCAGCTTGTAATTATGGCTCAGCAGGCAAAGATTCAGAAGCCAAAACTTTTGCTTTCAACCTGCCACAAGATGTTGCTGAGATCCTTCTGCCCCTGAGAAAATCTAATTTTTCAAATGCTCTTCCATTTCCCAGAACCACTTCAAAGTTGTTAAAGATTTCAGAAATTAAAGTCTGACATCATGGTATATTTTCTTCCAGACATCTGATGCTGTTTCCTGTCTCCCTGACAGTGGAGGAATAATCAGGGTTTTTCCCCCTGCAGAGTTTTACACTTTCACAAACTGTATATGAGTTCCCTTTTCTCTGCTTCCTCATCTACATTTTTTGTTTGTTTGTTTGTTTGTTTTTACAATAGCCATTCTAATTAGAAGAGATGGTATCTCACTGAATTTCATTTTTCTGATGATCAATGACATTGAACATTTTTTCATATACTTGTTTGTATTTATTTCTTCTTTTGAGAACTATTTATTAAGATCACTTCTCTATTTTAAAATTAGGTTACTTGTTTTTTTTTACTATGTTTTTTGAGGCCTTTATGTATTTAGAGATTAAGTCTTGTCAGATGAATAGTTGGAAAATATTTTCTTCCATTATGTAGGCTAACTTCTTGTGCATCGCTTCTGTATCTTATTTAGTATTAGTATTTGTCTTGTCAATTTGTATGAACTTTTTAATATGTTAATACTATTAATCCTCTAGCTTTCATTTCAGTGGCAGTTGTTTTTCTGCATTGTCTTTGCCTTTTAATTCTGTGTGTTATGATTAATCCTCAAAATTCAATTTAAACAATTTTGTAAACTGTTACTCTCCAACTGCGGTAGAATTGTTAATGGTAGAATTGTTTCTCCATATGTAAATGTTTAGAAAATAAGTTTGGGTAAAATTTAGGATCATATGTTTTGGAGACATGCCTGAAAAGGTAGGCTTTTGTTATGTTGGCTTTGAATTCTGAGTTAGGAGACAAGTATAGTATGGATGTGCTCCATAGTAAATTGGAATCAATCATATTAGTATTCTTGAATGTTAATCTTTTTGAAGCATAGTAATAGATTCAAGCTGTCTATATTCAATAATAGTACCTCATTGTTTTTTAGCTATCATAGATATTCTCTTTTTGGCAGTCTTTTTAATGGATTTGCCTGTCTCAATTCATTACCAAGTACCCTGAAATAGCAAGGTTAAGGTTTGATCTACCCTCTTTAAGTTTGTCATGAGCAATGTGCTGCTCGCTTAGGTAATGTAATGGTTGTTTCTCGGCCACACACCGCCTCCTTCCAGAGAGCAATGAAGCTTGGGGTGCAGAACGAGGACTCTGCTGTGGAAGTGCCTGGGAGTCTAGCTGACCCCAGACTTAGTTACTTACTAGGAATTGTGAACAGTTTGCTTGACCACTTTGATCCCTGGTTTCCTAATTTCTAAAGGCAAGTGTCGTCATGGGATTGTTTTAAGAATTAAATGAGAATGGTCCATTCTTCAAAATGTTCCCAGTACATGTGTTTGATAAATTTTAAATATCACCAGAATTTTCATGCAGACTCCCATTCCTCTTTCATTTTACTCAACTGCTAGCATTGTAAGGCCATTTTCCATGCAATATGTTTTAAAATGTTATTGCCAAGTAACAAAATGATTATGGAGACTTAAAAATTTTAATAGCATAGTAATGAAGCAGTAGATAAAAGCTTGTTGATAAATCTAGGAAAAGATGCTGTAGAATCCAGTTTCAGAATGGTTACAGCTTCTCTTCATGCTTGCTTCCCCACTCACATTCCATACACCACTGTATGTATTTGTGATATTCCACAAGTTGGATTAGATATAGATACAGAATGGGGCTGTTGGTATAGCTCAGTGTTGGAGTGCTTGCCTGGCCTGTGGAAAACCTTGGTTAAGTGAGATGATATATATATATATATATATATATATATATATATATATATATATATATATATATATATATATATCTGTAGCCTGCCTGTATTTAATTACTTTAAAAGAAAAAGAAACAACCAGTGTTAATTGAGGGCCCATCCATGCTGCAGGATGTTACCTCCCTTGATTCTGCACTGGCTCTGTGGAACTGGTTTGATTATTCCCAGTTTATGAGTGGGAGAACAGAGGCTCCAAGTAGCTGGTGTGTAGCAAGGCTCTGATTTGAATGCAGATCTTACTGAATCCTCAAATTATGTTCTTTCCAAGGTCCACAATGCCTGCTGATGTTTCGATATGAGGGACCAGGGAAACTGTGCTAGGTTTTCTGGGTATCATATTTGAAGCATTAGCTCTGGCTGGCCACACCTGGGAAGCAGCTGGTAGCTGTTCTGCCCCTTGGTGATAAGTTCCTCATCTTTATGATTGTTCTTTGCTCTAGGCTACAGTCTCACTCTTTGCTACTCACCTTGAATCTCTGACATTTTGATTTTGATCCAGTATTTTGGATAGCCAGCATGTGGCATGTATAACCTCCTGAGAAAATCACTGAGCAGTTAAGATGTCAGCTTTGTCAGGGTCCTGAACACTATGCTGATAGGTACTTGGAAAGGATGTAGATAGAACATATGCTACAACCTTCCGGCATGTAAGTATGTTGATGTTTAATAGAAAGTTCCAAGATTTGATAGGCTTCCTTTTATAATGAGTTAGGTAATCTGGACTGGATTCAGCCTCTTAGTAAAATGATTTTTTAAAAATACATGTGTTGGAAAGGGGGAAGTGCAAGGTATAAGCAAAAGTGTGTGAGGTTGAAAGTCAAAATGATGTAAGCTCAAATTTCAGTCCTGTGATACACAATGTGAGTGTCCTTGGACAAATCACTTTCGCTTTGAGCTCTGGTCATTCATCTGTAAAATAGATGTGAAACCTACCACAGGGGGTTGTTTATAACACCCACTACAGTGCACAACATAATCATCTCTGAGTAATATTAGTTCTCTGCTCCTGGACCCAGGAAATAATAGTTTTCTAGTTTCTCCTCTTCAATGAATGCATGTAATTTGGGGGAAAATTTGATTCAATAACCCATTTCTTAAATAAGGTTTGGATTTTTCTTTACAGTTCTAAATCTGTTCTAATTCAAATGAAAGGTTAAACCCTCTTTTTTCCTTGATACCTCTGCCCAAGATAGACTTGAACTCAACATTCAGCAGCTTGTTGGGTATAGTCCATACATCTGTTATGTACGAGTGTTCTTCCTGCCGGATCTGGGGTACAGTGAGAGTCACATTTTCCCAGCAGACTTAGCTATTGATGATTCCAGCATGACATTTATCATGAAGTAGTGGATCCTTTTGAAACTGTGCAGAAGCTTAAGTGATTAATGTGGCAGGTCAAGGCTGACAGCCACAGACGGGAACACTTCTCAGTGGGGTATGGACTAGGTTCTATCTTGGATTCTTCTTCTGCAAATTCTTTACTTCCTAAGTCTGGCCTCTCTCACCTGCCTTCCTCTTTTAGTGAACTCAGTAGCCCCTGTAATGATGTTCAGTGTGTCTGTTTAAGGCTAGTGGTTCATGAGTACAAGTGTCACAAGGTTTTATGTCAGTCTACTATTAGACATACTGTCCAGTGTCAAATGAGTGACTATACTTTCACATTTAGTTCAACAGATAAACTCAGGGCTTTCATATATAAGGCATACTTTTCAATGAAAAAGTAAATGTTTTAATCACCAACTGAGGTAAGATTACTCTTTACAGAGATGTATGCATTAGAAAGAATTCTATTTACTTTTTCTAAATTATCTCATGAGACCAATTAATTTGATTAATGTAAAGATTTTCAATTAATGTTAATGCTTGTATTATTGCCAGTGTTCCAAAAGCAAACATTTCCCAATCCAATTCATAATACTATTTGTTTTTGTTCTAATTCAACTATCAAAAAAATTAAGAAATATGTCATTTTTTAAAAAACCAGGAAATATGGGGAACTGGGAAATGACTACCTCTCAATTTTGTGTTCCTTTTCTAATTAACAATATCGCTGCCAAGCAACCAGTAGCATTTAATTTTGTGCTACTTTAGAGTTTAATGATAAAGCTGTATTTTTATTTTCTCAAACATTTCTTTACAGACAGAAATAATCTGAAATTTGTCACTTTCAGTGAATAATTTGAAGCCTAACAGATAAATTATCCCAGTGTGACAATTCCTACACCATGACTTGAGGGAGCCAAAATATTCTGTAGTCAGAAAGAGTATTTGGCAGTGTGTCCATGCTTTCTCTTATGGGACATTATTTGATTTTTAGACCATTCTTATGAAATGGGCAGAGAAACTTTTATTGATATAACTTTAGAGATGACAAAGCTGGCATTCAGTTTGTATGTTCTGCACAAGGTCACACCATCGACCTCTTTGTGAATTGAGCCTGGTCTCAGCCCAGTGCTTTTTCCATTGTCCTGTTACTGAGCTGGTCATTTAAGAGATCATAGGTCCCACTGATATGGTTTTCATGTGATAGGTAGACATTCTGTCTTTCTTGGTGGCCTGGACATCGAGAAGTAATGGGTAGAATCTGTAACTAAGTGTAGAGAAACTAGCACCAGTCTCTGTGTGCTTATGAGTCTTTTACCTGTGTCTCTGCTTTTCCCTTTTTGAAGAGCATTTGAGTCTATGGGCTCACCACACTTGGTCATGTGTTAGGAGATGAAACAGACTAAAAGTTGGCCTGTGCCTGTCATGCTAATGCCAGTTATGTTTACTGATCATGTTTATCAGATTCAGGCTTTTAAGCTGATCCTCATTGGGAAATGCATTGCTTATTTTGGGGACTTGTCCAGTGCCATGGTTAGCCATATACAAGGCTGGTGGAAGACTAACAGATAATTCTTGTATTAATATGTTTGCTGGAAAATTAAGATTGCAAAACAACATGATCTTGTAGACTCATGGAGTGGAGTATGAATGCTGGTGCTTGTGGAGAAAGGTCCACTGTTTTCCTCTTAACTCTTGAATTTAGCATTAAGCCTTGTGGAGGTTAGTTATTTGGTTTCAGTGATGAGCCACACTTTTTATGGATGTTAGAACCTTTCTGTCTCATGTGCAAGTTGCCTGCTTAGTGCTAGATGGTAGCCTCTTAATGAAAATGTTAGAAGAGGCTCCTAAAACATTAGAGAACTTTCTTCCAGATATTTGATTCTAGAAATCTTAAGGTGTGTCTTTCAATCCACCTTATTTTTTCTGCAGATTTAGGTAACCTTGAAAAATATACTGAATAGTTAGCTTCTATTTCCACTGCTCTAGCATAGACATTTCTTACAGTCTGGAACTGCTGCTTAGATTGGTTGCTATGCAACCAGGAGAGGAGCTCACAAGTTTTGTCACAAGCCAGCAGTGAACGGAGAAGCAGCATTCTCTTTTGATTATGTACTTTGTTTGTTTTATTCTATTTTTTTGTTCTTGTTTTTGGTATTGTGTATTTACACCTTTTGGGGACTTTTTACTTGTGGAAATGCCTTTTCTAGAGACACTATATTGAAGGTGTTTAGGTTTGATCTCACTGCATAAAAAAGTGAGCTCTGCCCCCAAAGCATTAGTTGTTGAAATGAGACTTTGAAGCAGATGAAACAGTTCTTATAAAGACATGATAGAGTCAGATACTGCTTTAGATACTCTTTTATTAAGAAAACATGCAAATAGTTTTGCATTCTTTCTACTACTCACTTTTATTTATTGTGTACTCTGACATAAATCAGTGACTCTGAACCTACAGTACCTTCCTCTTTCCTGTCCTTCACGGTCATCTGTGAATAGATCATTTAAACCTTTATAGTCAGGATTTGTTCCAATTAAAATTCTTTTTAGCATCTTTTAAAAAAAATTTGTACTGACCTTCAAAGATATCTTACAAATATTAACAAAGCAGCTCTTACACAAATGTTTGATCAATCTTCATAACTGAGACTTATATTTCAATGACTTGTTTCCAGTTACACTTTTATATTTATTGAGAGAGGCTCAGGATATGCCTCAGACCTACTTACAGTATTCTTACAGGTGGAGAAATGGAGATGGGGACATGGAAATGATACTGGTCTGGTCTTAGTGTCTCAGATAGTAGAACTGCATATCAATGAATTTGAAACTGATATCTAGCAACATTGCACTATGTGTTTGTGAACTAGTAGCTTGTGATGACTAAGAAATGGTAATAGCAAGGAGCCAACTTGTTTTCACTAGGGAAAATATTAAACCCATTTTCTTTCTGAGGTTTTCACTGTGCTGGTGTTTCCTGCAATGCGATAACCACAGGATGCAGATTTTAGTAACGCACTGGTGAACACTCTTACAATAATCAGGGTTTCATATTGTGATCTCTTTTTTTCCTGTAGAAATAGCACTTGGCATTTTTTTCTTCTGAAAATGGCTATGGAAATTATTTAAAGAAGTGATACAGAACATTAAAACTATTATCAATTTTTTTGAAATTTTAGGATATATTTGTATATAAACTTTATAATTTTCCTTTCTCCTCCTAATTTGGCTGATAGTAAAGAAAACATTTTTTGCTTTATTTGCCTTTTAAAATATAAACACTTTGCATTTGATTGCATGAGGCCATGGTCACATTTTATTTTAATTGTTGAAAGTATTCGGGCTGAGTTATCTTTACCATTTGTGGGCTTGCATGGCAAATGGGTTTTAGTCCAGGTTACTGTCACCAGGGGTTTGTGTGTGATCTATCAGTACATCAAGGACTGTTGGAAAAAGGCCTCTTTATTGCCTTAGAGGTCACACTCTTTAGGTTCTTTGTTGAAAAGTTGAAAGTGAACTGTTTTAAGTCAAACCATAAAACAGTGCTGATTTGTTTCATTTCTTCAGCCCACAAGCATTTGCTGAGTAAGGCTTTCCCAAGTTTCCAGACAAGTGCAGCAGATACATTGTGTATCGCATGTGAAACTCTCACATGGATACTTTTTAAAAACTACTTTGGCAGAGGGCTGACACTTGTGAACCCCTTCTTTGGAGAAATTTAAATATGGAAGATGGAATGTAAGAAGTTAATTCTATTTTAAAAAGTTACATAATGATTTTAAATCTGCAATTAAGCAAGAAATATGCTTACTGATGCTCTATTCATCAGTGAGATCCAGCAAAGGGACTAATATCAGCTATAATCTTTGAAATCGTAATGAATGTAAGCCACATCATGAAGTATTTGCTTAGATGTAATGTGATGGGAAATATCTGTTATCACAAGTTCTGTTTATTTTACTGTGACTTGTAACATATCTATATTTGTAATGGAAGAAAATGGTAAATTTCAGTGAAATTCTTGTGAAAATGAATGTGTACTCTTCCCCATCTAAACTTTAATCACAGGCCCATGGCAGGGATCCATATATCTTGGCTTAAGAACCCCAATCCACATATTCCCCACTGACACAAACAATAAAAGGTAATACAAAGCTGTGAAACATCGTTTTCAGGCAATAAACTCTGAGATTTGAGCCTTGGAGAATATTCTGGTTGACACGAGTATTTTAGATATATTAAGCATACATGTTAACTGAGGCAAATTAGTTTCAAACATGTATATTTTCTATGTGGCACAATTATCAGGAGAATAGAATAGTAAATCTTTATAGCACATGCCTAATGCCTGGCCCTTTGCCAAATTTCCATTTTATAGTCAAGGGAGGTTAAGAAATGAAGCTATAGTTTAACTGGAGAAATTTTGTCTAAATAGTAATAGACCAAGGGGAAATATCTAACTCATTAATGAGTTTCTAAGGTGGGAACATGGTGGAAAGGTGTGGCAGCACAGAGGTGCTCAGTTCATGATGGCCGAGAGCAGTGGGACAGCACCAGTGCGTAAAAGGCCAGAGACCAGGTGTTACCCCAAGGCCATGCTGCCAGTGACCCACTCAAACATGCCCAGAAGTGTGCTCCACCGGTCAGCCCCTAGGTGGATCCCAGAGTCAATTAAATTGACACTCCACCTTAACCACCGCCTCCAAGTCTAACCTCTCCTTCCAGATATACTTTTTATTTTGAGATACCTATCTTTAAGGCCCAGATAGCTTTTTCTCTCTATCTTTTTCATTTGAAAAGTTTCCTTCTTTTCCTTCTTTTTAAAAATTTGTTTCTTTTATGCTTTCTGAGAATAGCTGAATTCAAAACTAACCAGTGTGTTACTTTGTCGATATTCATAGAAGGTGCTTGCTAAACCACTTATCTGAGAGGAAATTATTTATTGTAGGTGACTAAACAAGCAGTCTTTCGTAAAGTCATGTGTTTGAAATAATACCTAAGAATGCTGCTGTACTATAACACTGTAGAATAGAATGTCAATGGGTACTCATGTATTTTGGAGTTCTATTCAATTAACAGATTATTTACTGAGTTGCTGCTATGTTTCTGCCATGCTTTAGTAGTGAGGAAGACAAATCAGTGGCCTCTTGCAAGAAGGCTCATGTGCCTAGTTGGAAACAAAGAGAACAAACATTAAAAATCAATGGATAAGGCTATGAAGTGCTTTGAAGAAAATAACCACTGTGTTATGCTCACTGTGGCATGCTAGTGAACAACTTGATCATGGTGGTTATTCTTGGACTGGCTTAGGTTTTGAGGGTAGGGAAGTCTTTATGAGACAGCAGTGGCACAGAAAGTTTAGCATGCAGGATCAGGCAGGAAAACTCAGAAGAGCTCTCCAGCAAAATCTAGAGGTGCCATGGGATAATGGGACAGAGGGAAGGAGTGGTGGGAGGACAGAGTTGTAGAGAAGGGATCCCAGGAGAGCCAGTGCCTGATTCCCAAGCAGAGTTGTATTTTATTGAAAGTGCTCAGATGGCTTGAAAAAGTGGACCAGTGACAGGATTTTGATGTTTGTAAAGAACCTTCTAGGTATTGTGTAAGAAGTGAACTGGAGGACAGAGAAAAAGGGAAATCAGTTAAGGATCCTGTGAGGGGCCAGTGAGAGACAGATAATGACTTTGGCTAGAAAAGTATCTGGACCTAAGTGGAAGGATTAGAGTATTTTAGGGTTAAAGCTGTCAAAATTTGTGTTGTATTATTGTAGCAGCAAGAAGCCAACAGGAACTATATGGCAATTTGATGACACATAAATTGCCCCAAATATGGATCATGTTTCATGTGAGTGTAATGCTAGAAATATTTGACTTACAAAATATATCATCAGCATTGTATTTTTGATTAATTCTTTAAGAGTAGTATCAGCTGTTCACATTAACACACTAGAAACAAGATAGAGTCATGTCTACTATAATTTAATTCACATATCTAGTAACAGAAGAGAAATCTTCCTTACCAAGTTAATGAGCTCTTAATTTTATTATCTAATAAATCTGCCATAACTGTCAAGCAATATAAGAATTTGTCTTAGGGGCCAGTAACAAACTGTGGATTTAGTCATCTCATTTATGTGACCTTTAATTGTTAGCAAATTCTTATTTTAGAAACAGTATTTTTGATGTAATGATCACTATCATTTATTTTGATGTCAATGATTGTAATGTTTAGCAAAACAAATTTCAACTATTATTGGTATTTAATTTTGAAATAACAAAAATTCATTGTTGTAGCTATTACTTTTATATAAAATGCCTTTGATAAAGTGTTTTATAAAGCTTTTTGTGGAATGAATAAATACAGTCACAATTTTGACGTTTTGAGTTATAACAAAGCAATTTGTTTTACAAAGATATGGAATTTAACATTATAGCGAGTAGTTTATTTTAAATTTTGAAGGTAATATTTTCCTTCTTGTATAAAGAAACACTGTTAAAATAAAAAGTCTTCATTAGTGAGACTTAATTTAATATTTCTAGTTAGGAATAGTTCATTTTTATATCATAGAAACAAGAGTTTCCTAAGAAATTGAGATAAAGAGAAGGCAATATTTTAAAAGTCCTATGCAAATAGATAAATATTACTGAAATTAAGAATGTTGTTGATACGCTGTCTATACTTTTTGTCTGTTGATCAGGGCAGGTGTAGCTTTATTAGAATTTGATAACTCTTAGTAAACTATGATCTCGTTAAAATGTACCAGATATTCGTGCATTCCTGATTTTCTTTAAAGAACGGAAAGCTGTAAATTAAAATGGGTTTTCCTATCAAAGTCTAAGTTTAGAAGAATGAACTCTGGCCAAATGTATTGTTAGATGTGTAACTAACTCTATGTGGTGAATATTCTTTAGTGTCACCTCACTGCAAGTATCAGGAATATTTTAATGAATGAAGTCCAGAAATAGGAACCGCTTTAAAATATACATTTGAAGAATGATAAAAATGAAGAGGACATGGGAAGTTACTTCAATCTTTATTAAGAAAGAATATTTTGATATTTTATCTGGTTACTGTTCTCCAATGTAATTTTATTTTTAAATACTTATTTTTACCCATCCTTTTAATTTTTTTGTTAATATATGTTTGCCATACATAATAAACACATTCACCATGGGGAATTGGTATATATACATAGTGTATCTTGATCCTCTTTAGTTACCTCCCCTTCCTTCCTTCTCATCTCTCACATTCCTGGGTTCCCTCCCTATCATCTTATTCTTAAGGATGTGGTTCCTGAAGCTCAAGAAGATTCTATTTTCAAAGCATTACAGAGAGAGAGAGAGAGAGAGAGAGAGGGCACGAGAGAGAAAGAGGGAAGAGAGGAGAGGAGAGGAGAGGAGAGGAGAAGAGAAGAGAAGAGAAGAGAAGAGAAGAGAAGAGAAAAGAGAAGAGAAGAGAGAATGAGAAGAAAATGGAAAGATGCCCTTGTGAATCCTGGTGATCCTTTGATTGTATTTCTTTGTACAAGGAACAAGGCATGGTAGAGAGTGGCACAGAGGCACAAAGGTGGCCATGACATAATCTTCCCCTAAAGAATTTTAATCCTGTTTTAGAATGAGAATCCTACTCACTGTGTATTTGAACTCTCTTACTGTGCCTGCCTCAATATGAGAGGTGTGTGGACAGTGGGAAAGGCTACATCCAGTCATGAGGAGAAGCTCCATTGAGTTTTGCATTTAAGCCACTTTTAAGGGTCATGCAAATAGGAATAACCCGGTAGAAATAACAGGGAAGGCAATGAAAATGGGAAATTACAGCACCTATTCTGCCTCTTCTGTTATAGCTAACAACTGTGTTTATCGCTGTATGGGCCTCAGGGTAGCATGCAGAGTGCCCTGATCAGAGAGGCTAATGAATATATACAGCCACATAGATGTACAGTGCATTTGTATGTTGATGGTATGCAAATTGTGTTTCAATCAAACAAGGCATCATTCCATACAATATATTCATGGTACGATATCTTGGCAGTCTGTTTTATTTTTTACTAGAACATGTTTGTAGTACCTAGTGTTGACATTCCTTGTAGGGAGTTGTTACATGTACACAACACATCTTAATTCCTTTTTTTTTCATCTTCTTTGCCTCTTCTCCCTCCATCTCTTGTTACCCTACCCATTTGAGAAAGGTCTGTCCCCTACTTCCTGTCATCTGTCTTTTATTTTGCTCTTTATTTATACTTTGGGTTTCTCATGTAAAAGAAACCATGCAATGTTTAAGCTTGTGTGTCTGATTTATTGCACTTAGCTTTATGGTCTCAAGATGCATCCGTCTTCCTAGAAATGACTTAAATTCATCTATCTGTGGCAAAGCATCACTCCATTTTTTTGTAAAATGCCACATCCTCTTTATTCATTCATCTGTCTGTGAACATATAGGCCAGCCCAAGATCCAGTTCCCACCAGTTGTGTTGCCATAAACATGAGTATTGTTGTAGTATCTTTAACGTTTTTGAGAAGATAGCTAGAAGAGGAATAGAATACCTGGGTCAAATGAACCAGATTTTTGAAAAATCTCTATGTTGTTTTCCATTGTAGTTGCACTAGTTTACATTCTCACCAACAATATATAAAAGTTCCTGTCCCTGTCCTCAGCTTCTGCAGTATTTGTTATCATTTGCTTTTATTTTTAAAAATTTTATTTTAGTTACTAATACACATGTGTATAGTACATAATGTTTACATTCCTTGTCAGAAGTTCATACTTGCACATTACACATCTTAATTCATTTTTTCATCCCTTTTCCCTTCCTTCACCTCCACCTTATTTCTTGATCCCTTTCCTTTTCTGGGGTACATATTTGCAGTAGATAATGTTTACACTCCTTGCGTTGAATTCATACCTGTATGAAACACACCAAGTTTTTTCTTTCCTATGGTGAGTTAACTAATGATCGATTTGTAACTCCCAGCTGACCTGAGTCAGCGTGGTATTTTTGGGTGTGGAAGGCCCACCTGAGGATTGTTGCCAACATCATAAAAGGAGAACTGAAGAGAAAGATGGCATGCTATTGCTGTGCTGGTTTTCCTGATACGATCTCAGCTGTTCTCATTGTTGGAGCAGCTTGGGTCCTCGCTGTCACTGAGGATGGCAGCTATTCTCTTTGGGAGAGCTCTGGTCCTTACATTGAGCGTCCTTTTCTGGCTTCAGTGAAGATCCTTCAGCCTGCTGGCATAGATCATTCATCCCGCTGGTGCAGACTTTCTAGTTTCCACCATTGACCTATGGGCCTTCCCCATCCAGATCCTTGGTGCAGACTTGAATGAGACATTATCATGGGCTCTAGGCCTCCAGCTGGACTGTTGAAGGACACTGCTATGGGATTTAGGCCTCCAGCTGGACTCATGCAGGACATTGTTATAGGATCCAGGATGGATTGAGTCTCTAGTGCATGGACAGATCTCTTGCACTCCTCTGCATTAGATTTTTTGGGTGAATATTATAAAATGATCCTATAAATTCTGTGTCTTGTATTAAATCTATTCCTTTGCAAGCCCTAACTACAGTTCTGTAACCCTGCTCCCTTTTTCTTTAATCTCTTGATCCCCCTCCTTTTCAGAAAGATCTGTCTCCCTACTTCCTATTATCTGTCTTTTGATTTGCCCTTTATTTTTATTCTAGATATCTTATAAGAGAAACCATATGCTCTTTAAGCTTGTGTTCTGATTTATTTTACTTAATATTATTGTCCCAAGATACATCCATCTTCTTACAAATGACTCAAATTTATCTTTCTTTATGAAAAGTGGTACTCCATTGCATGTAAATACCACATTTTGAAGAATTTCCATGTTGATTACTATAATGGTTTTACTAGTTTATATTCCCACCAAATGTACAGAGGGTTTTTTGTTTTTTTTCTGTATAACCTGTCACATTTGTTGTTACTTGATATCTTGGTGCTATCCATTCTTTCTGTGGCAAGATGAAATCTAAGAGTTGTTTTAGTTTGCATTTCTCCAATGGGCAGTGTTGTTGAGCATTTCTTTATGTGTTTATTGGCCATTTGTACTTCTTCAGTGAAGCGTCTATATATTTCACTTACCCATTTTTGATTGGGAGTTTTACTTGGGGAGGGTTTTGTTGTTGTTCTTTCTTTATATATGGTAGATATGTGTCCTTTATCAAGCACTTTATCAAGAATTGCTGGCAAATTTTTTCCTCCATTTTTTAGGTTGCCTTTTTACTCTGTTTGTTGTTTCTTTTGCTATGCAGAAGTTTTTTAATTTGATATGATTCCTTTGGTTAATTCTCAGTACTATGTTTAATGCAACTGGAGTTCCTTTCAGAAAGTCCTTACCTATGACTATGACTGTAAGAGTTTTATCTATTTGGTCTTCCAGTAAGTCAGATGCTTCAGTTTTAACATTTAGTTCTTTGGTCCCTTTTGATTTTAGTTTAGTACATGGTGAGAGGGACCTAGATTCAGTCTTCTGCATGTGAATAGTCAGGTTTTCCAACACCATTTATTAAATATGTCTTTCTTCTAGTGTACATTTTTTATCCTTTTGTCAAGGAGCAAATAGTTGAATGTATTTCTGGTTGGTTGTGAATCTTCTACCCTGTTCCATTTATTCTCATATCTATTTCTGTGCCAGTACCATGCTGTTTTTATCACAGTAGCTTTGCAGTGCAACTTCAGGTCCAGAATTACGATGGCTTCCACTTACCCCCTCTTCCCCTCACCTTTTTTGGTCTTTTTTGAGGAAGAGTTTTGCTGTGTAGTTTAGGCTGGCCTTGAATTCACTTTGTAGCCCAGCCGGCCTCGAATTCATGGCAATCCTGCCTCAGCCTCCTGAGTACTGAGATTACAGTCCTGTGCCACCATGTCTTACATTTTACTCTTTTTGCTCATGATTGCTTTTGCTGTTCTGGGTCTCTTCTGGTTTCATATCGATTTTAGGATTGTTTTCTCAAGTTCTGCAAATAATGCTTTTGGAATTTTGATTAGGATTGTGTTGAATCTGTGTATCACTTTAGCAGACTGCTTTATTTGCTTTACATCTCATTTGCATTTCTGACCTGAATGCTACCAGTCAGAAGGGAATGAACAGGTTTTGCTGGAGAAGGAATTTATTTTATATATATATATATATAGCTAGACATTTCTGAAATGAATTTTTGGTTTGTAGTGCCCTGGTCTGCTAAGAATGTATAAAAGAACAGTTGGTATAATGTTTCTATTTTTCCATATTTGAGGGCTTTCTATAGTAGAAGAGAATATCAAAAATATTAAAATAGTATATTTACACAGCTGGATTTTTTAAATCGGGAAATTTGTGCATTTTTTTAAGGTGATAGAGTCAATGTTTTATCCTTTTTATAACTTACTGGCTTAAAACTTATTTTTTATATATCTGATTTGAGTTTTTAGTTTCTGGTTTCTTGGTCTACTAGGGATCTGAAAAGAAACAATTCATGTATCATTTCTGTGTTCTTGGGGCTCACTTTTGTGTAATAAGACTTTTTTAACAACTACATTTTAAATAGATGCACTTTTTAATATCAAGAGTATTCTATATTCAGTTTTGAATACTTTTATACAATGTAGTTTAATTTTATTATTTAGTTTTCATGTAATTCATTGACTTCAAAATGTTATACTTTTGTATGTTAGATTTTCTTAAAAAAACATGTCTAATATCCTATTGACTTTACACTAAAAAGAGTGTTTGGTGGAAAAAATTTGGGTACCTCTCCTCATTTATTCTAAAGCCCTATCAGATTTATAGGCTATGTAGTCTGGAAAATTATTTTGTATACAGTATAATGGTGAGAGTTTGTAATAATATAGCCTACAATAAGTCAGTGACCATCAGGATGTAGGACTAAGTTTCTGTGTTTGATTAGGGCAAATATTTTGACATGTAAAGTACTGTTTTTATTAATGATTATGAAAATGGGTTGTTTGGGGACATATTTTAATTTCAATGTTAATATTTCACTTTTGAAAATTGTAGAATGTTGATATTGTTGAGTATTTAGCCATTTCATAGTTTGTTACAGATCTATTTCAAGGACTTGTCTTTCCTTATGCACAATATACCTGTATATAATTATTTTTTTCCCTATATGTAATTATTAATTACACAATATGTAGAACAAACTCATATTCATGTATTTCTCTCAAATTTTTCTTTATCATCACTGTTTTAGCATGGATACTGTACATAATATTGCAGGTATGCTATTAGGAATATTAAAAAGGTTAAGAATTTGAAGCCGAAGAGTTATGTAGGGGAAAAAAGGGATTTAGTGTGAGTCATCAGTCTGCCCTCTCCTGTGTTTTAGATTCTTTAATTTTTCTTGTTGACAAGGTCTTAGGGGAAATGTGCAACATTCACCTGCCATTATTCATCAATTTTTAAAAAACAGCCTTTTCTTCTAAGGATTTTTTTATGTTAATGGTTCCTCTGTTTAATATCAAGGTTCGAACATTTTTTTTTCTTTTTCTGGAATACCCTATACCTTCATACACCAGAGATTTCAGTTAGGTCCTTATTTTGTTGGAAATAGCAACAGCTAATGGCTGCCATTAAGCCAGAATCAGCCTGAAATTGTAATAGTTGTCTAACATGAGCAGTTATCATTACATGCAGGGTGATTGTGAAGACATCAGAAAGCATCCATTTCTTAGGTAAAATCAGTAGGATTAACTCTTGTTGGCATCAAAGACCTTATCCTAGTGAGAATATTGCTGTATCATTCTAGTTCAAAGGAATAACCGGAGTAAAAATAGGCATCCTGTGAATATAAATTTTCTGCAGATAAATTAAAGACCACAAAATGATCTGTCTCATAGTGAGGCCATTGCTGTATTACCCTAGTCTAGACAAAGGAGTATCTGAAATAAAAATAAGTTTGCTATGAATGTAATTTTTCCACAGATAAGTTCCAGACTACAAACAAATTACACACTACACAATGGCAAAAACCCATAAAATTTTCTGTCTTCATTTTACTTTTTAAAGACATATGAATCTATTTCAAAAGAGGCACATATATCCTTATCCTTATAGGTGAAATACAAAACATGAAATAGTAAAGAAATTAATAACATTATTTTGCAAAATGTGTGATAATGACTTAACATTCTTTTTTGATTTAATATATTTTGAACAGAATAAGACTACAAAGAATTGGGTATATGTTGTGAACCAGACTTTTAAAAAGAAGTTCATAAAGTCTTTAACTGAAAAAAAAAAGTGTTTTTAAAGAAAGCACCAGGACTAAGCAGTATCAATGAGATTATTAAATGTTGCCTAGTTTGGTAGAGTAAAAGCCATAGTATGAGAATTAGGCTTCCCCAACCTGGAGAGTCTGGGAAGTACCTGCCCTGCCCCCAGCCAAAACCTTAGCCTGCGTAGGACCTATTTCCAAGCCTGGGGCACTCAGGAACTGAGCTCTGCATCTCCAGACCCACAGCACAGGGCAACAGAGTCAGTCCAAAACCAACAGCCCAGCCTTACTGAAGAAGAGACCAACATCAAGGAGAAGAGTTTTCTTTCAGGACTCAAGTGACACCCCTTCATAGACCCCGGGAGGGAGACAGCCTTGGTAGAATAGGAAAGGGAGAGAGAAATAATGATCTTGTGGGATTCTCTGGGAGGCCCAAGCTCAGACCAGGAAGAAAATGGGGCCTGTATTCAGTTGCGGGAAGCCAGAATCAGAGGGAATAATCACAGAGAGGGCAGTGGTGAAAAAGAAGGCATTTGACCTAGTGGTACGTTTGAGCTCTGGCATTTCTGCTAACATCCAGCAGAAATCAGTGCTCCAAATTACTGTGAGTAAATATGAAGGGGTCTAATTGTTTTCACTAAAATTAGAGTCCTCTTTGTTTTGTCGAAGAGCTGTTCACGGGTTTGTCAAGATCCCATTGATATTTGATGCTATTGTTGTCACTGAATTTACTACCACAGAAAGGTAATATAGTAGTGGCTGGCAGTTTGTTTTCCTTCCATGCCAACACTTGTGTCTGTGTGTGTGTGTGTGTGTGTGTGTGTGTGTGTGTGTGTGGTAGTGGTGGAGATTCATTTACCATACTGTGGCTCACTCCCAAAGAAGGATGCACTGGGCAAAAAAATTTACAGACCCCACCACAAAAAACAACCAAATAACAAAAAACAAAACAAAATAGAAAAATGAAAAGGCAAGGCAACCAAATGCCTCAGAATACTTTCAACTCTAAAACTGGTACAAGAACAGTGAGGGTAAGGAAATCATGAATTACACAGCAGATAGATCTGAGATATACCAATGGAGGTAAAGCAGTTTTATAAGGTGCTTGAAAAATTTAAAGAAAGTGTAACTCATTACATAATGACCATAATAAAAAAAATGATCAGTGAACCTAGAGAAGAGCTAAAAAAATGTAGAGCTAAATACATGAATGCACAGCATAGAAAAGGATGGGAGTCCATAAGAAAGTTCTAAACGGAAATCCAAGAGATTAAAAACATGATAAAAATATGGGTAGCAGCCAGTGTGAAGACATAGTGTCAGACTTAGAGGACAGGACTGTGGTCCATGATTAATTAATGAAAGATATCTTATAAACAACAAGGAGAATGGAAAAAGTATCCAGCAGCTTCTAAATGACTTGAAGTATAAGAGTAATTGAGGAAAAATCAGAAGACAGTACAAAAAGCATAAAAAACCTGTTTACATAAGTAGTAACAGAAAACTTTCCAGACATGGAAAAAATTAAACATACAGGGAAGTGAAGCATATAGAAATCTGGATATCCACAATCAGAAAAAAAATCCACTCTGTTCCACATAATACTTAGATTATGTAAATCCTTAACTTACAAACAAGTTCTGTTTGGAGAGAACATTTGTAAGTTGGATTCGTTCAGATCTGGCACAGTAAGTCTTAGGCAGTAACCTGTAAAAGTTTGCAACTCGAATGTTTGTAAGTTGGAGACTCACTGTACGAGAAATACAAGAACAGAATCTTAAAGATTGCTAGAGAAAACCAAAGAATCACCTGTAAAGGAACACTCAAGAGAATCACAACAGATTTCTCAACATAAACCTTAAAGGTAAGGTAAGCATAGCATGAAGTATTTCAAGAACACAATTTCCAATGTAGACTGTAATGCACTGAAAAATTGTCTTTCAAAGTTAATGGAAAAATAAGATACTTCCATGATAAAGCCTAAAGAAATTCATGACCACTAAATCAACACTTCCAGAAATTCTCAAGGATGTGCTAGAAGGAGAAAATGAAGCTGACAATGCCAAAAAGTCGAATAAAATGAATACATCAATAGGTACAGTAATTAAGTAGAAGGGAAAGAAAGCAAAATAGCAACAGGATATTAATACAATGACAAGAATAAGTCAACACTTATCAA
Source organism: Dolichotis patagonum (assembly GCA_004027295.1). Taxonomy (NCBI): domain Eukaryota; kingdom Metazoa; phylum Chordata; class Mammalia; order Rodentia; family Caviidae; genus Dolichotis; species Dolichotis patagonum. The sequence continues at coordinate 134,247 of PVJX010000829.1, forward strand.
TTATAGCTATCAATGTAAATAACTCATCAATCAAAATAAGCAGATTTTGTTCAAAAAACTAAATCTAATGGTATAGTGTATATAAGAATCACACTTAGCACAAAAGCCATAGACTGAAAATGAAAGGGTGGGAAACAACATTTCATACAAAAGGAATCTGAACACAAGTATAACTAACTATAAATTTCGAGCCACAGTTGATCAAAAGAGTTAAAGAAGGACATTACATCTTGGGTGATGAAACCATTCATAAAGAAGCGATAATAATTACAAACGTACCAAACCATGGTGCTAGAACAATTTAATAGAACAAACTCTAATGGACATAAAAGATCAGATATACATTAATGCAATTAGAGTGGGGGAATATCAGTGATGTGCTATCACAAATAGATCAACCAAACAAAAAAAGATCAACAAAGAAGTATCAGAGTTGAAAAACCTTCAAACAAATGGACTTAATAAACAGTGTTTCACCCAGAAACAACAGAATTCACATTCTTTTCATCTATGCACATTACTTTCTCCAGAAGCCCCTTTAATAAATGGTGATGGGAAAATTGGATATCTATATGCAGAAGATTGAGTCTAGACCCATGTATCTCACCAAGTACTAAATTAAAATCAAAATGGATCCAAGATCTAAATGTTAAAAATAAATTGGGCAGGTGGCACAAGCCTGTAACCCCAGCACTGGAGGAGTGGCGGGAGAGCCGAAGCAGGATTGCCATGGTTTTCAGGCCAGCCTGGGCTACATAAATGAGTTCAAGATCTGCCCCACATAGTAAGACTCTGTCTCCAAAATAAAACATAAACCAGAAACAATCTGTTGGAAAGTAAAATGGGTGCAACTCTAGAAGACAAAAGCATAGGTGAGGACTTTCTGAACAGAACCTCACTGGCATGAGAAAAAATACTTAGAATTAACAACTAGGACCATATTGAATTAAAAATTTTCTGCACAACAAAAGCAGCCAATGAAGTGAAGACACAGTTTACAGAATGGGTAAAAAATTTTGCCAGCTATTCCTCACACAGAGGACTAACATCAAGAATACATAAAGAATTCAAAAAATTACATCCTACAAAGTAAAAGATCCAATCAAAAAATGGACATGTGAAATGAATAGACACTTCTTTCAAGAAATATGAAGAGCCAATAGATACATGAGAAAATTCTCATCATCACCTGACATCAGAGAACTGCAAACTAAAATTGCACTGAGATACCATCTTACTCCCCCGGAAGTGTGGCTATTATAAAAAAAAAATCTAATAACATGCCAGCAATGATGTGGGGAAAAAAGAAATTCTACTACACTGTTGGTGGGAATGTAGACTAGTACAAACATCATGGAAATCAGTTTTATTTCCTCAACTAAAAATAGGAATTCCATTTGACCCAGCTCTCCTCCTTCTAGGTATCTTTAAATCATCATACTATAGTGAAATGTGACTACCTTGTTTATATAATCACAATATATAATAGTATAATAATAATAATGTCTTGGGAACAGTGTATATATCCATCAACAGATTAATAGATAAGGAAACATGACATTTATACACAATGTAGTACTACATTGATATAAGGAAAGATAACTTGAGGTATTTGTAGGTAAATGGATTCAACTTCAGATCTTCATGTTAAGTGAAATGAGACAGACACACAAGTTCAAATATTGCATTCTTGCTTTTATATAAGAAATGCAATACACAAACAAAAAGCAAAATAGAAAGTAGGAAGAAGTTCATATGCTTCCCCAAATTACAAATTGCATTTAAAAATATTTAAATGTATATGCTAATTGGTTTCATTTATACTACTGTTTTATCTTAGTTGAAAAGGAGTATTTGTGTTGTTATGTTTCTTTTTGGTAAGAATTTTTTTGGTTTATGTCTTGTACTCTGAGTAACTACTTTGAAGATAACAATACACAGTGTAGTAACTATTATTCTCTTATTTGATCATAAAAGTTCATTTTATTTTATTCACAAAATTTTTAAAAATAATTAGACTCAACTCTTGCCATGGCTGTCTCCCTTCTTTAGGAAGGAATATGAGGAAAGAACTAGAAGGGCAGGCAGAAAGATTGATTTATATAAGTTGATGGTCAAGTTAAGTAAAGAGAGGACAAACTAATTTGGATTTTTCTTGGATTCCAAATAAAAATTAAAATGCAATTTCTTAATGAACTTGAGTTACATAAATATTTTCTGTTAATATTAGTCATTTAGTCAATGTAAGGATGTAGGGAAAAATGCTTTTATGGGATTATGTAAACATATAACATCCAAATTTATATTTTAGAGTATGTAAAAAATAGTTTGAGATCATCTAAGTGCATGCTTTGATTGTAATAGCTTTTGAGCCAAAAGTTACAGGGATTTCTCTCACAGAAATCCATGTTGACAAAGTCTAGATTTTTGGTTGTAGGAAAAATAAAGGCACTAAAAGTTTAGTAAGGAAAAACATACACTTTACCACAGCTTCCTTGAATAAGTATTTTTTTTTAGAATACTTCCATCACAATTAAGTTTAGTATATACTTGATTTTATGGTAGTAAATCCAAATTTGATCAGCCAATCTCAGAGGTTCTAAAGACAATTAATACACAAGAAAAATACACTTCAAATCCCAGAAAATGAGACTCTGAAAGACCTAAGAATGATTTTTTTTCAGTCATTTTATAGTCCTGATTTTAAAGTTTTACTTGCTATATGAAAATAATTTGGAGGCAATTTACCTTACAGCTGCCTTTTGTACTTCTACAATACCTACCCTCAAGTACTTAATTTTCCTTATAGTGAAAGTTGTTCTGAGAAAGAAATTCCTGAATAACTTTTTCCATAATGCATTGATTCACACATTTAAATTAAAGCACCTTTCTTCACTTCCTGTCTACAGCACAGTCACAGAATATTTTCAAATGTTAAGCAAAAAAGTTGTCATGGATTTGTTGGACTTGGCAATATCTATGATGGTGAGAGTTAATTACAAGGTATGTAAAGATTCTCAAGATTGATTATTGTTTACCTAAACATCTATTCTTTTGCTAGATATTTCTGTAGTCCTTGGCAATGCTCAGATTTTTTGTGTGGTATTGATCTTGGGACATACTTGGTGGTCATTCATACTTTTTGACTAAAATTCTAAGTAGTTTAGAGAGAGAAGGAAGCAAAAGGAAAAGACTTTCCCATTTTCTTTTATTCCCTTCCCTCCATCAGGATCTGGGCCTTAACAAAGAAGGCTAGGTGATATTTTCCCTAGATGAATCCTGGAGTGTTTCTTTCATCTTTAGTTTCATTCTCCACGTAGCAAATTAGCAGCTCAAAGAGCTTGTTGTAACTGTTGAGAGGAGTATATGAAAGTGACGGTCTCAAATTATTGCTAGTATTGAAGTAGTTTAGTCTAAATTTAGTGAACTGAGCAACTCATTGACTCACCTGATTCCTCTCCTGTCTCTCCATGCCTTACTTCCTGAGTAACCTGTACATGTTATGTATTCAGTCCCAGTAGTCTTTGTGGTTAACTTTTAGTTCATAGCCTTGTCAGTTGTATAATCTGAAGGTCATTTAGTACCAGAAATTGTTCTTGGTGGCAATCATCAAGACACTGATTTTGGATAATGTCAGCAGAAAAAGAATCCATTTTAAAGGATATCCAGCAGTTTGTAGAACTGAATAGAAACCTAGAAATCAAGGCTTGGAATTATGGCCTAAGTGGGTGGGTGTGGGCAAGTCCTGTGCCATACCCAAGGTCATATAACAAAAGATGTCTGGTTAGCATTTTATAAATAGAACTCATCCTGAGTGCTGCTGGACATTGAACCCTATCACCACTTCTGTGAATACCCTGCAGCTGCCCCTCTGCTTTGTGTCTCTTGCTTTCTGGCACACATGTCCTTTAAGGCATCCACTGCAGCCAACTGCTAAGTCTTACCACCTCTCTCCATGATATCATCAGTGACATTATGCTGTTGTCTAATGCAGCAAGATGGCCCAAGTTCTTGCAGACTAAATGGTGGGGCAGAGCCAGTGAACAGATATAATCCTATGGCAAGTGACTCAATGTATTACAGCTGCTTGTATCAGGTAAAACAGACTGCTTTTGTGTTTCTGTTCAATAGGATTTGGCATTTTCCCAGTCATTGCTTGCATGGTGTATTCCAAGGGCTGAATGAACTTGTTCTGGCCAAATGGGCTATGTCTGGAATAGCTTATGAAAGTACAGTCACCACTAAATTAAACACATGATAGCCTGCTGTTGGTCGTCAAGGTGCACCTACTCCCTGCACAAAGTAGGGATTACCATCTCAGGACTTCCATGCTATCATTCCTCTTTGTCACTTTTTTCAGGACTTTAGCATTACTTTGATTAACATTTTGGAAACAAGAGGATGATGATATAAGGGCTTCTACTTGGTTCTACTAAAATACCGCTGTCTTACAGTTTGGTAGGCTTTCTTCTTAGGAATGTCTTTAGTCACTCTACAGATGAGAACTGAGAAAAATAGTGATTGGGCACCCTGTGAGGTAGATTGAGTCACAACTATATTTATAACTTGAGCTCCAGAAATCTCCACCTTGGTGGACTACCGTTGTGTGCTCACAATTAGTGTTGGCTCAGAGCCAGTGCCCAAGAATTCATGAGAGGTCTGACCTCCAATGTCACGTTTGCTGAATGTCCACAAATTTCTTTGAAGCAACAGGGGGCAGAAGATTCATGAACTATACTTATGACATTACTGAAGATATATAAAATCTTTTTTATTTTAAAGAAAATATGAACCAAAACAATACAATAGAACAACCTTGAATTTCGAAAACAAGACAATAGGAAATCAACAATAGTTCCTACACATTGTTATCCTCCAAATAGTTGCTGAGACTACTAGATACAGGCATGCAAAGTTACTCAAACAATATAAGCCCTTAATTTTTTCTGTTCTTCAGTTGCTATCATGTCAGAAATCTCAGGTGTGTGACTTCCAATTTCTTCTTGTTTGTGTCTCCCAGTCTTGTTCTGGGTGATACATAGGCATGCATAATTAAGCATTATAATGCTAAGTTGTTTCCCTACTTCAGTTGCTATCATTTCAGAAACCCCAGGTGTGTGAGTTCCAACTTCTTTGTCTATGTCTCCTGAATGTGCTCTGGGTGAGGCTCATGGAAGGAGGGAGATTGTCACCAGGTGTGTGACTTCTTCTCTGGCCTGTGGTTGCTGGCTTACCAGGAGGGCATGACTTTTTATTTAAAACCTTTCTTTTTTTTTTTTAAATTTTATTTAAAGAGAAAACAAAACAAAACAGAAAAAAAGGGTAGTAACATACAAAATTCCAAGGAGAAAAAAAAAAAAGAACAAAAAAGCCTCAGAAATCATTACTTGATAACTTACATACTGTCATCTTGGAAATAGTCATTCAAGTTACAAAATTAAAACCTACAGTGTACACATTCAAACAATGAGACTGTTAACAGTTCTGCTCCACGATATAACAAAAACAGTAATATGGTCATTCATCTTACACACTTAAACATATATGCAATTATATCCTTTAGGAGCACTTTCTTTTCCTCTCTTTTTTATAGTAGCAATTACACATTTTGGGTTTTATTACTCCTTCAATTCTTACTACTTTTTACACTAGAGACACAATGTGATATTTATAAATATGATTCTTATTTATTGCACTAATGAGTATAGTTTCAAGTTGTCTCCATTTACCTATGAAGGCCTCAAGATCATCCTTCTTCATAGCTGAGTAATACTCCATTGTATAAAAATACCACATCTTTTTCATCCACTCTGCGGTTGATGGCATGTTGGTTGTTTCCCAGATTTAGCTATCACAAATTGTGCTGCCATGAACATGGGTGCACATATATCACTGTGATATGAATTTTTCAGTTTTTCTGGGAAAATACCCAGGAGGGGAATAGCTGGGTTGAATGGAGCTTCCAGTCCTAGTCTTCTGAGAATTCTCCATACTGATTTCCATGGTAGTTACACCAGTCTACACTCCCACCAACAGTAGAGCAGTGTTCCTTTTTCCCCCTGCAGCCTTGCCAACATTTGTTATCAGTTGATTTCTTGATGGCAGCTATTCTTTCAGGAGTGAGATGAAATCTCAGTGTTGTTTTAATTTGCATTTCTTGAATGACCAGTGATGATGAACATTTATTTATGTATTTGCCATTTGTATATCTTTGTCTGAGAACTGAGTGTTCATCTCAGATGCCCATTTTTGGAGAGGGTCTTTGAATTTGGGTGGCTTGATGTTTTTCAATTCTTTGTATGTTTTTGATATAAGTCCTTTGAGGGGTTGCTGGCTAAAATTCTCTCCCATTCTGTGGGTTTTCTTTTCACTCTGCTGGTGATTTCTTTTGAAGTACAGAAACTTTTCAATAATATGAGATCCCAGTTGTTGATTCTCTGACGTGTTTCCCATGCAGTTTGCATTTTGTTCGTGAATTCTCTGCCTACCCCTATGTCTCCAAGACTTCCACTTACCCTATCTTCCAGTAGATTTAGTGTTTCTGTTTTAATGTTTAGGTCTTTGATCCATTTAGACTTTTGTGCATGGTGATAAGCATGGATCTAGTTTTAGTCTTCTGCATGTGGAGAGCCAATTTTTCCAACACCATTTATTAAAGAGGCTATCCTTCTTCCAGTGAACATGATTAGCCCCTTTCTCAAATATCAGGTAGCTGAGTGTCTTTGTACTTATACTTGCATCTTCTAATCTGTTCCATTGGTCCTCAGGTCTATTTCTTTGCCAGTACCATGCTGATTTTATCACTGTGGCTTTGTAGTACAGTTTCAAGTTAGGAATTGAGATGCCTCCTGCCTTGTCTTTATTGCCCAGAATTGCCTTTGCTATTCTAGGTTTCTTGTGTTTCCAAATGAATTTTAGGAGTGTTTTCTCTAGATCTGTGAGGTATGTCAATGGTATTTTGATTGGGATTGCGTTAAATCTGTATATCAGTTTTGAGAGTATGGCCATTTTCACAATGTTGGTTCTTCCTAGCCAAGAGCAAGGAATATCTTTCCATTTTCTAATATTCTCTTCAATCTCCTTTTTCAGTGTAGTATAATTGTCAGCATATAAGTCTTTTACATTCTTAGGTTGATTCCTAAGTATTTCATTGTTTTAGATGTTATTGTGAAGGGCGATATTTCCATAACTTCTCTCTCAGTGAGTTTCTTGTTTGTGTACAGGAATGCTATTGATTTTTGCAGATTGTCTTTGTAGCCAGCTACACTGCTGAATTTGTTTATTACTTCTAGCAATCTTTTAATGGAGTTTTTGGGTCTTCTACATAGAGTATCATGTCATCTGCAAATAGTGATAATTCAATTTCTTCTCTCCTATCTTTATTCCTTTTATTTCACTCTCTTGTCTGATTGCCCTGCCTAGTGTTTCCACAACTATATTGAAAAGGAGTGGTGATAGTGGACATCCTTGTCTTGTTCCTGATTTTAAAGTGAAACCTTTTTAGTTTTTGTCCATTTAATATAATATTGGCTCTTGGTTTGTCATAGATGGCCTTTATAAGGTTAAGGTAGACACCGTGTATTCTGAGTTTCTGAAGGGTTTTTATCATGAATGTGTTTTGGACTTTATCAAAAGCTTTTTCTGCATCTGAGATGACCATGTGGTTTTTGTTTCTGGCTCTGTTGATATGGTGTATCACATTTATTGATTTGCGTATGTTAAACCATCCCTGCATTCCTGGAATGAACCCCACTTGGTCATGATGTATAATCTTCTTGATGATTTGCTGCATTCTATTTGTCAGTATTTTATTGAGAATCTTTGCGTCAGTGTTCATTAGTGAGATTGGCCTGTAGTTCTTTTTGGTTGGGTCTTTCTCTGGTTTTGGTATGAGAGTAATGCTTGCCTCCAGGAATGATCTAGAGAAGATTGCTTTCTTTTCAATTTCATTGAAGATTTTAAGGAGTATTAGCATCAAATCTTCTCTAAATTTCTTGTAGAATTCAGCCGTGAATAAGTCAGGACCTGGGCTTTTCTTTGTTGGTAAGTTTTTTATTACGTTTTCAATTTCAATAGCTAATATTGGATTATTCAAAGTTGCTATATCTTCTTGGTTGAGTTTTGGTAGTTTATATGTTTCTATAAATCTGTCCATTTCCTCTGTTTTTCTCTCTATGTGAGTAGAGATTTTCAAAGTAGGTTTTCATGATCTTTTGAATTTCCACGTGATCTGTACTAATTTCCCCCTTTTCAATCCTTATTGTGTGAATTTGGGTTTTTCTTTCTTTTTCTTTATAAGGTTAGCTAGAGGTACATCAATTTTGTTTATTCTCTTAAAAAAACTAGCTTTTTGATTCATTAATTCTTTGCATTATTTTTTTAGTTTCAATTACATTGATTTCTGCTCTAATCTTTACTATTTTCTCTCTTGTATGAGCTTTGGGTTTAACTTGCTCTTCTTTTTCTAGAAGCTTGAGATGAAGCATTAGGTTGTTTATTTGTGCTTGTTCTGTTTTCTTGATATGACAATTTATTGCTATATATTTCCCTCTTAAGACTGCTTTCATTGCATCCCACAGATTGCAATAGGTTATTTCTGCATTTTCATTAAATTGTAGGTATTGCTTTATTTCTTCCTTAATTTCATCTGTAGCCCACTGGTTGTTTAAAAAGTTGTTGTTTAATTTCCATGTATGCATGCAGGTTTTGCAATTTCTTTTGCCATTAATTTCCAATTTCAGTGTGCTATGATCAGATATTATGCATGGGATAATTTCAATATCCTTGCATTTACTTAAGACTGTTTTATGGCATAATATATGGTCTGTCTTAGAGAATGTCCCGTGTGCGGCTGAGAAGAATGTGTATTCTGTTGTGATTGGGTGGAATACTCTGTAAACATCTACTAAGTCCAGTTGCTCGCAGGTATGATTCAGTTCTATTACTTCTTTGCTGACTTTTTTGTCTAGTTGATCTATCTCTTTGTGACAGTGGGCTGTTAAGGTCCCCTGTAATAATTGTGTTCATGTGTATTTTGATTTTTCATGTCCTTTAGTATCTGTCTTATGTAGTTGGGTTCTTCTGTGTTTGGTGCATATATATTTATACTCGTTAGTTCTTCCTCTTGAATTTTTCCGCCTACAAGTATTAGTGACCTTCTTTGTCTCTTTTAATCATTTTAGGTTTGAAGTTCACATTGTCTGCAAATTGAATAGCTACCCCTGCTTTTTTCTGGGTTCCTGATGCATGGAATACTGTTTTCCATCCTTTGACTTTTAATCTATGAGTTTCCTTTTGGGTCAGATGTGTTTCTTGTATACAGCATATTGTGGGATCTTTCTTCTTCGTCCCTTCTGTCAACCTATTTCTTTTGATAGTTGAATTGAGGCCATTTACATTTATGGATATCACTGATATGTACTGGCTCAACTTTGTGATGTTATGTTCAATAATTTGCTTTCTGCTTTCCCCCCTTATTTGCTTGTCCTACCTGGTGGTTTCTTTCTATTGCTCTGGGGATTGTGGTCACTTTTATCTCTGTCTAGTATGTCTTTCAACACTCTTTCTAGGGTTGGTTTGGTGGATGTGAATTTCTCTCAGTTGTTCTTTGTCATGGAAGTATCTTATTTCTCCATTAAATTTGAAGGAAAGTTTTGCTGGGTACATCAGTCTGGGTTGAAAGTTGTTTTCTTTCAGGGCTTGAAACATCTCATTCCAATCACATCTTGGCTTGAGGGTTTGTGGTGAAAAGTCTGCTGTGATTCTAATGGGCTTTCCTCAATAGATGACTTGTGTTTTTTCTCTAACAGCTTTTAGTATTCTGTTTTTATGTTGTATGTCTGAGATCTTAATTATTATGTGTTTGGGTGTAGATTTATGTTGGTTGTGACTGGCATTCTATATGCCTGACTTATCTGCATATCAGATTTTTCCCCCATCTTTGGGAAGTTTTCTATTATTTCTGTGAATATTTTAGATATGTCATTTTTATTGACTCCAGTGTCTTCACTAATGCCTATTAATCTTATATTGTTGCTCTTGGCATCATCTTGAAGCTTCTGGATTGTCATTACATGTTGCTTTGTTTTTTTTAAAAGTTCTATCCTTTCATGATCACTAATTGCAGTCCTGTCCTCAAGGTCCAAAATGCTGTCCTCATCTTCATTTAAACGGTTTTTCATGCTTTGAATCGAATTTTTTGTTTCTTGGATGTCTCTTTCAGTTTGCTTAATGGATTCTGCTTGTTTTCTATATTGTTCATTCAGGGTTTCAATCAGTTTCCCATGTTCCTGCACTTTTTTCTCTATTTCTTCTTTAGCTGTGCTCAGCAACTCCTTTACTAAGATTGTTACTTCTATCTTTAAATGGGAGAGTACTTCTGATTTCCTCTGTGGCCTCACAGAGTTGTTTTTTTATTTCACTCACTATCTTTTGAGAGATTTCTGGTGTGTTACCTTTGGAGTCCTCTATTTCAATGTCTCCTGTACTTGCTCCTGGTGGACTAGATGTTTGAGATTGCATTTTGCTTTTTTGTTTTGCCATTTTCCTCTTTCGAGCTAGTGTTTGGTTACTCAGACCCGCTAGTGTCAACTGTTGGTAGTGTGTATCTTGGTGTCCTACTGTAAGGTTGGTCTTTGTCCAGTTGCTGGATCTCACAATGAATAGGTGGGCCAGTCACCTGACTCCCTGCTGCAGGACCTGTTGGGTGAGTCCTATATTCTTCCTGGGCTGACAAGCTTAGCAGTATTGATGTAGGTCAACTTTTAGTTCCTGCTAGTACTTTATCTTCAGGTTATTCCAGGTCATCAAATCTCCCTGTCTATAGTGTTTGTGTCGGCTGAGGCCCTACTGTGTCCCTATTGTGTGCCTGTGTGTCTCATAAGTCCTTTTGATTTTCTTCAAGTTGGGGGAGTCCTTCTCGACACACTCCTCACTCTGCCTGATGTTTTCTGTGTGTAGGAAGGGCTCACCCTCACACTTGTCAGACTTACCAAGGTCTTACAGTTAGTTGGAGGGAACTTTACTACTGTCCCTATTTACCCACTATACACCTCTATTTTAGGGGCATACTCATCACACTGACTGGAGCCAGCTTAGATCTTGTTTCAGTGAGGCAGTCACTTAATTTCCCTTCAAGGTAGCACAGGTAGTCCGCTATAGTCCAAGGTTCCTCTGGGTGCAGAGTTCCAAGTTTGCCTGGTGCACCCTGGGGTTCTGCCACAGCCGCCTGAGTGTGTGCAGTCAGGGCCTTAGGTGGGTTCCCAGCCCTGCTGGCTGCTTGGGGTTCACTGACCGCAGTCTGGTTAGGCCTATTGGTCCCTCTCGAGTGCCTTGTGGTGGTATCGGATGCAGGGCGTAGTCTCACTGCCTGGGTGCAGAGTTCCAAGTTTGACAGGTGCGCATTGGGATTCCGCCTGCCACTGGAACGTGCCCAGTCAGGGCCTAGGGTGGGTTCCCGGCCCGGTGGCTGCCCGGGGCTGCGACCTCAGCGCCTGCTTGACCTCTATAAAACCTTTCTTAATGCTTTTCACACTTGAAGGTTGACTTTTATAATATAGAAAAGTGGACCATTAAGTCTAAACTACTTAGTTCCTAATTATTTGTATGGATTGACTGGCATTCCATTGATACATTCTTCTTAAGTAGTTGTTGTTTTGTTTTTTTTGAGACAGGGTCCAATTATGCAGATCAGGCTGGCCTTGAGCTCTCTTTGTAACCCAGGCTGGTCTCAAACTTGCAATGATCTTCCTTCCTTAGCCTCCTGAGTGCTGGGATTACAGGAGTGTGCCTCTACACCTGGTTTAAGTAGTTCTTAATATAATATTTAGTTTTAATCTTGAAAAGATAGGAGGTACGTACTTAATTCATCTTTCCTTCTGCCAGGTAGGCTGGTGGCCTTTACATTTTGAGGAAGAGGTACTTTTTATTTCTGGAAAGTGAGTAAGAAGCCAAAAGTGAGGAGATAGACATTGCCATGCTGTTCTATGGTGGACTCTTTGAGTTGCAGCTGTGTGGCATTGATTTATTATTTTATTTGACTTCTTAGAATACCCTAAAGCTTGAGGCAGCATTGCTATTGTACATGGCTAAGCATTAACCAGACTGCCTGGCCAGTACCTCTGTGTAACCTCAGACAAGTCTTTTGATGTTTCTAACCTTGTTTCTTCATTTGTAAAGTAGAGGAAATAATACATGCACTAAGGTTCATATGGTTATAACAAATAATAATTGTTACACATAACCAGCATTTAGTATCAGCCAAGTTTTAAAGTTTGTTTAAAAATCTAAATATGGACACAAAGGAAGTAATACCAAGTGTATATGCTTTAACTTACAAATTGGATTATCTTTGCTGTTGATTCCTATAAGAGTTTATAAACATGTTATATTTCTTAAATGAGCAAGCAACCATGTTATGCATGTGCACAAGTGGCTGCTTGTTAAATGTTAGAGGGCATAGAGTAGTGAAAAGCTTTTTTGGTAAATCATTAATTATATAAAAGTTGTTCCTTCTTATTTCCTCCATTGGTATTTCTCTAAAGGCTGCATTCCTCAATGGTCTTTAAATACTAAATTAGTTTTGTTCAATATAAATACAACATAAGCTACAAATGTCACATCTATAATTTAGCAATTTTTGTAGTCTTATAAAGTAAAATAAGATAAAATTAATTTTAAGAATGCATTTTATTTAATCAAACATTGAAAATATCTTTTAAACATATAATAAATATATATTATTGTTGAAGATCTAACTTACATTCTTGTTTTGTTTTTTTCTAAATTTTTGGAATCCAGTCTGTGTTGTTACTAATTCCAAGAGTCAGTCACAAATTCTTTGTTAAATAGCTTTGGACTGTTCTTAGATCCTAACCTAAAAAGGGAAGTACAGAAAAAGAATAAAATTATCTAGAAGTGTGTTTTCATTATGTGCTTTTTATATAGCTTATCAAGCATTAACATTAGAAAGAGTATGTGGATCAAAGACCTTGTTGGTTATTCTCAGAAATTTAAGTAGTAGTAAATAATTATTAGGGAAAAACTGAATTGCAGAAACTTAAACAAAGGTTATATCTTAGTACTGGTTAGGAACAAAAGCGTAGCTATTTAGTGATGCTGAATTAAGTTGGTTGAAATAGTTAATTTTTAAGTATACTTGTGATAAATTTTCTATAATAATGAAATCTTTTTCCAGCTGAGACATTTTTGTCAGAATGGGGTACTTCTTGGATAGAAGAGATCATAAATTTTCTTTTCTAGTTAGGCATACTTTTAAAAAAAATTTTATTTAAAGAGAAAAGAAAAAAAAACAGAATAAAGGGTAGCAACAATATAGAATTCCAAGGAAAAAAGGAAAAGAACAACAACAAAAAAAACTAAGACATTATTACTTGACAAATTACATACTGACTTCTTGGAAATAGTTGTTCAAGTTAGGCATACTTACCAATGTCTTTTTTTTTTCTTTAAAGTACTTGTATGGACATCTAGGACACAAAGGCAGTTGTGTGAAGGTGGAGGTGCTGTCTTCTGTCATGTTCCCTTAGGCCTGGGTTTCATCCTGCTTCATGTCACCATCATCTGTGACCTTAGTTGTCATCCATATGGTTGATGACCTAAGTCAACAGGTCACCTAAAACTTTCACAGCCTATCAGTAACCTAGTTTACTATGAGCCTCGTAGACTATGTTTATGCTATGCCAGCATATGTGACAAGATTGTAAGATTTATTAGGCAATTGAATTTTCAGGTCACCTTCACTAAGGATTCATATGAGAATAATATACTTTTTAATTTTTTCTGAATTATGGATATTTTCAGATAGATAGATAAATAGACTACTATGCTGAAAACTTTAACCCAGCTTCCTATTACCTAGGAGCCCAATTTTAGAATTATTGACAATCCATAAGGAATTTTAATATCTTTATTAAAACACCACATTACACTAAAACTATAATATCATATAACATCACATATTCATATTTCCATAATTATCCTTTTTTGTTTTTAAGTAATCTTGTTAGAATCCAGTTAAAAACAATCAAGATGTGTATATTGCTTGTGATTGCTAAATTTTAAAAATCTCTTTCAATTCATAGAGTTCTCCTTCCTTCCCTCCCTTTACCCCCAGCCTGTATCATATTTGTTGAGAGAGCTAGATAGATTTTTCTATAAGTTCCCTATAGTCTAGATTTTGCTGACTGCATCCCTGTGATATTGGTTGTGTTGTAACTTTGTCCCCTGTCTATCTTGTAGGTCAAGTGGGAGTTACCACCAGATGTGTGTGTGTGTATGTGTATGTGTGTGTGTGATGAGAATACTATATAGGTGCTGTTGTATATTTTCTTGTGAATTGTATATGTGTTGCTTTCTGTTTTTGAAATATTAATACTGCTTCAAGCCATCATTTCATGCGGGATTACAAAATAGGGACGTTCTTATTGGCAATCATTAATTTATTAGCTGAAATATCTCCAGATTTAAAAAAAAAACACTTTTTTATCCACAACTTGGTTACATAAAGCTGTGTTTGTATAGGAGAGAGGTTTGGTTCTTTTAGTTTTTCAGTTTTCCGAATGATTCCCTTAGATACCTTTCAAAAGTAAAAACTTTTTTAGTATCATTAGAATTCTTAGATTTATACATGTTTGATGTATTTCAGTCCCTGCTATTTATTGCTCTTTTTGATGCCCCACTTCTAACCAGCAGAAGCCTCTTTAAGTTAGCTCTGTGTCTTTTTTAATATGACTGCAGTAGACTTTGATAATTCCCTTGCTTTGTGGGGTATGACATTGTCCCAGGCTTATATTTCTCTAGTTTGCAACTTGAATCAACCATTCTATAAGGATTCCTGACTTATTTAAGTAAATAAGTACCAGTTAGAGGCTACACCTAGAAACCTCAAGTTTGAACTTAAGAAATACTGATCTGGAGTTTGTGTTAAAAAATTAATGAAAATAACTTCAGTCTTAAGAGCTTAATGCAATCTGCTTTTATTTCTGTCTTACACATAGGGAAGAAGTCTTTCATGCAGTGATTTAGGGATCCAGAATAATTTCAGCTTATAGTTATAAAAACCTATAGTGTCTCACTGTCCTCTTTTAGCTAAAAAGTATATAAAGAAAAAGTAGAGAGACATCTATTTTTTTTCACTATTTTGTCCTAGAAGTGATACATGTCATTAATATTAATGAGAATTAGTTACGTTGCCCACCTCAAAGAAACATGATAGGGAATGTGTCCCCTGGCCAGGGGACTCCATCCAATAGGAGCATCATTGTTGGATGCCACATGTGTCATCATTACCAGAGACCAGTTCTTTTGCTTCCCAACATCTATTTTTCCCAGTCTCCTCCAAAGAGACAATCCAAAGTCTCAGTTACTGTATTCAGCTCAAAGCCTAGTATCTTCTATCTCCCAAAATAGACAGTAACATAGTATAATCAGGATACCCACTGTGAACTCACTATGTATGAAAAGGAGAAGGGGCATAGCTGTCACTGGTCTGAAGAAATTTCAGAATACTATTGGAAATACATCATGAGTGCTTTGTTCTCTGACACTGGATGAAATTCCGTGATTAAACTTGAATTATACTCTCTACAAACAGTTCCCTGTCCATTGTTCGACAGGGCCCTGGTAACCACTCTTTGGAAGGTTCTTATTTTCCATTTTCATATGTGTTCACATTTGAAGTAATTGTATTCGACTGTGCCATCTTTAGTAATTATAAATCATTTGCATTCTGTTTCCTGCTTCTGTGAGTTGAAGGTAACTTTGGAAATTCAAATGTGTTTTTGTTTGTTTGTTTAGGCTTGAACTCTCAGGTTTTTTTTTTTAAAGGTTCGGGGTTTTTAGAAGTATAGTTGTCTGCCTTTGTATTATTGTGATCTGTATTCTTCTGGTTTGTTCCTTATACCAGTACTTTCACCCAAAGGGCTATCTGTCTATAACTATGAAAACATTATCGTGTTTGCTTCCTCCTTCCCTTGATTCTGTCTCACGTTTAGGAATGCGAATGCCTATGGTGAACCTACTGAAGTGGGGCCTTTGTCCCTCATAGCCTTTCAGGGTTCTCTTTTATAGTCTGAGTATTCACCTTGACCATTCCTTCAATGCCCTTTCTTCGCTTCCTCATTTCATTCGTTTTCTCTTATAATTTTGTCTAATTTATCTCTGTTTTTAAACCTTGCTAAATGCCATTAATAACATCCCAAATGCACAAAACATAGAGACCCAGCTAGTGTGTGTTTGCATTTGGAATTACTGCACAGGTCAGCTGTCCCAGCCGTCTCCTCACCACTGGCATCAGCACCTTCAGATCTCCTGTCCCTCACAGCAGTCTCCTGCTACCTGCTGCCTGACTGCTAGGACAGTTTTAGATATTTGTTATGCCAGCTCTTTATCTAAGGCAATAATTCCTGTGTTCCTTAGGGATATGCTAGTGATAGTCTGTAATAGAGACTATCACTGAATTAGGGAATTTTTGGAACTAAGACAAGAGACTTCAGAGCTCAGTGCTATGTCCAGCCTCTTTTCATGTTAGGAATCTGGAACCAAGACTAAAAGTGGCTGCAGTTTCTGCAGAACCACCCAGCTACCTAAGGTTGACCTCAGTTTCAGTGGGCCTTGGTGATCTTGGGTTGTTCAGGCCTTTGATTGGCACATGACCATTAGCACATGACCTAATGAATATCTTTCAAAATGAATTGACAATGTGTAAGTTTAATTCTGCTAGGATGTCATTACAGTATAGACCAAAAAGTCCTGACATAAAAATGAAGTGATTAGTACACTTGACGAAATTCAATTCTTCTGCCAAAGAAATGCAAGTTAAGACACAGTATAACATTTTTCTCTTGTCATTTTGGCAAATATTACAAAAGATTGATGCTATCTTATTTTGTTGAAGGTGTAAGTAAACATACATTCTTTTGCACTATTGAGGGATGTTTAGATTGATAGTGAATGACAAAGTCCAGGGAAATGTCACTTTTACTGCTTATCTAAATTCTCTTACTGTGTTTTAAATTTATGAGCCATTTAAAGTTGGAGGCATTTTTGTGAGTCAGAAGCATCAGTATTAAAAACAATTCCAGCATGGATATAAAGGACTGACATTGCTGTGGAATCGCTCACTTTAAGAGGAATATGTGTTCTCACTTACTTGGCTGAAGTAATTTGGGTCAACCACCATGACAAATTTAGAGGATTTATGTAAGCCTTCGCAATAAGTTTATTTTAACAATAATAATATTACTTTATCTTATAGCTACTACTTTCAACTAATTTGAGTATTGACCATGCCATGATAAAATATTACTGGCCAAAACCTGGGTCTACCTTTAATTGCAACATCATCTTTGATTATGAAGTTCTATAAGACAACATCCTCACTTCACAGGGAAGGGGACAGGAAAGGCGGGAATCACTTAGAGCAAGTCTTGTGATCTCATTCTACAGACTTCCAATTCTTCATTCATTGTATTTTCTCCTAAAATTTTTAATTATTGCCCCTAAGAAAAATCTACCTAGCTCATCCTTTTTTCTGTCCCTTGGACAAATAATTTCAGGCATCTGCACCAACATTAAATGAAATGAAATAATAGGTAGAGATATACAAATGTACTTATTATGTCATGACAATCTTAAGGTAATATTAACTTCAGTATAAAGATTTAAGATACCAAAAAATATGGTTTGAGTTTTTAAAAAATCTAGTTCCTTTTCTAATTTCTTATATTTTATTAGCTTAAAGAATATGGGTCTTGATATTATTGTATGAATTAGAATATGAAGAGTTGAGAAGCTGTTATGTTGGGATAACCTTTGATGAACAAGGACTTCAATAGAGCGTATTTGTCCATTTTTTTTCTTCCTTTTTTTTCTTTCTTAGTGGTACTAGAGATTGAAACCAGGGCCTCACACATGCTAGGCATATGAACTATCACCGAGCTAGAACATAGCCCTTTTTATTTTGAGACAGGGTCTCACTACACTGTCCAGACTGGCCTCAGACTTGCTATCCTCCTGGCTCAGCCACCCAAGTAGCTGAGATTCATATTCCTGCTCAGCTCAGAACATCTTTTGTGTAGCTTTTCTATAGTAATAAAAGAAAACCTAGCATAACTTTTGACTCCATATGGGTGTGAACCCAAATATAAGCAGCCATAGTTCTTAATCATTTTAATACAGTAGTAGCATTGCTGGAGCCTTTTACAAAGTAAGAGAATGTCTTCAGAATGTATCACTGTGGTTCTTTTAAAATCATTTAGGAGCTTTATTATTAAGTAAAACACATGGATTTAGGGAGGATCAAAGAAATGACTCACTAGTCCCTCACATCACAAAGACATGTAAATATCACTGAAACACTAAAGAGAATTGTTAGTCTAGCAAAAGAAAAGTAGCCTACTCAAAAATCATACTGGCAAAAATGCAGAAGTTCTGTAAAAGACATAAACAAAAAGCAAACTACTCATTGACCAGCCATGCCTCTTTGAACATTTTGTCTCTCCCTGTTTTACTAATCCACTTTGATTATATCTTTATATTTTAATGGGCACATGGCTGAATAATCAGGAAAGATAGAACATCCAGAACAAAACAGGAAAATCCTGCCATGGGCCTGCCTGAAGGGTTCCAACACATTGATGAAAACTGGAACTAGCATATCGAAATCATAATTTCATAGATAGTATGGCTTACAGCTGAGCTAGGTTAAAAAGTCAGTTATAAAAAAAAATTAATGGTTTCTGGATATAACAAAAATCGTGTACATATTTGAGGGTGATTAATCGCTTCTCGGCCTTTTGGCTAAGATCAAGTGGAGAGTGATTGAAACTTACTTCCTGTCTCATGTTCTCCCTGTCTCTCTCTCTGTCACCTTTGAGACAGGGTCTAGGCTGCCCTCAACCTGTGATCCTCCTCCTAGCTTAGTCCTCTGAATTCTGTTATTACAGGCTTCTTCCACTGAACCCAGCCTCCTTGTCTTAATTTAATTTGCTTCACATCCCTTATTTGCCTGAATTTTCAGTAGCTGTAATAAATTCCACCATTTCATTTTTCAGTATGAAAATTCAAGACTAGAAGCCCAAATACATAAAGTATGTTTCTTTGAATGTTTTCATATAAAAAAAAGCAAGACATAATATGAAATATAGTATCTTTGAGAAGTATAATTACACTTTGAAACTTTGCATAGTTTATTCACGATGGCGCCCAGCACCTCAGGGCTTCAGGCATCCCCCTGAAGGCCGTAGGCGTGCAGGAGGATAAAGCAGCAGTGGTCGTAATGAAATAACCTAAGACAACCATTAGCCTAGGAAAACCCCAAGTCTATGGGAAGAACAATGTCTTGTATAATTTAGGAAGATGACCACCTATTTCCCAGTATATTCTTTCTCCTGTTCCCTTCTGTGCTGACATTCACACAAAGTAGGGCAGAAGAAATACCAATGTCCCATTGAAAAAGTTTCACAAGATGTCCCTGGTTGCTTTTCTTAAAAATTTAAAGTAAATGCATGACAAAGTCAAGTTTGTTTAGCATTGACTACCATCTCAGATCTCAGTGTGAGTTTATTTTTCTCCATCTGGGAGACACAGGTGTGATGGAAAGAAAGCCCCAGAGAAGTTCTTAGGGACTGAGTCAGGACCTGGGGGAGACGTGTCAGTGTGGAGAGAACAGCCTCTCCGTGTTTCCCTCAGCTGTGAAGATTCCTCGGTTCACAAAAAACAGTTTATTTGTCTGTGGTTTCATGTTTAACTCTGCAAGTACTTTAACCATCGAGGACTAACGAGTAGTATCGAGGGAATGCTGGTAGTGTGATTTAATAACTACTTGAACTTGCCAGTGAACAGGCTAAATTACAGTAAGTACATGACGTCCTACCCTTAAAAATAAAATCAGCATATTTAGGTGAGTATTTCTGCTGACCTTCAGTGGAATTTTTTTTTATCTTTAAAACTGTGTAGTTTAATTTTAGTTGAGAAATTATATTTCATTTTAGTGTTTTTAGGTGAATTGTATACAGAAGATAGCTTAAAATATGCTTGCCAATAACCCCTTCCTGTTATTTCTCCTATGGTAAGCCACTTTCATTTTAAAAATAGATCTGTTCTATGAGACTTAAGTTGGCCCTGGTTAGTGTCCTCTTATGCGAGTTATTTTATTTAAAAATAGAACTGTCTCAGATATGTATCAACTAGTTGATCGACTTTATCTGGAGTAAACTCTGAAGTAGGCAGTCAGTTCCGTCGAGTATCATATGTGAACGAACATTCACTCTGCTTTCCCTTCGGTGAACTCAGTGAAGAGTTTTATTTTCAGATTTATAATTAGCTTATAAATATTTTCTTAAGTTAAATTTAACTTCTTCAAAGGCTGGGGAATTTTCTGATTTGGGTTAAAAAAAAGAGATTACCATTAGAAAGTAGTTAACATTTAATATTTTTGGAATAGTTAACCACCCCTCAGCTGTGTTTGGATCAATCAAATTATTCTTTTACACAGATCAATTGTAACTTAAAATGTACTGTTACACCTTTGGGCATATTAAAATTATTATTTCTATGAATACATATTTGTAAGCTATAGCTGTACAAAAATGAGATTAAATAACAAGTAATACATTTTTATTAAGTCCAAATTATTTTAATTTTTCAAGTTGAAGTGAAATTCGATTGTAGAAAATATGTTTTCCATTGCTAGAAATTAAATTACTATTGATTTTGTGCTGTTTAATAGTCTTTTAACACTAACACAGAAGCTTTTTTTGCCTTATGGACTTTTAGAGATATATTTTTTCCTTAAAAAATGTCTAGGGTTTAGCAATTTCAGAAGATATACATGAAACATGTTATATATCACATATATTTACTATTAAAATATAACTTAAAATTATACATTTGTTAACTAATTTGACATGCTTTAAAATTTTCAAAATTGAGTTTTCTATCAGATTTCATTGTACAGTGTGAAATATTAAAGTATTATTCAATCAGATTTACAAGTTCTTCCTTAGTAAGTATAATTCTTCCTTCATATGATCATTGGTATAAGTTTGCCCTATAATCCTGTTTTTAAAGGTCCTGTTTTTTTGCATCCAGCCAGTAGAGAGCACTTTAGCTTGTACTGTAAGTACTGTACCTATAAATAAATAGGCAAATTTATTCTTTAGCAAAGAAATGGGCTAACAATTAATCTGAGTCATGATTTTGTCTATTGTCAATTCAAGTCTGTACTATTAATTTTCTAAATGTTGCATCAATTTGAATACATTTTTTAGCTTAAAAAGTTATCACAGTGACCTTTTCCTAAACACATATACTTGAGCTTGCCCTAGGCATTTTCATGTTAGCTGTGCTTTATATATTTCATGGTCCTAGTTAATTTGTAAATTTGTATGTGAACAGACAAGATTTAATTTAAATTTTTATATGCCCTCCAAGTACCTCCTACTCTACGTAAACAGTGGTTTTTCTGGGGTGGTGAATCAAGACGTAGGATTCCACTATCGATAACCTACAAACAGATGATCTATCTTTGTTACTTTTGTAGTAGACAGTGAGATGTAGGTGGAAAAGTCTGAGTTGAATTCACCTGCTTATAAGCTCAGCTTATGAAAAATGCATATAAAACACATTGTTCATGCTCGTCCTTACAAAGGCACATAGCAAAATGCTCAGGCTCACCTAATTATAATGAAAGATTAATGGAGGTCATGAAATTTCCAGATTTCCCTAAGTAGAGATGAGCAAGGGGTGGACCTTTAAGAACAGATAGATTTATTCTATCATATTAGGATTTTCTACCTTTGACTTCATAACAAGTGAAAAATCACCAAACAGCAGCAGAAAGTGGAAACTGTGGGTAAATAGCAGGTCAAAGTCTGAACGCAGCCTTGGAACACGGGGTTGCGCACTCAACACCTGTGAGCATTCCGGCCACACCGCACTTCCTGAGATGTGTATTATTGTAAGAAATGTGAAACTTCATGCTAGAAAGGAACCTATCTAGCTAACCACAGTTCCTAGAGTCCCTGTGGCTTCCTGAGGGCATCATTTGCATTTCTGTCCCCAGCTTGTTCAGTGAAGGGAAAACCATTTTAAGCTTCCCTCATACTCAGACTTTCTGGGGACTGGGGTTCAAGGAGTAGGGGAGAGAGTATAGGTGAATATAGACACAAACCCTGTTTGGAGGAGAAATTAAAAGTAGGGAATATGCCTCAGCGTAAATAGCGTCATTCTTTTGGTTCCATATTTTAGCATCATTTTCTTGATCTAGTGTTAAGTCCTCCCATGCACACCACTAGATATGAGCCCTTCATGCCTGGTTTGTCCCAGTGGTTTATATACTAATTAGAATCCATTTCGCCTGTATAAAAATGGTGTAGTGAGGAAATAATATGTTTTATTTCTGACTTTTGCCTTCTGGTCATGGAATGAAACCCGTGCTTCACTTTTTTTCTCCCCTTTCCCCTTGTTCCCCATTTCCTCCCCATACCTGTGTCAGCTCTCTGCTCACAGTGGCGTGTTTCCATCTTGGTGGTGCCTGGGTAGTTCTCAGAACCTTATTCCTTCCTGGATCAAAATGTATCTGAACTCTTCTAAAGATGCTTAAGTGACAGCTTCTGGTAATAATTTAGCTGTGTTTGAGGGGAAGGAATGCATGGCTATGGAATCTCTACCCAGATGTGAAGCCCTCCAGATGCCCAGAAAACATCGCCAAGCTTTGGGCTCAGGCTGGCATATAACACAGAGTGTGAGCATGGTGTGTGGTCAGGGCAGCTGGAGTGTGTAATGTGATCTGAGACCTGCACTGCCCTTAACACAGTCCAGAAGCACAGAATGTTTCTGCCACAGAGATAGTGGCTTTGCCCATAATATTTCCTAAATATTCTGGAGAGTTTCTTTTCTGTTGTTTTCTTCATGTATTCATGGAAGAAAGCTAGTGACTGAATACAAATAATGGTAAATGGGGTAGAGGGCTTTCTGTTGTTCACCTTTCATTTGAAATCCTTAGTTGAAGATAGGCAAATTTGCCCACCTTTTTTGCTTTATCTTATATTAAAAGTAATCATGAGGAAAATGTAGCCCGTGACTTCTCTAGTAGTACTAATAGGTCTTGGTTATTGTTTGAATCATGGTGTGTTTTCTTAGGAAGCAGTAACCTGATCTTTTATCACCCTGCCTACCAACCTCTGCCTGCCTCCTCCGGTTTGTCCTGATGCATTCAACACATGTGTCCACAGGGGAGGTTAGCAGCAGAGAGAGCAATTTACATTCGGCTTCCCAGCCGGCACGAAGCAGCAAATCAGCCCTGGGAAGGCTTTGGAGACTTGTCAGCAGTCTGTAGCTTATTTCTGTGTGTGTGAGGGTGTGTGTGTGTCTTTCTCTTTCTCGCTCACCATTTACAAGCTGGAATCACTGTGGAGGAACAAGCAACAAAGTCTTGTCAAGATTTTATCTCAGGGTAATGACTAATTCAAAATGAAAGGCTGAAATATTGATTTTCTTTAGAGGAATAATTGAGTGTTTGATGTGGAGAACACCCAGTTTCTTCCTGAGGAAAGCTGAGCAGGGCTACATTAGCAGCCCGCGTCTCTCTGACAGCAGCAGGGGCTGGGTTTAAGCAGCGGCTGCTTTGCCTGGGAGCACCCCTCAATGGACTTTGGTCTCGATGCTTTGACTCTTTGTCGTGGCTTTGGATGTTGGAATACGGGCGGTGATCTCCTGTCCTTTATAAACTCACCTGATTTAAAGGAAAGATGAGTGAAGAACCAAAGGAGAAAAATGCCAAACCTGCCCACAGGAAAAGGAAAGGAAAAAAGGTAAGAAATGAAAAGCAACATGTTATCTTTATTGTTCTCTAGCTCGGGGGAGGAAGTAATCTTTATGCTGGATTTTTGAGGGAGATTGGCTTTAGGCTGTAAGAAGCTGCTAGAATCAGAATGCTTCGGTTTTTTTCTGGTCTATTAATGGGTGTGTTCTGTGTTGGAGAAAAACATCACAACTCAGATACATTGCTGAAATATTTAAACAGTTAAGTATAGTTATTTAGATTTCACTGAATTGACGTGTTTTTTCATAGTGATATTCAAGATATTCAGTACACACATGTCCTAATTATGTGGGTGGGTGTGTTTTTTCCTTTAAATTTTCCAGAATGCTTGTTAATCAACAGGGTACAATTACTAATGAATATTATTATGGTATAGATGTTTAGTATTACACATATTTTAGGCAAATGTAGGGAACCCTGTATTTATACTTCAAAATTACAGCATGGAGGTGAACTCCATTTTAATTATTGATCACTTTATGGCTGACAAATCTCAGATTTGCATTCAACCCTACCATTGTACAGCCATAGCACTAATTTCTCCATTATAATTCATAAAATTAATTTTGTTTTCCATGTCAACTGAAGAATCACAAATGTAGCATAGATGGTTATAGTAAACCTGTAGATTCATTTTGGTTTTCTTGACTATATGTACCTTAAATTATGTCTGTAACTTTTTGATACATTTTGAAATGGGAGAAAAAAGGTAATGCCCTAGCATTTGGTTTTGATTCATTTTGGTTTATAAACTGTTTTGATTTTAGGGTGTGCCACCAATGGAAAAGAGTAATATATCTGTAACAAAGAAAAACAAATTCCTAAGGTAGGGTTATAGTTCATAACTATTTAAGGAGAAAGTGTATTATGTTTTAATCTCCAGCCCAAATCTCAGATACTATATTTTAATTTCAGGGACTGTGAAATATAATTATGTCTCTTTAAAATGCTTCCTTGTCCCAGTATGATGTATGCTTAGCCTGTGGACACACACAGAATGCTTGGTTAGAGTAGAGAGGATGAATGATTTCATCTACTAGTTGGCTATATCAGTCATTTTAAAAAATGTTCCTAATCTATCTATTATTTATGAAAAGATTCGTTTGAATATGATGTTCTTGAAGGAGCTACCATGAGCAGACGATACTGGGGCATGTTAAGGGACATGCCAACATTCTAGGGCAGTGCTTTACCATCCTACAGACCCTGAAGCCATGCAGCCTGGTTTTAAGTCAGCCTTGACTTCTTATACATTGTCTCAGTAGGGGTCAATAATGTTACAGAGGTGCTAGTCTGATTTCCCAAGGGAGCAGGTCTCAGCTGCACAGCACAAATGATTTGTTTAATGCCTAGCAGAGTGGCACTGGTCTCAAGGAAAAGTGTCAGCTTTGCTCATGTTTATGAGATAGGGCCTTAAGTGCCTGACAGCTTCCACCATGATTCTGAATACTGAGTGTCATAGAGAGCTCCAGCAGACACATGAGCCACGACAGTGCGGTCCAAATTAAAGTGAGCAGTGGCTGGGCAGCTTATAAATCACTGGGCTTTTATGTGGACTCCTTTGACATGGCATTTTTTTCTTTCTCTCTCTACCTTGAAATTTCCCTTCATGTAAGTATCATTTCTCTTCATATAAGATGATCCTGATCAGAGGATAGTGTTAAATCAACTGCTTTGATATCTTCTTTCATGACACACTTTTCCCAGCTGTTGCCAGGGAATTCTCTATAATAGCCTCAGTCATCACACTCTGCCCAGTACCTTCTAAGCTCCTTCCTGCTGGCCTACTGAAATGAAAATTCCTGGCCCTGGGCCTGTAGACCCTTCACAGTGTAACCTGCAGTCACACCACAAGGTTTTTTTCCCTGTCACCAGTTACTCCATTCATATCTGACTATCCAGGTTGGGGTTATAACCAGTCCTTAAATTAAAATGTTTCTTCTGTTTGTCCTTTGTCTACTAAGAAGCATTTTTGTGCCAGCCCACTTGGTATAACCCCACCAATTCTTGAAGGTCAAACCCAGTTCTTACCCTTTTCTTTAGATCTCTTGATTCACCCTGGTAAGAAGACAGTCTTCCAGATTGAACATCGCCTTATATGGTCAGGGTACCCAATGCTTTCTGCTTTTTCAGGTTATCAGATACCAGCCCTATTTCTTGGCCATAGTGAACCTTCTGGGTTTCACTTAAGCAAGAACTTTACATGCTGCCTTGTATGCAGTTGACACTAAGTCAGTGTCCCATCAAATTAGCTCTACCAGTTTACTGACCAGAATTCACCAAGAATTTCCAGTGTTAGAGGAGACACATATAATAGGGTGTCTTTTAAATGAGTGGGCCTTTTCTCTTCATAGTGTCTGAATAAAGGGTATACTATTTTATTGCTGGTTTTAACTTATAATATTTAGTAATTTAAATAAGTTTAGTTAAATGTTAGTTTAAGATTATTTAAATGAACTTTTATTTAAAAACCAATAATAAATATATATGTATATTTCATTTCTGAGCCAAATAGTTCAGAAGGTTCTTGGGTGTTCCAGATGACCCGTACTGCAGCATTGGTGGGTGTGGTCAGATACCGCATTCCAGGTGGGAGACAGATGCGACCTGCTTAAGCTCTGGGATAATAAGCTTTCCAAACATCTACATACTTTCTACTTATGTGTGGAATTCTTTCCATTTCTGTATAGGAGTATGCATCAATTGACCCTTAAAATGAGGCATTGGTATTGAGTGTTTTCAGGAGAATGCATCACATCCTTGGGGCATTTGGGTATGAAGCCTCTCTTGAGACATACTCAAGTATTGAATACTTACAAGTAGAATTGAATACATACATACAAGTATTGAGACATACAAGTATTGAATAGGCAAAGTAAATGTAATGGAACTGTTACATTATTCTTTTGTTAGCACAGAGCAAGTATTTTATATTTTGCTGAGGAATATAAACATTCAAATTGCAGTTAGGAAATTTGTTTTCTAGCAATTTCTATATTTGTTGAAGCATGTGAGGAGGGCATGTGTGCATGTGTGTGTGTTTCCATATCCCACAGCTATTTATCCTTATACTAGTTAAAAGAGAAGTAGTTATCCAAAGTCAAAAGACCTAATTTCTTATCTGCTACTGCTTCTAACTTGATGGCGTGTCCTGGATAGAACAGTCAAGTGGGGGCCATCTACCTGTGACCACGGATACTAAGACAGTAAAATGAAAATAATCAAACCATATTTTTCCAAAAGAAGTTTTAGAACCATAGCACTTACATACAAAACTGGTTGACATGGTGGATTTTCAGTCTTGTTGGAGAGGGGCTGATCCTAGAGAAGCAATGACAAATGAGCACATACGGCCTCACTTGCTACTGCAGAAGTGCTTTGCTAAGTAGCCATCAAAGACAAAACATACAGAGCAACATTTAGTGGATCTGTTCCTGTATTATTCAGCTCATCGTACCATAACAAAATAACATTTCCTCAGTAGCTTAACTAATAGAAATTTATTTTCTAACAGTTGTGGAAATGAGAAGTCTGAGATCTTGGTGCCACCATGGTTAGATTCTGGCGAAGGCCCTCTTCCTGCTTCTCTCTGTGCATTCACATGGCCCTTCAGTGCATGCCCATTATTGGGGGAAGATATCTTCATATAAGGCCACTTATCCTGTTGGACTATGACTCTGTCTCCCTGCCATGACCATGACTTTATTAACTTTCATTACTGAATAGCCCTATCTTCAAATATAATGTAGTTACTTTGGAAATTAGGATTTTGATGTAGAGATTTGGTTGAGTAGAAGGTTCAAAATTAAGTCCATTCAAAGGAAATGTACTATCCTGGTTCCCCAGTTGGATATATGTAGTAAGTTATTAGATGGTGATTGGAGTTCTTTCTATTAACTCAATTTAGTTAGCAGATTGTATGCGAAGAGTCTTCAGTTATTCAACCAGTCTGTGTAGAAAGGGTTAAGGCTACCAAATAGAGATGAATCCAGGGCCCCTTGGTGGAAGAATGGAAAGAGTGGTAAATTTCATTTTGAAGTCAAGAAAGAATGGATACAGGAAAGCAAGCTTGAATTGCTATTAAGAACATATGTGTTTCCCAAGTAACAGAGTAAGTGCCTTCTAGTAAATGAGTTTGGAATGAGAGAGGATGAAAGATTGGAGCTTCCTGGTGTGCTCAGGAATCTAAACATTGGTTTTTGTATTTGGAATATAAAGTGCAGGAATATATAATGGCAAGTATACGAATGGAGAAAAAAGCAATGATTGTTCCCAAAAATCTGAATAAAGTCCTTTTTAATTTTTTTGGTCCTGGGTTTACCAAAGGGTTTTATCAGGTGAATAGTGAGGTTAGATTTCTACTCTTTTGGTAGAAATTCCAGCACATTAAAATTTTTACCACACAATGAATCTCATTTTAATGTGTTATTGGGGGGGGGGAGTCAGAAAGAGGATTTTCATCATTTCAGTTCAATTTCCCTTTCCTTCTTAAGAATACAAAATAATTTGCATTAGCTACTTTTTCTGATTATTGTTGCCCTTTCTCCCTTACTTTCTTTCCTTCTCTCCCAGATAATCATGTGTTTGCCTTATGCAGGAGAGATGTGCTTCTTTTTTCTCTGATGAAGCTTAAACTATCCAAATGTATATGCAGTTTTTGTTTATTTGTTTGTTTGATTTTGGGGTTTTGTTACCAGAAATCAAACACAGGACCTCGTGCTTGCCAGGCAGGCGCTGTGCCACTGGGCTGTATCCCTGGCCCTATATGCAGTTTTTGAGGGAGAGTCTAGAATGTATCCACTTTTGATGATTAGTCAATATTCTTAATCTGGGTGGAATTTCACTGTACTGTTTGTTCTGTTCTGGGTTCTTGACTGATGTGTCTATAAAATGCTGTGCCTTCTCTCTGAGCAGAGGTGTGCTGGCATACCCGGAACACATGGCAGTTGTATTGACTTGTAGTTTTCATCCCTGTGTTTGGATGTTACTTAATTTGCTATTACTGTATAGGCAAATAACCTCTGAAAATCTTTTGTTGTTGGCAAGGATGATTTGAGCAGTAGTTCACTGAGCGCGAGCACATGCTCAATGCATTGTTACATTTGAGGGGCTAATTATACACTACACAGCGAGTAGCTTTTTTGTCTTTATCCACCTCACTGTATGTATCCCTGTCGAGTGTTTTTTTCTTCCTCTTAGCCTTATTTTACTAAATATTTTCTTTTTTTACTCCATAGCTTTCCTCTTGTTTGTTAATCTTACTTCCACAAACGCTATCAACTTTAGCAGTAATAGGCACTTGAAATGATTTCATGTCTTATGCATCCACATCCAGGAGACAGAAATTTGACTTCTGTCCTCCAACAATTATTTTGTAATGGAATTTTCTCGAAGTTAGCCTTAGTTTGTTCATTTTAGTATGCAAATTTTCATGTTGCCTTTGCCCAGTGTTGATATGCATTTGGAACTTTCTTTTTATAGGAATATTGTCTTCAAAATTTTATTAAGTCATAGACCTTTAACACAATACCACTTTGTGTCAATCTTATTTGTCAAGATAGGTTTACCTGGAATTTTTGATTAAATTTTTTTTAGAGAGAAGACAGAAGAAACATGATATAAATTTATTTTATATTTAGCCATCCTGAGGCATGGATTGTGAACATGATTTGTAGAAGTAAAGTAAGGTACTGATATCCTACAGGCTTGCAGTCTTTTCTCCATTACTGTAACATCCAAAATGAAAAAGTGAAAAATTTTCTCTCCTTCTTTGGCGGCAAAATCTGACCTGACCTGAACTCATTTGTCAGCCAAACCTAACGCAACCTTATGTGAAGCTATTTATAGTCTTTATTTATCTCACTGTGAATTTCATATGTTTTGCTGCAAAAATAAAATTACTTTGCTTATAGTATGGTGTCCCAAGACTCTAGTGGGGTTGTCCATAATATTCATATATGCCTTTCTAAAATCTGAAAAGTTCTAAATTTTAAATCTTGTTAGTTGCGAGGATTTCCCGTAATGGTTCTGAACCTGTACTGAGTCCTGGGAAGGGACGGGTGACAAGCCAGTATGTCTAAAGGTTAGCTTGGAGTGAAGGTGAAGGGGCTCTTTTGTGTCCCTAATAAATTCCAGATAAAGTAGTACTCTGCAGTACCGGGTGCTATATCAAAGATCTTGTAGGAAAAACTGTTTCCTACAGTTTTTTAAAAGAAAACTGCTTGCTTAGTCTGGACATCTGGATAGGTTGGTCTTGAAGATTATAAATTTTGTTTTTTAAGTAATTAAATGTGGTTTATAAATAATAAGAAAAATGATCCTAATTACTTCTTTAGAAATTCTTGGGTATTTGTTGTGATTGTTTGTCACTGTTGGATGAAGTCATAAAAATAACTGGTTCATATTTTTGAAACAAAGGATATAGGCTTTGAGGAAATTATTGTTTATTGAATCATTGTACCTACTTGCCAAGAAAATCATGTTAATCATATGAAGGATAATTAATTTTCTTCAGTTAGTACATAAAGTGGGTTCCATCAATATTTCTGTTTATTCTTATCTTTTTACACAACTTAATTTGTGTGTATGTACTGGGAATTGGACCCAGGACTTAGCACTTGGTAGGCAGGCGCTGAACCACGAAAATACATCTCCAGTCTCACAACTTGATTTTGAAAAGTTTTCATCCTATTTTTCCTCTGTGCTTTCCATCATTGTAAAGATGATATATTTTGTTTCATGGTTATGTTAATGGCTTGAAATCTAGACATTTCTTTCCACTTCTTTGTTTCTCTGTTAATTTTATCATTCTAGCCATTGAAATGCATCAATTCTACCATTAGTGAAATAACATGAGCAAAGCATATCAACAACATAGTGCTGGGCTGGGGATTTAGCTCAGTGCTATAAATGCCTTCCTGGCAAGCATGAGGACACAAGTTTGATCCTCGGTACAAAAACAAAACAAAAATGTAGTGCTTGCCAGGTGTGGTGGTACAAGCCTATAATCCTAGCACTCAGGAAGCTGAGGCAGGAGGATTGCTGAGTTCAAGACCAGCCTGGGCTGGAAAGTGAGCTCAAGTCCAGCCTGAACCACAGAGTGAGACCATGTTTCAAAAAATAAAAACAAACAAAAAATTGATGCTGCAAAACATGGTTATTTTTCTTCTGTTCCACGGATTGAAGCCATGGCTTTCATACTGAGCTATAGCCCTAGCCCTTTATCTGTCTGGGTCTATCTTTGTGTTGTATTGTTAGCTAAGGTGCTAAATTGTCCAGCTGAGATCATAGGTGTATACCAGAATATCCAGTTTATCAATAATTTTATCGACAGCACAAGGTACTATCAAAGGTCCATAATGCAGTTTTCAGTCTTGTAATCCTTTTATCATTTTCCATAAGAAAAACAAAACTTTAAATCATTAATGACAAAGAAGAGTTTAGATTGTGAAATTCAGAACCTAATTAAGGAGTTTGTTGAATGCACACTGTCAGTGCAGACAACCTCAACTGTCATCCTTCACTTTGAATTTACTAGTCTTACATGTTTTGATATGTACTTGTCTGTCATATTGTATATGTGTTTTCTAAAAAAGTATAATCATACAAACTACTTTATAGTTCTATTTTATCAGTTTGCCACTCAGTCCCATGCAATTATTCTTTCTTTTCTTTTTCATTTATTCTTTCAACAAAAGTTTTTTTAATATATACTGTTTGCTATTCAAGTGATTCATGAGCAAGACAGAGAGTAAACATTTGAAAGCAGACAACTGCTGCTAAATTAATATAAGATTTACATAAGAGGCTTGTACCATAGAGAGACTAGGGCTCTAAGAAAGGTCATATGGTAGTCACAGGGTTGCTAATGGAGGACCTTGCTGAGAAAGTGACCCTTCAGTGGTGGTTATACCCCATCATCACAGGGACTTGGTCAGCTTTGGATAGGTGACTGCTCAGGAGGAAGGAAATGCCTGGCAAAAGACCCTGTGGGTTTGGATCCTGAGGAAGGAATAACGTGACCTCCTAATGCACTCTCCCCGGTGGAATGAAATCTAAAGATTTCTGCCCAAGTGCTTCAATGTTTTTTCCCGCATCTTGGAGTTCAATCAATATTTCATGGGTTTTAAAGGTAAGGGAAAGTATTTTAGGAAATCTTCTCAGTATACATGCTACCTGGACAGTGTAGTACCCAGTGTATTTTTGCAGAGTGAATGCATGATGAGCGTTTATTCGGCTTTTCACTTTATCTTTGATACTACTCATTGTTATCCAATAGCCACTATGATTTAAGTATGACAAGAACTATAATTTCTTGCATGTCTTTCAAGCTTCTATTTAACAATTAGTCTTCTGCTTTGTACGTAGTCTATTTATAACATGGCAATACAAGCACATATATCAGAAACTTCATAAACCTTGGTATGCTGTTTATACATGATACATTTTGCAAGTAGCATTTAAATATCCTATAAAACATGCATTGCTTTAGGCTATGGCTTCACTGCTTCACGTATTTGTGTTATATTTAGTGTCAAATTATATTTGTGTGTACTTAATGAAATTGTATTTGTATGTACGTAACGAAAAACTCAATAATTATAGCAAACCAAGCTAAATGCTTGAAACAAAGTTTAAACTGTAAATAATTTATCTGGCAGCATTGTACAATTTTCTGGTGGTATATTGATGATGCTATATACATATATGGTTTCATTTGTTTGTTTTGGTACTGGGGATCGAACTCAGGACCTAGCACTTGACAGGCAGCCGATTATGTTGCTGAGCTAAATCACTGATGATGCTATGTATTTTTTAAGTCTTTAGACACAGTGATTCCACCACTAGATTATTTACCTTCGCATTTTACAAAATTGAAAAATATTCCCTTTGGTACTATCATACTAAATTTAATGACAGTCTCTTTGTTTTTTAAGCCCATTCATTTTAATTTACAAGAAACAGCAAAAATACATATAAAAGTTGAACCATGATGGTCTAAATATTAGTGAGAAAGATTTTGTGCATAATTACAAATAATTAAATGAATCATGTATTCTAATAAATATTTATGAATAACTTCAAAGTTTCTTCTTAAAAGCAAAGTGATTGTATTATGGATTCCCACTCCACTGCCCCTACAGAGATGTTTATTGGAAATTTAATGGATTGCCTCCTACTATACATGTGGGGTTATTTGACTCAATCTGTTGTTTTGGACAAATAGGCAAGCTCAGGAAATAGCTTGGTTTCAGATATTTTAAATCCCCTGTTCCAACCCATTAAGCAGGGCTCACCCTCCACAGCTGTTCTGTGTGTCTTAAAATTAAGAAAAAATGTGCAAGGCATTTGTGAAGCTAGAATAACAGTAATAAGTTCCAGAATTCTAGGTTCTTAAAAATTTGCTACATATGACTTTGGATGAATTCAATTATGTGACTACACATGGGATGTGCATTAATAATAGCACATTAGACCTTAATTCAGAAGTTTTCACTATCATTCACAGAATTTTACTGTTAGGGTATATCAATAGCAAAGCACTAAAAATAAAGGAATGTCCTCTGCATTGCAGTACCAAAGTGCAAAAAACTGTAACATATCAATTTTAATTGTTTAAGTTAATGACAGAGTGTTCTGTAGTGTCTCATGGAATGACAACACTTTAACACTACTCCCTTACATTTGTATAAAAGTTTTTAGAGGTAAACGTAATTATTATGTGTAAATTATAAATATGGCAATCACTTAGGTGTTTCACTTTGGATAATACATATGCTAAGGTAGTTGTATTGAACTAATGGGTCATCAAGTGCCTTTTATTTCCTTTTAAAGCTTATCTATAACCTTTCAAGTGGAGATTCTAGGACAAGGGATATAGTTCAATGGTCCAGGTTCCTACCTGGTGAGTGTGAGGTTGTGAATTTGATCCCTGGTACCCAAAAAATAAAACAAGCTAAAATGTTAAGTGGAAATGCTTCTAAAATATTTTAATTATAGGCTTAGGATCAAAGGAAAACACTAATTGGAAAACTGGGAAGAGCAGCGACTGGAATCATGTACATTAGAGTCTAAATCTTTGCACCACCAATTAAGAAGTATTGTAATCACATTATGTAAATTTTCTAAGTCCTTGTCTTTGCTAAATGGGTCATTTTTCTTACTCTGAGGCTTCATGTAAGGAATCAAAAGAGTATTTGTTAGGCAGTTAGCATAGTTTTTGGTTAAAAAGAAGGAACACTATATAGAGTAACTATTGTTAATAGCATTAAATGCATTGCTATCATATGAGTGGTTTTATATTACTTTTTTACCTATGAAGGAAAGCACATTTAGGGGGATATAATTATAGATCCTTTTCTCCCCAAATCAGAGTTGTCACTTTAATATGAATTACTTTTTTTCTTTAGAAATCAAAATAACTTATTCCTCTAAAATTAATTTGTGATGTTGACTTATCCTTGCTTGGTGAGAAAATTAAAGTTTGTCTTTCAATCTGTTAAAAAAATTATCTTTTGAATTCTTTTAGAAAATTATACATTTATGCTATCTCTAGAAGAATTTTGACTTTATAACAAATTTGTGGGACACTATTATATAATCATAAAAATTAGCAGAGATCATTCATTTTATATTTGTATAACATTAATTCTGATGGAATTATGCTAGCTTTGGTTTATTAACCTTAGTTGATTAGCATAGTTACATTTTACTGTTACATTTGCACTCTGAAAATCCTTCGTACTCTATATTTCATTTAAAGATTTAGAATGAAGAAATGGGGTGGCATATAAGGACTATGCAGTGTAGGTCTAAAGTCTTAGGTATTTTCTGAGCTCTGGTGTGAAACACGGAAGGGGCAGTTTGGTAGGAGGAATGTGACATTCAAAGGCGGAGGAAAAGGAATTCCCCTTTTGCCATTTATTTGCAAATTGTGTAATTCTGTACAAACTGCTATCATCAGAGTCCTCTGCCAGGAGCACTTAGCAACTGTATCCTGCCATCTCTTTTAAATTGCTACAAATTTGCACACTTAATTTTACATGTTGATGGCAATTTTAGGGTAATCCATGTGAAAACATGAACATGTTCACTGAGTTTATTTGTGTGAACTGAAACTCCTTTTCTAATATGGGGAATGTGGTTGAACCATATAGTTTCTATGAGCTTTATGGGTTTAAAGAGACTTCTTTCTACAAAATACTTTGAAGGTGTGTTTTCAAATGAACAGGGTGATAGCATGGAATCTGCTATGTCACTGAATGTCTATTGAAGGAAGAGCATAACCTCTTTGTAGTTGTCTTCTAGCCAACATTTCTAGCATTATTTTATCCCTAAGAGTATAGCCGTTTAATTTATTAATTTGCATTTTAGTTTTTATGTTTTTACAATTAAAATACATGGAAAATAAGGGATGTTTCCTAGTCTTAACACTTTTCAACTAGAATTTCTAATGTCATTCTATTACTATGTTTAACAACACAGTGAAACATCCTTATTTCAAATACAAAATCCAAAGCAGTTTTTAAAAGAATATATTTTTTTAGTGGTAAAACAAGTAGTTGGACTTCTTTGTTTCTGGCCCATCCATGATAATCCCTTCAGAAATTATCTGTGCATTGTTTATATTTAGATCAGGAGCAATTTGCTATACTGACTTTTGGAAAATTATATAAAATATTCATAATATTTACCATTGTAATCATTTTAAAGGATACGATTCAGTGGCAATAACTATATTATTAATAATGTCTAATAATCACTTTATTCCAGATCTTTTATACTGTAAACCAAAGCTTGTAACAGATCCCTTGATTTTTTTTCTTTCCTTCAGGAACTGGTAACTGTGAATCTGCTTTCTCTCTCCAGAGATTTGCCTACACTGTACATTTCATGTAAATAGAACCGTACAATATTGTTATGTTTGTGTCTTGCTTCTCCCTTGGCGTATTTTTAATGTTCTTCTATGTTATCATATGTACTTACTTTTTTATCAGAATAACATTCAGTTGTATGCATGGGCTACATTTTGTCCATCCAGTCTTCTGTTATTGTATATTTGGATTATTTTTTCCCTTCGGCTGCTGTGAATATAGCTGCAATGCACATTCACGCATGAGTACTAGTTTGAACACCTATTTCCACACTGGGTATGCATCTAGGAGTGGAATTGCTAGTTATGTAATAATTCTGCATTTAAATTATTGAAGAACTCAATTATTTCTGTGGAATATATTTTTGTAGTTTGATTTCTGTCATATGAATATTTTGCTGTCATTCAGTCATATGATAGAGTACTCTTTTGCAAGTTTTGCAGGTAAAATATGGTGAACATTTTGTGTATTTTTGACAGAGAGAAGGGATATAGTGGAAAGGAATATGTGAAGAGATCCGGGAACACTAATGTGTAATCAAAATAGAAGAGTCCTACAGGGACATTTAGTGAACCCCAGCAGGTATATCCCACAGAATTAGAGAAAAGTGGAAGAAAGCATTGTGGTAACAATCCTGATGAAGATTATTGTTTTCTTGAAATGCACTCTTCAAGCAGATTCATAACTTTGCAATTCCTGTTGCAACTCTCAACACAAGACATTGGCTTTCTAGAGCAGTGTACATGACATGCAAGAACAGTAAGCAAGATAAACGAAATTTAATTTAGGCTAGAATATAGTATGCTTAGCTACATCTGGCTTAATGTTTCTTTCAGAAAGAAAGAGTTTAGAGTCTCAAAATCCCATGTGAGTTCTACATGTCATAAGTTGTTGGTGACCGTAATGGTGGAGCTGTTGTATATAATTCTCATTTCACAGTGTTGATTTAGTCATTTCTGGTTGTTTGTCTTTTAATATGCGAACTCAGTGATGCCCCGGAGCAGTGTTACTGAGAGGCTTCCAGTCTCCTAGGCTGTGTGTGTCTGACAATTCTAGCCATTATTTTGGACCATTTTTTTTTCTTTTCGGCACAAACAGATGAATTGCACCACTAGGAATTTCCATTATGAGATACTGAATATGTAATTGTAATACTGAGAAACTTTACATCAAAATAAATAGGTACTTTTTCCCCCACTCAGGAAATGCCATTAAAAAAATGATTTAATACTACATACATGATGTTTCCAAAAGCATTAAACTGATGATTTCAAGTAGTGGAAAAATACAGGGGCTATAGATTGGAAAAATACAGGGGCTATAGATTGGAAAATCTCTGTAATACTTGAAGAACTCAGCAGCTTTAAATGGAGACTGAAAGTTTAGATTTCAAAACTACAACATATCAGGCAGGTATTTATTTTATTAACTATGTATTGTGAACCAACTTTTTCAAAAAATTGGAAGATAAAATTAACATTTTCTGAATGTTTGCTATGTACTACGTTTAGTCCATGAGATATGCATAAGTTATCTCATTTTCTTATTAAGTCCTAAAACAAACCAATGAAGTATTGTCTTCATTATGTCACTAGTGATCAAGCTCAACCTAAGAAAAGTGTCTGATCTCACATAGTGGAAATGTAGCAGGTCCAAAATTCCAGACATTGGAAAAGTCTGATTTTTTCTCCTGTCCTTTAGTAGTTCCTTGTATTAAGTAAGTTTGCCATTTAAGCCATGTAATTAAATTTCAGTCATCATAGTTTAACAGTTTGTATTATCCTGAAGTAAAGGAAGTAGAAATACCTTCTTTAGTAGATTTAGTGCTGGGCATAGTGGTGCAGGCATATCATTGCAGCACTCAGGAGGCTGAGGCAGGAGGATCACTGTCAGTTGAAGCCAACTAGGCTACAAAGTGAGTTCAAGCTCAGCATGAATTGTATAGCAAGACCCTGTCTTTAAAAAAAAAGTAGATTAAGTAAAAGCAGTTCTGTGGTTGTGCAAGCAGGTCTTTGGCAGTGTATAGTACTAAAATTAGAATGATACAGAAAAGATTACCATAGCCGCTGTGCAAATTTCTGAAGTAGTCCATATTTTTTACAAATTCTCTATGTTGAATGTGATCACTATATCTAAAATGCAACAATAAAATTAATTGGTTAAAAAATTCAGTTCTTATACTTTATGATCAAAAAATCTTTCAGAATTCTGCAGCAAACTAGATTCTTAAAAATAGCTCAGACATCCCATATTCAGAGTTCATGACTGATCCATGAAGAGTAGCAAGTAACTATGTTTTCTCTAAAGTGCCATACCAAATTCACAAGATGTCCAAGAGTCTTAACAAAATCATATGTGTGCATTTCATAATTATAGATAAGATTTTAAAGCTGATGATGTTTATATTTATGGTTGTTATACGGCTGTTTTGTTAAACCTATTGTATGCATATTTTGGTTGTGAAATCTCAGGTGTGGTTATTAACAAAGTATTATGTATTTAATCTTAGAAATACTTAGTTGAAAGCATGAAAATTAACTTATATTTTTATAATTGTAGTACAGGAAATGTATGAAGATTCCTATTTCTAATTATAGATTATTAAGACATGAGTATCACATTTTTTCACTTGTAAACAGCAAAGTCTCACAAACCTTTTAAAGTCTCTGAGATTGGTGTGTGCTTCACAATTGGTAAAGTCTAGTCCTTGTGATGGTGCAGGCGCAATCTTGAGGTAGTGTCATTGCTCACAGGCATGATGGTCCTCACGATTTCACTCAACATGATATTTATATGTCCTGGGAGGGATGAACTTGAACACAGTAGGTTGGAAGAAAACCATACAGATAGTTGTGCATCATGTTAAGAAATGTTGCATCATCTGTTATGTTCCTGCCCTGCGACTTGATCTTCCATGTGAGACTAGTCACATATGACTGGCAGTCAAGCCATTGAAAATTAGGAAGTGTAAGGCCCTTACTGTGAACTGTAAGGATAATTAGTAAGTTTATTTCACTTGTATTTTTCTGTTTTGTATGTGTATAATGGTCATATATGATTAAAATCCAGGCATCAACAACTACTGATTGTTTAAAAAAAGAGATACAAAGTTCATGTCATAATCATGTTATAATTTGACAATATTTATCTTTCTTCAAATTCAATTAAAAATGCTACATTTCATAATGGCATCTGAGATATGACTAAAACAGTAGTGAATAATTAGCTTTTCAAATCAAAATGCAAAATGCAAAAAGTTCAAGCTGTATGCTATAATAATTCTGTACTGTTACAGATTGTCAAAATTTAAAAAATTCTGTTTAATTCTGGGAGATAGTATTTTTCCTCAAGGTTAAATCAAAGTCCAAATGAATATGAAAATCATATGTATCTTTTTTTCACTTTCTTTTTCAGTTTACCTGGTAAATGGCAGCCCAGAGTTCAGCAGTATGCACAAACATAGACCCAAAAAAGTCTTGAAATTAATTGATTTTCAGTTTAATTCCTTCTGTTAGTGTGTTTTCATCATTAATTTTTCTTTCAATCAGATTCTTTTTTTAAAGCATACATAGTTGTAATTTAATTGGTATTAACTACTCATTTTTCATCTTTACTCTGTACTCTAAAAAATATTGCAGTGTTAAAGTTCCAATTAGGATAAGTTCTGGCGTCCGGTTGTGCAATGGGATGGCTGTGTGTTAACAATAATGTATTATGTATTTCAAAGTAGTTAGAAGAGGTGAATATGCAGTTTCTGAATTCTCATGTAAATATTAAGTTAAAAAGACAAGATACTAAACAATCCAAATCAAGCTTCTTGTTGGGGAATATAATGAAAAGAAAACCAGTATTATGAAATTGATGAAATATGTAACTGAAGAAATAGAAAAGTTTAACTTTTGTGCACAGAAAATTCTTAAGAAGGATACTGCTAAACCTTTCTTATAGTATAGACATTTTGGCATATGTAACCTTCACTACTGAAAAGACAGTGAATGATATTTAGAATCATGTGGCTGGCAGATTGAGCAGAAATACAAAGGTGTAAACACTAGTGTATGACTAAAAAAATAAAAGCAAAGCCAGGCAAAATCTTTTCAGCTTTTAAAAATGCCACAAAGTTATGAAGTAAATCTCCATAGCAATGACTTCTTCAAAGATATGTTAGCTGCGATAACATGCTGTGTTCATGCATTTCTACTGGATTAGAAGACAGATACGTACTTGTAGAGTTAAAAAATTGCTTGTTATAAAATCCTTATATATGTCTAGCTTTGTTTACCATTTTGTTTTATTTATCTGTTAATGAATATATTTTATTGCCTTTAAAAATACAAGTATATAATCTGACATAAAAATACCCAAAAATACAAAAAAGAGAATAGTGTATAAACATTTATAAATTCTATTTAATGCTTTAAACTTTCAAGAAACTCAAATCTTTTATATACTCTCCGAACTTCTAAGCATATGTATTTTCCTGATATATTCTAAGCCAAATATGTTGGTGCATGCTTATAACGCTAGCACTTGGGAGGCTGAAGCAATGTTTAAGGCCAGCCAGGCCTACACAGTGAATTTGAGGCCATCTTGGGGCAATGTAACAAGACTGTCTCAAACAAAAACAAAACCAGAAAATCACAAAACAGCTCCACCCCACCACGAAGCAGGTATGTTTGGAAAATTTCAGAATACATTTATAGCAATTTGTAATGAAATCTCACATAGTAAACACCACTTACTCTGTCACAGTAAAGGAATCTGTTCATGATACTATTAAAAACTGTTTAAGTATCTTATTTTAATTGAGTATTTATTTCTAAGATACATTAGATTTTAATAATATAAACATTATATTTGTATAAAGTATATAATATATATTTTTATAATCCTAAAATAGCTACAAAACAAAAAGTGTAGTATGATTCACACATGGCTGGTTGATTTGTTAGGTCAATCATTTTCTTTATTTTATGATGGTAGATCACTGAACAGTTCCTTCTACTTTGAGTAAATGTAGTGCACTTGAATAGGTGCAGAGCTTCTTTCCAAAAGTGTTGTATGTGTTCTTACTCCTTTCTTTGGAGGTATCCCATGCCCTGTCCTTAGTAGCAAACTCCTTTGAGGTAGTTGTGCACATGGACCCAGGATAATAGGACACCTAGTGCCCCATGAAGAACTCACAACTGCAATCAACAATCCCACATTCATAAAAGCTATTTTATAGGATAGGTCTTTATCAAAATGCTTCTTGATGATGCCTACTATATCTATTGTTTGAATCTTCACTTTCATTTTTTCTAAATGTCCACTATGATAAAAACAAATTTGGATTCAATATGGAAAATTTTCAATATATAATTTCTATTTCTCTTGAGTGAATAATATAATTCTTAATAAAAATCCAACGTAAATGGCTAACTGCCTGGTAAGCATGAGGTCATGAGTTCGATCCCTGGTACAAAAAAAAAATTAAATGGTCAAATCACCTAGAATTTTGGACAGATTAACATTTTATTTTGTCTCTAATATAGTTAAGTAGTTCAATAAACTTAAAATGTTTTATAAACATTAGCTGAACTGTTTGTGTACTACTGTAATATAGAAATGAAGGACTTGGCCTTTAAACAACACATACATTAGTTGTAAGAAAAACGGTGCATTACCACCACACTCTTGATACTCTTGAAGAACAAGAATAAAATATTAAACTGTAATAAATTAATAGTAAGAACATCGTAACTATTTATCCCTGGTGTAAAGCTACTGAACATAAATAATAACCCAAATATTAATTATTAATGTTATACGCTATAGCTTTTGAAATCAGTTTCAATGTTGTTAAGTACCTTAGATTCATCTATTTTTGTCTCCTGAGCAACTAGGATGTTTTGTACATGCTGGTCAACATGGTAGTGAGATGTGTGTGTATGTGAACCTAGCCATTTTCTCTTCATCATATGTGTGGCAGTGTTTGCTTAGGTTGGTTTCCTTGAGAGTTCTTTTATTTGGAAGGACTAGTAATAAAGGTTTGCTTTCTTTAATTTCCTTTAGAATTAAAAAAATGCCCCATGATATTGCCATTGAGGAATTAAACAATTGTACTTTTTGTTATATGTATGACTTGGCACAAGATAAAAAATTGTGTATTAAATGAGCAGAAGCTTTAAATTCCAATTACAGAATATCCTGATTATTCTAGCTTCTGTTTTCTTTCTTACAAAAGCAGGAGACAAGTCGGTGTGGCTTGTCGCTCTTATGAGATGAGTGTAAAGGTTAATTGAGATTTTGAGTGTGAGCCTGTTCTGTGGTTTATAAGGGCAGGACACTAGAGTAAAAGTAAGTTACCATGATAACCTTACTTAAGAAACAGGTATATTTAAGAAATGTTGTATGCTATAGCTTTTGAAGTCTGTTTCAATGTTACTGAGTGCCTAGGCTCATCTG
Source organism: Dolichotis patagonum (assembly GCA_004027295.1). Taxonomy (NCBI): domain Eukaryota; kingdom Metazoa; phylum Chordata; class Mammalia; order Rodentia; family Caviidae; genus Dolichotis; species Dolichotis patagonum. The sequence goes on from PVJX010000829.1 coordinate 176,412, forward strand.
TTTATGTCTCCTGAGCAACTAGGATAATAAAGCAAGACTTAGCCCTTATTTTGAGCTATCAGATTTAAAATTATTTGGAGATAGGTGAGAAAATCAGACTTACTGATGATATGACTACCTGTTGGCAGTTGCTATTTTCTGAGACCATGTATTATTGTGTGTATTCTAAGTATCCTCTTAGAATGTTTTCAAATACTTACTTTGGAAAATTTTCCTTTTGGGGAGAAAATAGGACCTGTTCTCAAAGCAAATAGTACTTATTATGTCATTATTAACTTATCACATGTTTGTTTTGCAGGGCTTTGCAGTTTTAACTAATAATTTCCACCAGAGGAAAATTAGTGTCCTGTTATTTTCTTGGAAATTAAATGAAGGCTAGGGCTATGATGCCTAGATGACCCTGACCTTCCACATTGTCTGTGGTTCCTAAAACAGGATTTTCTGTTATCTATAGACATTTGGAAAGATGAACACTTTAGTTTTGCTCTGTCCTATATGTAAACATGCTTTAAAATGGGTTTAACAAGGACAATTCTCCTCCCCCGCCTTATGTATTTTTTCTGGTTTAACTGCAAAAGTTGCTCAGTTTCCTTGGGGGAACTGGCAAGGAAGTTGTTATTTATTTATTTTTTTGTTTTAGAAAGCTGAGTTAAAAAAATAAAAAGCAGCAGAGATGAGGTAAGCCAGACACTGTCATTTACTAGCTGTGTGACCTTGAGTAAATTACTTCATTTCTGTGTGGTTTAGTGTTATGTCTGTAAAATGGAGTTTTACCATGAGACTTATGGGTTGCCTCACGTAATATCACCTGGCATTGGGAAGCAATATGCCAGGATTGCTAAATAAAGTGGCCTGATGTTGTACACTTTCTTGATCTTTTTTTATGTGAACATTTATCCTGTGTGATTTCACTTATGTACTTACTGTGTTTCTTCTGTGAGTTCAATCTCTTACACTGCAGGAATTTAGCTCAGTTGCTTGCTGTATGCCTGAAGGAAATGAAGACAATGCTGGGGTACATAGGGCAGTTGAATGTGTGCTAAATTACAGTCAGTGCAGAATATGCTGGAATATGAATTTTCCCTGCAGTTGCACAAAGCTCCTTGTATGTCGTAAATTTTTAAATGGCAGTTATTTCTATGGATTCTCCTACTTCCAGGGATAGATAGGCTTTAAACTAGGGAAATGCAAATTGCTTTTGGAAGGACAGAAATAGAATAAGGGATTACAAATAAGATCACATAGCATCTAGAATAATGAAGACAAGATACTTGGTAAAGAAAAACTGGCTGTCTGTGGATTTACAGATCTGCTTTATCTTCTGCCTTCTGCAGAGAAGCCTTACTTTAGTAGACATTGCAAGCACTAGTGCCCCAGCTCATCGAGCCTGCTGTCTCATAGGGCATCTGGCCTGAGGCCTCACTATGAACTCACTGTAGAATAATCTTGTCTTCCAAGTGGATAATGGCACAGACTTAGGAGTGTACCAATTATATAATTTTAAAGATATAAACTGATATGGTAATATACAGTGTTTTTAATCTGAGGAAATCTAAGTATCATTTAACTAGTTTGTAATTGATAGTATCCTCCTTTGCCTTTTGACATTGTGAATGAAGTCTGAATACAATATCTTTTACTTAGCCTTGAATGCTGTTTTCAGGTTAGATCTGATAATATTTCTTGTAATCCCTTGAAAATCTTACACATTCATGAGAGGCATGAGGTCTTGCCATCATGGTTACTCATGCAGCCTTCAGGCCTTCATGAGTGAAATTTTCCTCTAGATTTTATAATAAAAATTTTCTAGCACAGAACTGACCAGAAACTCTAGTGGATTAGAGTCATACTTTCTTCATTTTACATAGAACCAGCCAACTTTAATTCTGAAAGCACCTCCAAAAATTGCTTAGTTCCATAAAAGACACTAGTCCTTCCCCCTGCCAGTGCACATAGGATAAGATTGCTCACCAGGACAGGTCACTTCTGAGGCTGCTAGTTCTCCAATTTACTTTTCTGTTTTCCCTGACATCTCTGATACTTTATTTATATTATTTAGTTTCCACTTTCTCTTTATTCCCCCTAGTCATGACTGTCCAAAAGCACCCCTCACTTTCCTTTAAAACTTTTTTTGACCTTCTCACCCTAACACCATCACTATTCATCATGATTTTGATTTTGCCATTTTACACATCTTCTGTACTTAATGATTTTGCTTATTTAATCTTTTTCAAGAAATGTAAACCACTGAGAAAGGAATCTGGGGGGACCATTTTAGCCAAGATACAACTGAATTTTCTTCCACTTTCAAAAACATTATCCATTTCCTGTAACACCAAATTCATTAGAAAATCAGATGATTAGACATTTACCACTAACTTTTTGAGAATTCTAAATGGATTCATGTTAAAGTATTAGTTGAAACTAAGCAATAAGAATCTCTGTACACATCTGCAATGGACATTGTGACCTCTTCAAATGATCTCAGTTAAGCACAACTACAGATTAACAAAATGATCACGTCAGTCTTATAAACGAGAGAAAGTGGTTAGAACTTACTTCTTTTTACATTAGTTTGGAATTTGCATGTGTTGTCCTAGAGTAAAGATTTAGTCTGTCATTTTAGAGTAAGTTGCTGAATAATATTTTCATACTTATAACTGCCAGTTAGAGATAACTTTAAGTCCAGTGTGAAATCATTATTTTTTAAAGAAAGAATTTGTTAACCTGACAGAGTTGAAGGTTATTAACAATGATTAAGTGTGGGAGAAAAATGGAAAGCAATATTTCAAATGAGGTCCTGAAGAAAGCAGAAATATGGCAGGGGTGGCAGTTAAGAATGTTAAATTATTTTATACATTTTGGATATAATGATAACCCATCATTACTCTTCTTTGCTTCCCAGTAATTGTCATGGTATTTTAATTTCATGTTCTCATACAATGGCATCAAAATCAGATCATCCATTGAATTGAAGGGTAATGTTTCCAAATGGGTTAAAATATGACATATCTTTCCTGCCAGGATATGTGAGAGGGCTCCTAGAATTAAGTGTGTAGAGATTTCTATTTATGGCTGCCCCATTCTGTGGGTTATCTTTGGGGTGGTATCTGTGGATAGGAATAAGTGCATCTTGCTTCCTGGAAATGTCTAGCATCTAGCCTGTGAGCATCTAGAACCTGCTCTGCTTTGCCTAGACAGGGCTTTAGCCACAGTCTTCTCCATTGTCCCATTGTCCTCCCCTTCCAGAAGTTCATATTCTTATTGAGAGGAGGGAGAAGTTAAGTAACAGCTTCAACCACAACAAAAACCACGTAGCACATGAAGCAAAATTGAGACAAAAGTTGTGTCCTACAGAAGTCTAGAAGAGCTAGGAACTGATTTGAGCAGACTGGAATTTGAACTTCACTGTGGAACAGTTGACACTTTTGATGAAGTATGCAGGAGAAGGTGGACTTTGTGATAAAATGGAACTCATGTCTCAGGAATTAACATTTTAGATAAATTTTTGAGATTTACAAAACATTTAAGAATAATCCTTTACATGGAAAGAAAATCAAAATGGATGAGTAGTGGGTACATAACTGGTGACAAAGAAATCTCTCTTCTGAGACCATCTTTAATGCCAATTCCCCTCCAGAGATAGCCTGTGTATTCATGTGTGTGTGTGTCTACCTGTGTATACAGTCATCCCTCCGTATCTGTACAGGATTCTTTCTTTGATCCCCTTAAACACCAAGTCTCTAATAGTCTCAAGTGCCTATTTATTGACATACTGTTTGCATGTGACTTCAACACATCCTCTCATGTACTTTATATGATCTCTAAATTTTTTATAATGACCAACAAAATATAAATTCTGTGCAGATAGTTACACTGTGTTGTTTAAGGATTAATAGCAAGAGAAAAAGTCTGTACGTATTTAGTATAATACTTTTTTCCCCAAATTTTTGATCCCAGGTTGGTTTAATACATGGATGTAGAACTCATAGATACAGAAGGCTGCCTATATTTTTTTTCTGGGCATTTTAAGAGAGACATACCTTGGTCTTCACTATAGTTTTAAACTAGTCTATGGAAGATCTTACGTTAAGTACTTTAATCACTTATTAATGAAGACAATTTATTTCCAATCTCTAGCTTTTATAAATACTCTTCAACAATTCTTGTGTATTTGTCTGTGTGATACCTTGCAAAAAATGGAAATCTGTAGGCAAAATAGGTATTTGTTATATATTTATAGCTATCATCATGTTCCCTTCCACATAACATCACCAATTTTCCTATCAATAATGTATGGGAGACCTTGTTCCTCATATCCCTGCCCTCCAAGTGTTGGCAAGCTTATCATCAGTATTAACAGTGAAAAACCTGTCTCACTGCAATTAAAATTTGCATTTCTTAAGTTTCATGATACGTTTAATTAATATTAATACCACAGTCTCTTAGACACTTTAAAATAGGACATTTTTCTAGAAGGATTTCTTATGGTGCACTTGTTGGTGAAAGCTACATAGCCAGTGGCAGGGCACACTGGATCATGTTGGACATGCAGGATATAAATTACCTTCATGCTGTCACCATACAGTCTTCTGGTGTCCATGGTTTAACATCATTAAAATAAGTAAAAAGAAATGTAGTATTTCAAACCTCAGCGTGATGATGAGCAGGTTCTTAGTTTCTCGAGTGAATGAGTCCAGTGAATACATAGGAATCTTAATCTTTAGAACGGTGAGACTTCAAAGCTGAAAAGAGATTGCTCAGGTTCTGGCTGTGTTCTTTGGTCATCTAACTACATTAGACATCTCCAAATAAAGACTAATCACGTACAGAATAATGGAATATGTGTTACATTCCCTTGATGCCCTGAGACGACCAATAACATACTCTACAGATCAAAATAGCTCTGGGTTTCTTTGTGTGATTTCTTCCTTCTTTATGTCCATATGCAATGTGAAGCCTTTTGTAGCTTAGGACTACAAGGCTTATCTTTCCAGCAAAACCACAACACAAAAACAAAACCAACAAACAAACAAAACCCTGCTTGTAATAAAGAATACTATACAGCCAATTCAAACAGTCTTGCATATTTTCATATTGTGGGCTGGTGTATTGAGGAAATATTGTTCCCACACTAAGGAGTATTAATGTAGGATTTGGTAAATTTTTGTTATTCTAACAGTGACTCATTATACATCCTTCACATGCTAGAAAATGCCAAGGATGAGGGTTCATATGTATTGACAAGCACCACCAAATGAGTTTAAAATCCACAGGAAAAGATAAAAATAATTTTTAAAAAAAATTACAGCCAAATAGTTGGGTGTGTAGTGTTCACAAGTATGATGGGTAGTGAGAGGATGTTTCTTGTTTCAACTTCCATCTTCCTAAACAGACCAAAAATGTGTGTGCAAATTAAGAGCACACTAATCTATAGCATCCCAGGCCCAATGAAGTGGGTTTTGGTTCTCCAGCTCACCAATGGATGATTCCCATGAGAAAATTCCCATTACAAAGAATCTTCACCAATAAAGCAAAAATCTAGTCATGTGCTTCTGAAGTGAAATCTCTGCATTACTTTTAACCTAAGCACAGCCATGTCTCAGTTTAGCTTCCTGGCGAAAACCTGTCAGGATGCCCTGACAACCTGATTTTTCCTTCCCCCAAAAAGCCACCTTGGCCAAAGCCTTATGCTAACCTTTGCAGTGAGACTTCCTCTCTAGCCACGCTTTCAAGAGTACTCCAGAGAGTCTGGGTGTTATTTTGAAGATATTTATAGCAAAAGGAGTTAAATGGAAGCTGGATGCTGTGGTGGTATGGGGGTTATTTTTAGTATTTCCAGCATTGTGTGCCTTTCCAAAACTGCCAGCTTCTATAAGCAAGATGTGAAATCACTAGGTTTCTCTCTTTACAAGACAAGAGTGCAGTTTCAAAGAGAGAGGAAAAAATAAAATGTAATGTTCTCTCACATTTCTAAATCTGGTTCTTGCTTACAGGGTTTATACAGTTGAATATATTTTTTATTTTCTGCATAGGCCTAGATCAAGCCAGACCTTACCAGTTCACTGATTAGAAAAGTGATACATATTTGTGAGAAATGTTAGCGCTGCAGAGACCAGCAGAAAGTGAAAATCCCTTTTTAAACTTCAACTGGTGATATCTACTCTATGAGCATTTTGAAGAAGTCATGAAGACTTTTCTTGCATTTACTGATTGCATGTGTAAATATGTATACTGTATACGTCTGCACAAATTTTAGTGAATCTAGGATAATATGCTTTTGCTTGAAATTTTGCTTTTTTCCCATCTGTCAATATATTTTATCATTACATGTCAGTACATACAGAATTGCGTGATCTTTCCCTCCCTTCTTCCCTTTTTTACTGTCTAGTGTTGGTAAGTACTATCAAATGAGTGAACCTAAGACTTCGCAATTGCTAGGTAATACTCTGCCACTGACTATATTCCCAAGCACCACATTAGTTATTAACCATTAAACAGTTTGTTATACTGTGCAGTAGTTTTATTAAACCAGTTCCTTTTGGATGTATATTTATGTTATTTCCATTTTTTCCCCTCAGATCCAGAAACCTAGTAGATAATAGAGCTTGTTGTAGAATCTAAGTCTTCTGATTGCTATAGTGTAGTTACTCAGTAATCACTGGCTCCTTAGATTATTTGTGGTCAGCAAGGAATTTTTTTAGTTCAGAGAAATAGTATCCAAAGATACTATTTCTTAGTAAGGTACAGAAAAGGACCAAGCCAAAAGAAGTCAATAATAGTGTACTGTATACCTGTTTATTTTAATTTCTTATAGATTCATTTTATATACATAAAATTTCTAACAGCAAGAGTTGCATTTTCATACATTTGTAGTTTAACACAGTGTCAGTATAGTTGTGACATTTCAAGTGTAAATTATTAGTGTCATTTTTGTATTGATAGCCTATTTTATGCTGACCTTAGTAAGAAACCTCTGAGGATGTAGTTCCAGGGAACAAATTCTGTATAATTTATCCTTCATTTGGTTTTTTCCACAACTCATTCACTTACTTACCAAAACTCATTCACACAGATTACTGTGTTTTGTGAGCAAGGAGATTTATGGAAACAACTTGGGTCAGTGAAATGTCCAAAACCAACAAATAAAAATCAAATTGTTGTAGGGAATATAGCTTATTGTAGAGTGCTTGCTTAGTGTGGAAAGGCCCAGGGTTCAATCCTCCACACCGTATTCAAAAAATCATACAGAAAGGTGTACTGGTGCACACCTGTAATCGCAGTACTCAGGAGTCTGAGGTAGGAGGAGTGCATGAGTTCCAGGTCAGCCTGGGATCCATAGTGAGTTCAAGGTCAGCCTGAAGTACAGAATAAGACCCTGTCTCCAAAAGAAAAAAATATATATATATATATATTTGTTAGAAATTATTGTTTCAATGCATGTAACACAGAAATTATAACTTTGAATTATAATTCAAGTAGCTTACAACTTATTTTAAGAAAATGTAAAAGTAGTTATAATGAATGTTCTTGGCTTGTGTCTCATCCAACAGTTAAATGTGTATTCACTAGATTCATATGGAAAAAGATAGTCCTTGCCATTGGAAGTTTTAAATACAGAAAGATGTTACTTTAAAAAAAAGACTATAGAACTACAGCATAGGTTAAATATATATGAACACTTCTGGCCCAGTGTCAAGTGGATTTCCTAGCACATAGAATAAAGTACTGTATATTGATGTTTTTTGAATAACCAGATAAATAAATGACTGAATAACTGAACAGAGTTTGAAGCAGTGTGATTGAAAGAAAAATCCTGATGAAGAAGTTGGGGCCAAAAAGTGAGTATTCCAAGCCGAGGGAACTAATATGATTTCGTCTTCCAAGGAAGCAAAAGGTAATGCATTGTGATATAAAAGCTGCGGACACACGTTGAACTGTGAGGTGCTAGCTGTTAATAGTTTCGTATACCTGGCCATACAGGGAAGTGCAGTGTTGAGGGAAGTGCTAACAACAGCTTGTTTTAATTTGGAATTTTGTAGGGAATACCTTTCCCTTTATTTGATGTCCTTGTTCACCACTGAGTCCCTCCTTTTGCCTCACTTGATTTTAATCATCATCCTGAAATATCTATGCTACTTCTAAAAACAACCATGGCCACAGGACATGTGACCCAACCACATATGAGACCACAGTGGCTCCATAGTTAAAGCACAGCACAAATTTAGGCACACCCACAGTTGCTGTACCCACAATGAAATGGCAGTTATCTGAAATTATTTTTGGAATACTCAGATTCCTTACTGATACATTTTCAGTGAAATTTAAGATTTATTCACTGCAGTAATTCATTTTAAATGTATTTCCTTATAAAAATGACTCATGAAAAAAAAATGACTCATGATGAATCACACATTATAGAAGTGATTTCGTCATTCTACACAAATGTAATGGTGACACAAAAGAAAATGAAATGTCACCTTGTTTCTTCCTTGACGTTACTTGTGACTTAAAATTCAGGTTCCTTTTTGAAGTTATAGGATATTGTTAAGGCTATTACAATTATATTTTTAAAATAAAATATGGAAGTTGTGTAATAGGACTACTCAATAATATTTACTGCATTTGAGTGATACTTTATTTCATAATATAGAAATTATTTTGTTTCTGTAACGTAATTTCTACTTTATTTAAAAATTTCAAAGCAAGCTTCTTATGTAGACCACTGACTTGGGGTACCATGAATATAATGCTGCGATATATTTTGAGTAACAATGAAGTTGTAGGAATTTGACTTAATTCTGTCACTTCTTCTATTTTCTGTGCATAAGACACCTATGTGATGGTTTGAAATTTTCTATTGGTGATGATCTCTGTTAGTACCATAAAAATACTTTTATAGTCATAATCTTAAACTAATTAGTATGTTCAAGAATTGCAGAGTTTAAAATTAGATTAGCATCACATTAAATTGCTAAATTGTTTGACATACCATTTTTTATATTTTTTCCAAAAATATTATATCAATTTCTAAGAGAGTTGAATAGCTATAACAATGCCATTTCAAAAACTAAGATAACTGTTTTCATCCAACAAAATGAAAGTCCCCCAATGAAAAGAAACTCTTGTTTAGAATATGGAATTTAAAAGTCACTTCCCAGGTTTCCATTTCTTATAAGCTCTTCCACTGAAATACGAAATTTTTGTCATTTTTTTCCTGTGTAATTTTTTCTGGAAGCTGAATGTCAACATTAGCACTTTCTGGCTCTTGCTGAGGCAGACATTTAGGTTAATGCTTCTGTTGGCTTTGTTTCAGCCCACTGAAGAACTTTGATTGTAATTATTGGGATTACTTTAATTTAGAAAAGTGCCAGTCCCTTTTTGTGAGAATGGTTTATTCTTGCGTAAATCAGATTAAAAGTGTCTATGGACAGCAGATCTGTCTTCTGGCTCATGCACTCTTAGGTATACTGTTACTGACAGAAAGAGAAAGACAGGGTGGGGGCCGCAACTTATCATTAGAGGTGAGTCAGCCCAGTTGTGGAAAGGTTTGTCACCAATGGTGCTGCCGTTAATTGGGTAGAAGCTTTCTGCTAACTCATGCTTCTTTTCAGTGGTAGAAGTGGCTATTTGTTGTTGTTGTTGTTGTTTGTATAATTTACCTTTTCTGACATGCATGAAAAGGTCCCAGACAAAGTTATCTTGTACTTCAGGATATTTTGGGGAAAAAAAAAATCTCTCTTTCCTGGAAATGTTTTTGAAACACACCCTTTTGTTAATTTATTTTTTAAACGAAGGCAATACTTTTATGTATAGCCTGTAAAATTTTGTTTGAAAGTATTTTGAGTAAAGAGAGCAGAGGAGTTGCAGGTGGCATCTGTCTCAGTTTTGCTATTACATCATTGTAACAGTTCACAGCTTGTTCAGTTTTTCATGTGTGCTTTTAAAAATGTGTGCACTGTTTTGCAAAACAAGCTCTTTGAAGCTTAACAAAAAAGGTGCAGATTATTGCATCTTTAAGATTATTTCACCAACAATTACCAGTTATTATGGTTTTAAAGAGATATATATACTTAAAATAGGTTTAATAAGATAAAGTTTGTGAATCTCTAAAAAAACTCAAGATCAACTTGTGAAGAATAGATTTTAGTCATTCCTAACAAGACCAGCATTTTATAAAAATATTTGTGACCATATAGAATTGTTTTCTGTTTTGTTGCTTTCTTGTGATTCACAATGACTAGCTGAAAAAAGAACATTTGATTGTTATTGAAAGCTTGAATTTAAAAACTAATGTCATTTCCAAAATAATAATTGTGATTGTTTTGGCTGGAAGTTTCAAATACTTGCTTTGCCAATATCTGGAACAGTGTTTCTAAACTGTTATTTCATCATCTTCACTCACCTAGGGAATATATATATATTCATACATAATTTTTTTCTACTCAGCTGCCCCCAACTTTATTTACTTTTTGCCCCCAACTTTAGTGAAATTTTAATATCACAGATACATAGTATATCTTTGTATATACTGTATACATAACTATGCTTTAAACAAAAATAATGTGTCAGGTGTAAGATTGGTCCTTTTCCCCAAGAGCTAGAATTTCACTCTGAGGGGCAATATCACCCTCTCTCTGCCCCCCAGAGATACATGATAGTAAGCTTTATTCTGCCCTGAGTGAGGTAAGAGCAATACCAAGCCATGAAATTGCAGCTCTGTCTCCTTATTGCTAACTAATGTGGAGGACACATCATTTTCTTACTTGTTAACAATAGCTTTCCTTGCTATGTTATTTTCACTACATGTAGCTAATCAGTATTTGCAGTTTATTCAAGAGTAAAAACAATGAAGCTCTTTTTAGGTGAAGGGATTTTCAGAGCTTCTGCAGGAACCGTAGTCTACACCCAGGAAGGACAAATAGTGCTGGACATCACTAAATCAGAAATTTCAGATAAATTTGTTTTCTTTTACTGCTAATAAAATACCAACATGGAAAGTAAGGAATTTCCCAGTCAAGGTTCAACGCATATGCATGTGGTATATCCTTTAATCTCTGGGCTAAATCTAAAAGCCCATTGAAAACTGATAGCATTAGAGCCCAAGAAAAGGTTTGATGTTTTCAAATCTCCAAATGCTATGGTTTAAGTTTACTGGTCCACAATGATCTCAATAGTTTGATAAAAGAAAAATATGTTTCCAGGTAGCAGCCCTGGGAGGTATGGCCACTGTGAGCCCCACTGACTTCCAGCAGGCACTCAAATGTTTACCCAGCTGTGATGAACGTGGGTTTGGCTTTGAAGGTCTCTCAAAGCTCAACTGTGGAGGCCCATTGAAAGGAACTGATCCTGCTGTGGTTCTTTGTCTTGAGACTGTTTCTTGGTGAAACGCTTGGAGAGTTTTCCATCTTGAAGCATTGGGAAACCTTTGTAACAAGCCAGTAGTTCAACAATTGCAGTAATAAGAAACACGTATTTTCCACATACTTGCAGACAGAAAGTTGTCATTTTAACAGTTACCCCTGGCTGATGGGTGTGATTTCAGACTAATTACCATTTTCTCACATATACTAATGGCTCTCCTTTATAATTTTTTAATAAACACATTCAGGTAGAACTGACAAGCTTCTGAGAAATGGAAATTTTGTATATACCCTGGAGGAAATTCAGGTTATTGCAGACTTCACGCCCTGACCTACAATAATGAGAGTATTTTTTCTGTGAGTGCTAATATACTTTATGCACAGGATTCTTTCAAGTTAAAATATATATATTATATATATTATATATATCTTTATATATTAAATATATGTATTATATAATATATAAAAGACTTTAATAATATATATAATATAGTAAAATATAGATATCAAAGGCTTCTTTGACTTATTGCAATTTGTAATACCCACTTGTGTTTTACCAAATAGTTGGCCCTTGACCTTTGCACATTTAACAAAATAGTCCTGGTATTCCCCCAAGCAATCCAGGGTAATTTGTAATTTTACTGAAACTTGAGTGTGTTTGGGGTTCTGGAAGGCTGCTGTGTGACTGCTGTTTCCTTAGTTAGCAAGGCTGGCCATCTATGCGCTTGCACCTTAATTGCCTTCTGTTGTTATTTTTTTGCACATGTGGAAGGAGTTGCGTGCTAGAGGGGCTCACTGAACTTGGGGAGCCATACAGATGTCTAGTTCTTTTGGTTATAAATATCAGTGCTTTGTCACTATTTTATAATATTGAACTGGTGATTCTTAACACCAGTAACTGGAAATTCTAACATAGGCCTCCTGAGAATCATTCCCATAGTGATAAGATTGTATCATAAATCCTCAGGTGTGTTGGGGCAGGAAAAATTAGAGAAAAGAAATCAACCAGAATGAGCCTTAAGGCATAGTAATAGAAACAAACAAAAACAAAACAAAAACCCTCATTTTTTAAATCAAGTGTTTTAATATAGCCAGTGTTTTAATATATTGAATACACTGGATGCATTGTATAGAAGAAACCTTACTAATACTGTAATTGATGGCAGAGTGATTTCTTAAAGATATATTGCAATTAAAAATAAAAGATATAAAGGCACCAGAGGACAGTAGTCTATATTCTTGTCTACTCACTAATCTTTTTATATTATAAATTTGTCTTTAGAATATAAATCAGCTGTTTCCTAGACATAATTCAGCCCAGCTCATGAGAAAATTAACATGCATTAAAAATAACAGAGTCAGAAATGAATTCAGTTTTGTTTTGTGCTTTGCGTCCTTTTCATCTTCGACCTTAGCCTGCTTTTTATCCTGGAGGAGATACTACCCCCAAACCAATAAGATCACCTCCCCTCAACCCTCGGAATTCTGGGAATGGAACCCAGAGCCTGGCACCTGCTAGGCAGGCACTTTACTGAGCTTTATCCCCAGCTCTAGAATTAGTCTGACTCCACTATTTGTGATGCTACCAGCAATAATTTCTACGAGCTTCTTCTTTCCACTCTAAATGCGTGTATTGGTGCACGTGTGTGTGCATGTGTGTTGTAGTAGACCAGGAAAATGCCTGGCTAGACTTGGGAAGATTGTAGAGCATGGAGCCCCCAACCTCAGCATGGCCACTGCTCTGGGTCACAGCTTCCTCCACTAAAAACTTGGGGATTTTCTAGATCACATAGCTCCAGTCCAGCTCTATAGTGCTGTCTTAGTTCCGTTGTTCTTTGTTATTCCCTCATCTGGACACGTGAGACAGGGCCTGGTACCAGCTCTAGTCTCATATAACCCTGTTCTGATTGGACAGCAAGGTCTTGGGACTGATGTCAGGAGTCAGTTGCTGAGAGTGAGTGTGAGGTGAATGTGAGTGTTTCTCCACCTTTGAAGTTCAAGTATCAATATAAGAAATGCTATAAGAATATATGAAGGATTGACACTGTCTTTTTCTATGGTATATTCTTTGATGTCTGTTTTTCTGGTTGAGAAAAACTGTTTGCAGCCCTGCCCAGGCCTTCTTACACTCCTTCCAGAGTGCCTATTCAACCTTCAGCAACACTTCTTATTCATTAAGAGTGTTACCCTGTCCAGTGCTGCATGCCACAGCCTCCCCACTCAAAGTTCTGTCTCACACCTGCACGTGTAAAATTGTGCGTCTTCAGTTGCAGCAAAAATTACATACAGTGACTGTGTTTGGTAGCATACTTGAAAAGGCCATGTGGCATTCTGTGTGATAACTAATGTTCTAGAGAAATGATTCTCAAAGTGCTGGGACCATCAATCACCATCAGTATCATGTGAAACATTTTAGAAGTGCAAATTGTCACCAGCCTCCACCCTCTCTTGAAGGAGAAATTGCAATTTGGAGAGTGCAGTATGTTTTAACAGGCCTTCCTGGTCATTCTGAAGTGTACTAGACTGTGATCCACTTTATAAAGATTATTACACATATGTGCTCAGTGGAGGGCTCTGCTCTGATTCTGAGAAGAAGGTGTGGGACTGGGTCTCTTTAGACTGTAACATGCAAATTAATCTCAGTGAAAAACATTTGATCACAGCCAATTTTAGTTTTGGAAAGAACTTGCGGAGACCTAAACTCAGAATCAGGTTTTTAAACAATATACACAGCTGGTTTGCATCTAGGATATTGCAGTTCCCTGTAGCACAGGCCCAGTGCCTGTTCCGTGTGAACTGCCTGGTGTGGCTGCAGCTGGGCTTCACCGGGTTTGTGAAACAGATGATGATCTCCATGGTGCTCTGCAAACCCAAGTGAGCTTTGGAATCACCTGATTCTTCTTAAAACAGATTTGTGGGCACAACCCCAAAGTTTTCTTTCTAATCTAATCTATTGTGAGATAGCACAATAAGAGGCTTCCCCAGGATGCTGGTTCTGGACCTCAGAGGCAGCTTATCTAAACATCTGCAGTAACTTTTTCTGAGCTCCCAGAAAGAGGTCACACTTCCATGAGCTTACAAGATTATATAATAGTCTCCCTAGAGGAGGAGTTGCCCTCTCTCTTTCTCCTCCTTCCTCCTCTCTATCCCCATTTTCCACCTCCTCCTCTTCCTTGTTTTATTTTTCTTGTTTTTTGAAGTAGTTAATATAGTCACAAAATGAAAAGTGAATGGAAGGCTATACATTGAGTCTTCCCTCCTCTAGCTCCCTATCACTGATTTGCATCACCAGAGGCAACTGACAATGTGAGTTACTTATCCTTCCAGAGGCATTTATATTTACATGGACACACATACATAATTGTGCACATATTAAAACTTTTTAATCAGAATGTTGACATTCATGGCTCTGTACTTGCTTTGTTTACCTAATATATTGTGTGAACTTTTCATTTCAGAATATGCAGGGTTTTGGTCCTTTATGAGTGTGTATGTGGTACTCATTATATGATTGTCCCGTAATCTATTTAAATAGCCATCTATTGATGGGCATAACTGAGTTTCCAGGAATGGAGTCCACAAAAAAAAAAAAAAAAAAAAAAAAACGAAGAACAGACACCTAAAGTATCAAAGCAGCATATATCAAATTATCCCACCCTCTTCATTTGCTCTGAAGTGCTCACTTTCTGAGCATTGTCCAGTAATTATATTCCCATTGATTGTAAGTGTCTCTGGATCCTTAAATTCTTTGATTTTGGAGAGATGTAAATCAATGGGAACAACCAATGGGAATTAGTTAAAAGAGTATTTTAGAATCATACAAGATACAGCAGTAAGCTGCTCTGCAGAGCAGCACCATGGTTGGGGTACAGTATGATTTTATATATTTTTTATAAAAAGCATTAACATATCCATAAGGAGTGTATCACATGATGTGTATGGGCCAGTCTGAAGCAGTTTCCAAGTGTGATTTTCCAGTTGACCTCACTCTGCCTGATAGAAGTAGGCTATCTCTTTTAGCATGCCAATGCAGATTTTATGTAATTACTTTAGGTCAACTCTTTCGGACAAAATCAACTCAGACTGTTTCAGCATTAACCAAGAATGAGGAGAAGTAGAATGGCGCAGGTCTGAGACTTTTCTGTTTTTATGTGGAACAAGGGTGAAGTGGGTGCAATGGTTGTTTGCCTCCACAGGAGTTATGTTTTCTGTCCTTAGCACCAGCCATCACAATCAACCCTATTTCTTCTGCCTCAGTAATCAAGAACAAAATTTAGTCTTGGCCCATGTAAAATGTAACTTGCAAATGCCATTAGCATATTAAATGAAGAGTCGTATGGGGAAGGAAGGGAGAGTGAGGTTTATTAGTACCTATTGGGAGGCTTGGCTTTGGGTTAGCATTTCTCTGGCTGAGAAGCAAGCCTTTGGTAGATGCTGTCATGGTTTTTCACAGAAGTAGTGTCTGGCTCAGACAACTGCAAGTTTAGTGCTAGTAAATAGTGGAGCTGAAGTATTAAGTTATTTCTTCTGAAACTCTGCAGATCCCTCCATGAATCTCATCAATGTAGGTGGCCCAAAGACATGGAGAACATGAGTCTCACTTCCTTAGGGACCAACTCCAGGCTAAGGCGAGTGAGGCAGCCATGGTGCTCCTCTTCACAGGCCTGCCCTCGGGCCCCAGGCTCCTCATTTCCCTTCTTGTCCTCAAAGCCTGTACATTAGCTTTCTTATCTGTCATATGCGGATAAAACTTACACAGTACTACCTCAATTTGTGAACATAACTCATTCTGTAATTCTGGGGAAGATGTCTGTGGCTCTGTTTGTCTTAGGGTAGAGTTCAGGAATGGAAATAAACTTTTTCCAAATGCTTCTGTTTTCAAACCAAATTATTTTTCAATAGAAGTGTTCGTGAACCAAAGTATTACTATACCTAGCTCCCAGGGTTTTATTCTGTTTGATTTGGTGAGGATTAACAGAATAAGGATTGATAAAATTTAAACAAGATATTTAAGCCACTGTCTAGCCTGCATGAAGGTCTGGTTAAAGTTACAAAGTTCAGTTTCTTGATTATTCATTTTTGTGTATCAGTCTTAATCCTAAAGAAATGAGATTTGTGAAGCTAGAACATTTTTAAAAGAAGAAAGCAAAATTGTCATTTGTGAACTTCCTTTCATGGACCAACTTAAATAGGAAGATCTTGACATCTCCTTTCAAGTCATCATTATCTAGAAATCTACCCAACAGAGACCTTGTCTCTGGCCACTGAGCCTGGCTTGTGTCCCACATTGGGTGCTAGAGGACAGCTGGCTTCCAAGGGTAACGCCAGGGGAAGCTTTGCCAAGATTTCACTTTTATACTGTATTTTTCCCCTTCAGAAGCAGGAGGTGGGATGGGGGAATCCCAATTCCTTTTTAATGCCATCTTTTATTCAACTCCTTTTGAGAATTCCCTCCTTCCTACACTTCCTCCCACTCTATATCCAAAAATATTAATGCCTAAGAAAGAGAGCAAATTCTGAGACTGTTAAGTAAGAACTTCAAAAATGTCTGTCACATATCTATGTATACTTGTTTAGAAAGTATTGGTTGGTGTTTGTAGATGGTGAAAATTTCTAAATGCTGTACGTCACATCTTGTGTATGCCAGTGCTTAATGGGAACCAAGTCTGACTAATTCGTGACTAAAAGCTTTTCAACTGATGTTTGTAAAGCATGCTTTTTTGTTTGAATGAATTGGAGAATGAGGGTGCCTTCGGACTACCTGAATAAATGAACATGTGTTTGAATTTTACGATTTCTGCTATTAATAGGAAGATGAACTGAGTGGTGCATGTATATACTTATATACCCTCTAGTGCATGCCCATGAGCCAACATGGCTATATATCATCACTCTTAATTTTCAAAAGTGAATTGTATTGATTAAACCTCCATCAATATGTGGGGGTGATGCACGGATCAGTTTGTGACTAACAGCCTTTCCACTGTGTGCATCTGGGAATACAATCCTTGGGCTCTTGGCTGCCACTCACATTTTGCTTATGACTAGGCATCTAAGAACATTTTGTGATCTAGCATTTAGAACTTTCTGAAAATCTTTGCTTCTGAAAAGCATAGCCAGGTCTAAAGTGACTGCCTGCTAGCATGGGCTACCTATGACTGCAGTTTGTGGAGCTTGAGGGTATTTTTTGTCACCCTTCTTGTCTTCCCCCACTAGTTTGGGAGAGCAGCTGCTTCTGCTTTCCTTGTTAATGGTTCTTGCAGAAGCGTTTTTGCAGAACGCTGTGCTATCCCCTGAGAACTGGTAGATCCCAGTCTGCATGGTGATAGCTTGTTCTGTCTTTAACAGATGGCTCCAATGTGAAACTCATGCAAATGTCCATATTGGGTTAGCATTTTGGCTTTATTAGAAATATTAATGGCAACTGTCCTGTTCTTTAGGCAGTGGCCACCACACCTAAAATAGTTCACTTTGTTAGTAAAAACTCAGCACGCACACACACACAATATAAATCAGTGGCTCTCAATGGGAGATGAGGTTGCAGCTCAGGAAAATCAGTGAAGACATTTGGGGTGTTTTAATAGTTGTTGAAAGAGTGAAAAGAGGTATTACAGACATCTGTATTTAACGGCAGGGAGGGAAGCTGCTTTGCATATTAGGTACCTTCCCAGAAAAATAAATTATGTGGCCTACAACATCAATAGTGCTGAGGTTAAGAAACTCTGATGTACAGATTGAACTGAATGAAATGCACACAATCTTTAGTTATAAATATTGGGGTGAACTGTACTAAACTGCTAACCCTTCGATTTACAAAAATGGCAGTTTCATTTGGTACAGCCTAATGTATATGACAAATGAACCATTGTACAAATAAATGATTTACACTTACAATTCAAAGCATAGACTCTGAAAGAGGCTTTAAAAAGAAATATGTAGAGGATTTGTTTTCTTCCTGGGTCGTTATACATCATCTTGCATGGACTCTACTGTGGAGAGCATTGTTCTCAACTTTGGTTTAATCTGAAGATTGATGAAACTATCAGTTTTCTAGCTCCAAGCATTTCCTACTGTGTTCCTCAGAGCAGATTAAGATTCTTCCATGATGTCTGGAGTAATGCTTCCCTCCTGTAGGATGGGCCTGTAGGAAGCTGAGTTTGCATACTATTTTTGCTTTGTTGGTTTATCTGAAGTGTTTATTAAGCCCTCCTGTGAATGTGGGTGTTTCTGCACCTCTTTCTTTTGTGTGCTTAACTTTCTGCAGTGCATATGGTTACTAAAACAAAAGATTTCTTCCCCAGCATTGTAAAACAAAACACAACAGAACCAAAAAATAAATAAAATAAAATAAAATAAAATAATCCTCAAAGGACTTTGACATATGGATTCAGAGTATGCATCAACTGCATTAAGTATGTTGAAGATGTTCCAGGCTTATTCTGGCATGTAAGCAACTGATGAACATTAGATTTATGCAAGGAACATTTAAAAACTCAGATACCCCCTCCAAAAAGAAAAACAGCAAACAAACAAAAAACAGATACCTGGCCAGTAGTAGGTCTCTAACATCAGTACTTTTTATATGATCCTTGGAGATGCTAACTTTCAGTCACAGCTGAAAGCCACTGATTCAGAAGGGAAGTAGCATTTGTTGTCTGCAACTTCTTTACTTTTTTTGTCCCCCTGAAGTATTTGGGGTTGAATCTAGGACCTTTGCTCTGAGCTGCATTTCCAGCCTTTTTTTTCTTTAATTTACAGTTAGGATCTCCCTAAATTGCTGAATTGCCCATGCTGTACTAAAACCTGCAATCCGCCTGCCTCAGCTTCCTGCAATATATTTACTTGTACCTATATAAGCATAGATCATTATATAGGCAAAAATAATTTTAGAGACATACATATAGATACTAATCATTAGGGTGGGATTTGGTTGAGGTTTGGAGAGGAGAGAAAACTCATGAGTTCCCCATTCTGCATTTTTTTTACCCCTAAGGATTCTAAAAAGAAAAAAACAAAATAAATAGCACTGAGCCTATATGTTCTTTCCCATCCACATTATTTATTCTTTTTTATTAGTTTTCTAAATACTCTTGTGAATCTCTCATTCCTTTTCCACTGCATCAACATAAATTCCTTGGAAATCTGTTGTAAAAAATATTAGCTTGGCATCTAACGAAATCTTGTTTCTTAATCTCTTTGGAAAATGTCTTAATATATTCTTATTACAATGCCTTTTTGTTTCCAGTTCCTTATGGATAAGCATATTATACTAAAGAGCTGTTTTGTCACAGTCATCTGGAATAATCGTTCTGACATTTTCGTGAGTCACTGCAAAATTCAAAGTATGTCTATCTGGTGGAGCACACCATGAAAAGGACTCCAGTGTATGGCATCAGAGTGTCAGGATGAATGTTATATTTTATAATTGCTTCAGCTAAGATGGATACTGTTACAATTGTCACTGATTCTGCTGTCCTAGTAATATTAATGAAACCATTCTTATGGAACCTACATTACAGTTTTCGGAGAACAATCAATTCAACATGCCTATTATATACTGAGGAAAATAGTTTCAAAAGCCATTCTAATTTTTCTGTCACCATATGTAGAATAACACAATACTTGATTTCATTGAGAGGACTCTGTAAACAAAGGACATTTTATTAGTGACACATGCCATTAGAATGGGGAAATTTTTCAGAGTTGCCTTATTTCATGTTATCCTGGAGGAGTCATAATTGCTGACAAATCTCACGTAGCCTGAGCCAGCTCACATTACGTTTTACTTTTGAGATTCAAATGTCCTCTCTCTGCAGTCTCAATAGCTTAATCAGTTTGGCCTGTTTTCCTTGACACAGCATCAGTCTGGCTCAGATCCCCCTTTATATAAAGTCAGAGATCTCACATCTGTATAGAATAATTGAATTGCAGTAACTAGAATTATTTACAAAATGTACTTAGGTGCTTTATTCCTTTTTGCTCCTTGCAGTACACCTTGATGAAGGCATTGTGTTCTTTCCGTTTGGCAGGGAGTTGAATCAACATTCAAATCAACAGTTTGAAGGGATAGTACCAAAAGTGGGGTAAAGGAAGGAAAAGATCACTTTATCATGATAGTTGACGGAATCTGACACATCCTCACCCAAAAAGAATTGCAACAACAGAGGACAGAATCCACATCTATAACTATATTTTGGTAACCACTATACTTGGCAACACCTTGTAGGTGCTCAGATATTTTATTTTTTTCTAAGACATCTACTGATGTGTTCTTTTAATACTGGGCCCTCTTTTTTTTTCAAAAGATACTAATAGTCTTCAGCCTCTTGAGATATAATCTATTATTGAATTATTATATGTAGTAATTTTCCCTTTTGTACCTTATAGTCATATCAATAAAGAATATTTGCATGGATTTTCTGAGATGCTAAAGGATAGTTAGGTTATTAATATTGTGAATCTCATTTGAAATTTTTACATGGATTCTAGGAGTGAAAATATTAAAGTTCCATCTCATTTTGGGATGGATATTTTATAATAGAATCTTCTGAGATTTTTGCTCAAAATAAATACCCTTCCCTTTGCATATGTAAACTGCTGTGATTTTAAACCTACTTAACTCCTCCTAGAGTATCCCACAAAAGAATGATTCTTTGGGGTGGAGCTTCTGAAAAGAAATTACTGTTAGATGAAATTTCTAGAGGGAAAGTTGTGTTAATTATTTATGTTTTTATATGAATATCACAGTAACTTGAATGAATAAAAACTCAAGACATTTGCTTTAATTCAGCTTATAGTATTTCATTACTGAACACTGCAAAACATTTTACTTTATCAGTTCGATTCTTCATCTAAACTGACGGTATGCTTTTTGGTGATTCATGCCATTGATTCTTTGATACATGCCTTCAAAGGAGTTTGAAACACAGAATTTCTCTTGACCTTCGATCTCAGGTTTTTTTCCCAGCCACAAACATATGGCCTTATTCAGTCAGGAGATTTTATGGTCTGTATTTCTCAATGGACTAATTTCATCATTAGCAGATGCCAGGATGGTGCCTAATCTAACATTTCTCTAATTTGCCTAAAGATTAGAATGACCTGTGATGGTTGATTAAGATTTCCAGGGCTTTTCTTTAGAAGCATAGCCCTACACAGTCCTCAGATTCTTGTTATCTGGAGTTTGTAACTCCATTTAGTTTAAGACAGTGGACCTACAAGTGAGAGAAAGAGCAGGCTGGAGAGGAGTTCTCAGATCCTGTGAGTGTAGGCACTACATGCACCCATCTAATGTAGTACAGACCTTACCTTTCCAATAGACCAGTGTATTTGTGCAAATGCCCATGCTTGTTGTCTTTAAATATGTCATTTGCTAAGTACTTTGTATCTTTAAGTATCTATCTCATTTAATCCTGCAACCTTTAAATGGTGATGCATTTAACTATGATGGAATTCAATCTTTATAGCACCATCTTCCTTGTAGAAGAGGCTTTGTATCCATGAACTCATCTCAGCCTTCCAAATTGCATATGGATTTGCTGTTTTGTTGTAGCATCTTTCTGGTTACTTCATTAATTAAACAACTTCCATAAAATCTTTAAAACATGCTCATCATATTCACTTTTTATTTGTATAAGAAACATTTTAAACTTTAAAAATCTTTTACCTTTAACTAATAGCAGCCTTATAAAGCCTTTCAAGGATTATAAAGTAGATATTATTATCTCCCACTTAAAACTGAAGAGGAAAATTCAGCCAGTGGATTGGGTTAGGAACCAGGTAGACTTGTTTGAGTTCTTTGGAGGTTTTGGTTATGCTGGAGTAGAGGATCTGGATCCCACACTTTAAGGAATGTGGACTCAGCCATGCCAAAGTCAGATAATAGACACAAATTCAAAATGTGAGTATAAGGTAAAGACAAGCATCAAAGATTTTAACAGGCAACTGTTATAGGGCAAAAGCTGAAATTTTTGAATCTTCAAAAAGGGTTAGAGAGTAAGAGGCCTGTGTCACAAATAAATCCATCTCCAAAGCATGCCTTGCTCACAACAAGGTCTTGATATGGAGCGCTTTGTGTCTGAGCCATTATGTGGTCCTATGTCAGCAGGAAACAGCCCCAGGAAGGGCATTTAAATGAGGCATAAAATTGGAAGCACCTGGCTAAATGGGGGAGCTTGTGGGTTTGAGGCAGGCAGGGACTCCTGATAACTAGATAAGGACAATGGCCTTCAGCTGGGCTCAGCTGCCAAAAATGCATTGATTTTCAGCCATGTGGTTTTTTTCAGAAAACTGCACACATTCAAGTCCCCATGGAGCTGACATTTTCTTACCACCTTGATTAATCAGACTGTGTTCAAAGGCAAGAAAAATCTCTCTGGCCAAGCAATTCTTAGTCTTTTGAAGGCAGCAAAGCAACCCTGCCTTTCCTCTCTCTCCACACTCAAATTACTCCTGAGGTTATGTAGTTGTCAGTCTGATTGAGAAGTAAGTCCGTGATGATTTCAGTAGCTTTCATTATTTGCCACAGAAAGCCAAGAAATAGTGATGTTTTGGAAATGACTTGGGAAACAGGGATTTTGTAATTACTTTCTGAGGTAGGACCAGCTTTAGGTTAAAACAAGCCTTTGCACAGCCTTGACCAATTACATTAAGAAGGAAAAAGTGATTCCAGATTAGACCCTGCTTGACTTGTAAGAAACCACAAATGATGTTTCAAATGTAAATGGTGAAATGTCTTGGGTGCCCTGTTCCACAGCAGTGTCCAATTTACTGGCCCCATCTGCGTGGTCTGGAATTTTAACTATGGGATCTTGCAGTAGTACATCATGCTTATAAATGAACTCTATAATCAGGCCTATCAAGAATTTGCTATTTTTGTTCTCAGATACTAAACTTTGTTTGGCTGTCCTAAGAAGGTATAATGACCTTTGTTTTTCAGACAATGGATTTCACAGAAAATAATGACTTATTTGCTGCTGAAATACCATAGTCATGGGTTAGTGTTGAACTATTCTTTGAGTCACACATTTTCTTTCTTTCTGGTACTGGGAATTGAACTCAGGACCTTGCACTTGTCAGGCAGGTGCTTGTGCCACTGAGCTACATTCCCAACTGAGTCACACTTCAGAAAAACAAAACAGTTAACAAAAATTGCAAAGTGGATTACAACTTTTGGGAAAAGTATGAATTAAGAAACTTGAAACATGTCACTGTGTAATTGGTATATCAATAACTTGAAACCGCTTGATTTTTACCTTTATCAAGGGTTGTCATAGTTTTTTAGAAGGACAAGTAATTTCTCCTTGCTAGTCAGTATAATCTGAGGGACAACAATGGGTAAAAATACTGTTAACTACTCTGGAAAGAAATACAAAACACAAAAACCTATGCCTTTACTGGAGGAGTTTAGGGCCTAGATAGCAGGACACTATACACACAAATGCACAGAGTAACAAAATCAAAGGAATGTTAAGTGTGCTGGAAATCATGTGCAAATTGAGCAAGACTCTTGGAAGATATCTTGGTGAAAAACTTTTTCAATGTACTTTTATTCCTTTGAAAAACCTCTTACTCTCATCATTTCCCATTGCTGTGCATGTTTGGAATAGATACTCCTTCCTGTTGTCATTCCACATTGCGGGCTGTTATCTTTCAGATTCTACCCCTTGGTTCTTATTGTGGTATGAGGTATGATAGAATTAACACTAGAGCACAAGATCTTTGAGGACAAGGACTGTCTTTTGATCCTGTGTTTCTCCGCTCCTAGAACAGTTCCTAGAATGTAGCAAGTGTAAATATCTGTTGATTTATTTAGAATTAGAAAACTTGGGATGAATGCCTGGACTTGTTCTTTCCTAAGAATCTATATTTTAGGCCTCAGAATTTAGAGTGAAAGATTAACTTTCCTATTGGTAAAATGAAGGATTAGGTAAAATAAATTTGTACAAAGTGTTTTGCAGTCCACTTAGTAGAAAATGATCTTTCCCTCCTCCAAACCTCTGAAACCTATTGCTGTTTATCTTTTTATTAAAGTGTCAGCCAGCTGTCACTGTACTGTAAGCTCCTGCAGTGGAGAGATTTTGCCTGAGTATGGGTTGTATAGCACCTGCCTGGTATATTAAATATACAAGACACTCTGGGAGCTTTTTGTGAGTGTCCTGATACACAGCAGAGCTTTCCTGTGCTGCAGAAAGAGTCCCAAGGCACACAAACAACTCTTGTCAGTGCTTTGCTAAGGCTTGTTGTTCTTTAATGTCTCACCCAGAGCCTTGGGTCTACTAGGCCAGTGGTACCTTTAGCTCCTTAGGTATTGTGACTTTGCTTTTCTTTATTTTCCTTACTCTTTAGCCTTCAGCAAGGAGAAAAGCAAAAGATAAAATTCTCACTCTCTGTTCTCCAACACCTAAAGGAAAGGTTTTTATGATAAAAGAGAAACAAAACTTAATTTTCCATCCATATGGCAGAAGAGAACCCAGTAGAAATGAGGCTGGAACTAGATGGGCATACTCTTCAGGGCTTCCCAGAAACAGGGGCTGGGCTTTCCTTGTCCTTTAGGAAGAGCTATATTTTATCACCGCAATGTTTGCAGGCATTGTAAACTGGAATTTTCACATTGGCTTGGATAATGAGAAGCTGTCTCCATCAACACATTTGTTTTCAAGCCCTTGGTGGTCTTCAGGTACAGATAGTCATCCTGCCATGAATGGAAACTATGAAGCTGCAGAGAACGCTTTCCTAAGTTGTGAGGTGGAGACAGGGAGGGAAGGGAGAGTGGCAAGGAAATAGCTATGAGGCTGCTGTGCAGTGTCCCTCAACCAGTCCTGAACAGAGATTCTGTCCCCTGAGGATTATTCCTAGGCTTTCTTGGGCAAGACCTGGAATTGGGATTTTTTAATAAGTTCCCCAGGTGACACTTATGGTGGGCTAACTGTGGGGAGGCAGTGCATGCCTTTCCTGGGGATATGAAGAGGGCAGTTACCAGTCTGAGTTGTGAGCTTATAGCCGGAGGTCAGAGCGGCCGCAGTACAACCCTGCTACGTGCCACACAGAGTGTCTCATCTGCGAGGAAACAGGCACTTGCTATTTTTTCCCTCTTGACATTTGCTGCTATGTACTGTGTCATTTGAAGATAGCAAAAGTAGATGCATTTTATACATAAATTATTTGATGACTACCCTAGAAACTTCTGGTAATACAAAGCAGGTTCTTTCAAGACCTCCTTTTTCTAGACTTTTGGTGCAGATTTGACTGTGCTGATCTTGGAGAGGTGGTGTGCTAAGGTATTTTGGCTATGGTAATGGCCAGTAGTAAGTGTTACTGTCTTCTAGGACTTTCTAAGTCAGTGGCTTATGCCGCTTGAGCTTCATAGCTTCCCTGAGACAAGGTGTTAGTTACTCTTACAGTGAAGTGAGTAATGGGACCGTAGAGAGGTGAAGCAACTGCTCTGAATTTTCCCATAACCACTGGAGATTGTCTGGTTCCCAAACCTTGCCCCTCCCCACTCACCCTCTGTTATCCACTGGGAAAGAAGTCTCCAAGGGTCCACTTATGTGTACCTGTGGGAGCCATCTTATCTTACCCAATGTGAGCCTCTCATTTTTTTCATAGTTAATGTCTCCTATTGATCTCAGTAGTTTACAGAGTACTTTCAAATGTAAAAAATTTATGTGAGCCTCACAAGACTCCTGAGAGGCAAGGTTTGTTACCATTTTGTAGATGAAAGGACCAAGTCTTCAAAAGTCAGTGTCAAGCTGGGTGTGGTGGCACACACCTGTAATCCCAGAACTCAGGAGGCTGAAGCAGGAGAATTGCCATGAGTTTGAGGCCAGCCTGGGCTACATAGTGAGTTCAGGAGCAGGCTGACCTATACAGCAAGACCCTGTCTCAAAAACCCAAAAGAAATAAAGAAAAAAGCCAGTGACAGCCACCATCACAGTTCTTTTATTTTGTCTTCTGTGTTACTTAAGTTTTTTGGGTAGGTCATTTTAAGATGTGGTCTCAGATTTAAATGGTACATAGAGGTCTGTTCTTGATAGTCTTGTTTGACTTTCACCATCCTGCTCCTTTCACAGATAAACAACCTGCAGACCACAGTGAGTTTTCAATTGCCCTAGATCACACCCAGGTGTTACACTGAGATCCAGGTTTCAAAACCTAGAGGCACTCAGTTCTGAAGCTCTTCCCAGGACACAGTGACTAGGTTTTTTTCAAGATCTGCAGCTTCAGGCCTCTGCTTTTCACAGAGGTGTAAGACAGCATTACCTGCCCACCTCCTCCTATGGGAAAAGGCCAGTTCTCTCTGTTGGTCTCTCCAAGTTCACCTAACCCTACATATTTTAGTTGTTGGTACTGGTGGGCTTGCGGAGAACAGGTGAGAAGACTTGCCCGAACAGGAGCTGCAGTATTTTATCCACAGGAATCAGTCATCACGGTCTCTCAAAATGCTAGACAGTTGGCTAATCAAAGTAGGACTTTCCCATGAAAACCAGGCTCACAGCCAGCTCTGGGAATGCCAGTCTTGGAGTTTCCCAGCTATTCTGTAGCTCTGTCCTCCAGTGCAGTTTTTGGTAGGTGTAAATCTGTGGTTTTTATTGTAGGACTGCGAAGCCGAGATGAAATTGCCCAGAACAGGTCCCAGGTCCCAGTACCTGACCCTTACTCATGGCAAATTATGTTAGAAGTTTTTTTGTTCTACTGTGCCCAAAGGTGCTGGATATGTTTCCCTTTTTCGGAGTCGTCCTAATAAATATTTGATCATTTAAGGCAAAGCACCACTCTTCATGTTGGTTATCTTGATGATAGAGAAGTTGAGTACTGGGATAACTGTTGGATTGCAGTGACCTAGCACGTTGTCACCATCTCTGTGGCCATATTAAGTGGATCCCTACCAAGTTCTGCACTGATGTATTTTTGGTACTGGGGATTGAGCCTGGGATTCATATGTACTTGGCAAGAGCTCTGCACTTAACAACATACCCAGTTCTGTTATTTTCAATCCTGGTTTCTTGTGTATTACATTACTCTGCCCCAGTGAATTTTGTTCAGAATATCACAATTGGTACTGATATTTGTTTGCTTATTTGCTTGTTATTTCACTCCCCCATTAGACTGGAAGTGCACAGATTTACCTGGTGTTTATCCAGCATTTAAATTATAGCACCTGGCATAGTGTTTGTCCAGATGTCCAAGTGCAATGAAGAGTTTTTACCAGTGTAACGACATGTTGTGACTAGCTTTCTCTATTGATTTGTATCTGGTTTTCTGTTTTGCTGTTTTTACTTGACTTAGGACCCCTATGCAAGACAGGATGAGGAAAGAAAACAATTTCTCATGGTCCAGTGCCATGGTCATGTATCCTGTGGCAATTTCCTTTGAGAATGGAGCTTGGTGTTAGCAGGACAGAGTGATGTTTCTCCAACGCTCTTCAGGTTTTGAACTACTAGGACACACAACAACCTCAAACAAATCCTAGAGACTGGCATTGTAATAATCTGATTAAATCAGAGCACCTAATTAAAATGAACTAATTACCCATTATCCTAGGCCTTATCTGACACTGATTTATTTTGAAAAATTATTCCCCTATTTCTGGTGGGCCGCAATAACCCTCCTTCTGGAAGTATAATTTTTTGTCATTTTATTTTTTTTTAATTTTTTTTAATAATTTTATTTAAAGAGGAAAAAACAAAACAAAATAAAACAGAATAAAGGGTAGCAACCATACAGTATCCCAAGGAAAAAAGGAAAAGTACAACAATAAAACCTAAGAAATTATTACTTTACTAATTACATACTGACTTCTTGGAAATAGTTGTTTAAATTACAAAGTTAAAGCATGTAAAGTAGACATTCAAACAGTGAGACTGTTAACAGTTCTGCTCCACGATCTGACAAAAACAACAATATGGTCATCCATCTTACCCACTCAAATATACATGCAATTATATCAATAGGGTAAAATTAAATACAACAAAACAGAG
>PVJX010000830.1:0-204803 GCA_004027295.1 Dolichotis patagonum
TAATTTTTTAGCTGTGTTTTCACTAGATGCGTTCACTATTTCTTTCACTGTTTTTATCAATTCTTCTTTTACCTGGGCAAATATTTCTGGTTTGAATTTCTCCATAGCTTTCCCTATTTGCATATTTATTTCATTTGATATCATTTCAGACATTTCAGGTGTATGGCTTCTTTTTTCTTCTATGTACACAGCTTCTAAGTTTTCTTGGGGAGGGCTAGGGCTTTGAGCCTGCCTTTTGGTCTTGCCATTTGTCATTTTTCTGTATTTCCTTACTTTGAGCAGTGTTCCAAAGCTTTCTCTGCTTATGTGGCAAATTACCTGTTACACCCTCAGTTCCTGGAGGGGCAGTTGCTCCCCCACAGGCTCCTGGCTTCCTCACAGGGTCCTAACTCCCCTCTGTGGGCTCTTGGCTCCCTAAGTTGAAAGGCGAATGCTGGGTGTGGCCACCCCAGAGCCTGTGGAATCTCAGGCAGGCCAGGCCTCTGTGCCTTGTCCCAGGCAGGTCTCCAGGAGGTTCCCTGCAAGTGAAGGGCCTACAGGTCCCAAAGAGTCAGGCCAGAATGTTGGTTTCTGAAAAGTCCCCGATCCCAAACAGACCTGGCCAAGATGCCAGTCACCACAATATTCCCAATCCAAACAGCCCGGGCCACTCTGCGGGTCCGAGAGTTTCGGGTCCCAAAGAGACAGGCCGAGATGCTGCTTTCTGGGAGACTTCCTGGGCGTGAAGGGCGGGGCTATGGGCAC
Source organism: Dolichotis patagonum (assembly GCA_004027295.1). Classification (NCBI taxonomy): domain Eukaryota; kingdom Metazoa; phylum Chordata; class Mammalia; order Rodentia; family Caviidae; genus Dolichotis; species Dolichotis patagonum. The sequence goes on from PVJX010000830.1 coordinate 745, forward strand.
AAACAGACCCGGCCCAGATGCCGATCTCCAGGCAGTTCCCTGCGGATGAAGGGCGTGCTTGCCAGTCCCAAAGAGTCGCGCCAAGATGCAGGTCTGCACAGACTTTCAATCCAAACAGCTCAGGCCACTCTACGGTCCAGGAGTTTCGGGTCCCAAAGAGACAACCTGAGATGCTGCTTTCTGGGAGACTTCCTGGGCGTGAAGGGCCGCTAAGTAAAATCTTAAACAAAGCTTCAAAAAATAAACTAGACTTAGTCATCATTGCAAAATAAATGGAATAGTCCAGTGTGTGGTCTCTCTCAGGATCTCTTCTTCTTCCACCAAAAAGCAATAAACTCTTTTCCACCCTCAAAAAAAAATAAAAAATAAAAAGTTTCTATTTATGACCTTATGATACACAGTAACCATTTAAATAAATTAGCATTTAATTACCTAGTAATTTATATTTAGCAAATTGAACAGTTATATGTTTATATCTCCCATCAGAATATCTCTAACATCTCTTATGTGTATAAGAAAATATGTCCTAGAAGATACTGAAGAAGAATAAAATATTTATCCCACTAGTTCAGATTTGTGAAAAACAGTTCAGCACAATTAATGCAAGGCTTAGATGCTGGAATTACCTTCCTCAGAGACCATGATCGTGGAATCGTAAATACGGTAGCACAAAGAAGACAGCCTGAGAGGATACTGAACAGGTATGCTTAGCTGTTTTTGATAAAGTAAGAGATTTGTTCCATTTGATGGTTTGGAAAGCTGTTATAAAACCGATCATAATTCCAGGCCAGCTTGATCTTTTTTTGAGGGGTTTTATTTTTGTTGTTGTTGGTAGTGGTTTGGTTTGGTTTTTTTGTTTTTGTTTTGATTTGGGCTTTTTTTTTTGTATTGGAGATTGAACCCAGGACCTCCACACTGAACTGTTTATTTCCCCAGTCCTTTTTATTGTTTATTTTGAGAAAAGTTCTTGCTAAGTCACTAAATTCCCCAATTTGGGATCAGACTTGTGATCCTCCTGCCTCAGTTTCCCAGAGAGCATTTCCACGTGTGTACCACCATGTCTGGACAGTTTAGATTCTCAATGTACCATTGGAATCGTTGCTTTAGTTACTTATAAGCCATTACAATGAACTTCTCCACAGTACATCTACTGTGTCAGTGTTTCATGTGTTAGCATAGATACAAATGCACACTGAAGCCCTTAATAAATTTTAAGTATCAAAAATGTAATAAAAATTTGGTAGAGGAGCATGTACCTATTGTCCCAGCTACTCAGGAGGCTGAGGGGGAGGATCCCTTGAACGCAGGAGTTTGAGACCACCCTGAGGAGCACGGCAAGATCCTGTCTCAAAAGTGGGGTGTGTGTGTGTGTGTGTGTGAGTGTGTGTAGAAAGAGAGACAGACAGTTGGGAAAGAAAATCCATTCAGCATTCCAAGACAATCTTGGTGTTAGGGAATTGCACTTTTTTCAGTAATAATGACATTTCCTTTGAAATGAGACTTCTAGAATGGCAGCTTTTTTTTTTCAATAATTAAAAATTAGAAAACTAGTAGCAAAAAAACCCCAAAAAACTAAAAGCAAAACACTAACCCTGTAGACTCTGCTTTGAAAAATATAAATATCTAAGGATGGGTTTTTTTTTTGCATTAACATATTTCCTCTGCACTCTATTTTCTCTAAGGTCTTGGGTCAGCCTAAATTAATGTTACCAATTACTAGTCGGATTAAAGAAGAACAAAAACCTAAGACTGTTGCCTGTTACTTCATTTCTCTAGGCAAGCCATATCAAATCTATGAATGCTTGCAATTTCTCCCTCAGACCAACATACTAGGCATATCAGCCTAAAAGCAAAAGACTGTGAAGTAACATGAAGCTTACAGTAGATGTTTAGCGATTGACTCTGAATCCAAATTGATGCAAACAAGTGCCCTTTCAAAACTCCTTTGCAATATCCAAACTTCCAAGAATTTCCTATGTACCAGGTGCAACGCCTAAGTGTGCCTCTGTGGGTCGCTGGTCTTCCATTCTTGTACCTTTGCACGAGGACAGATGTGATGCTGCCTGCAGTTTCAATACTTTTTCCACCAGCTCCTGTGGGGACTCAGGTTAGGGAATTCCAGAAGTCATTGCAAAATGTTGCTGAACTTGTCCTTTATCTCAGACTTTATTAAATTTAGCAATGAAGAAAATGCAACATGTTATTCATTAATGCTAGGAAAGAATCTCAGAGAATTCTCTTCTGTTAGTAAATGATACAAGTTGAACATGTTTGTGCATGTTTGTAATCCTAGCATTCAGGAAGCTGAAGCAGGAGCAAAGCAAATTTAAGGCCAGGTTGGGCTACAGTAGTGAGTTCAAGACCAGCCTAAACTACATGGTGAAACCCTGTCTCAAAAAAAAAAAAATTATGGATATTTACAATTATTTTGTGTTCAAAAATATATGAAATAAGCAACCACAAAAAGCAAATTTCAATATACAGTACACATTTTTCAGTGGCTATGTGTAAGTATAAGAAATCATTGTTAGTACCCTACTCAACTGACTGGAGTTCCAAGAATATAATATTTATGAAAGTGCTATTGAGATAAAGGATAAATATCTGGAATTTAGGCTTACTCAATCCTAGAAATATGATCAGTCAGATTCACATATGTGTTTGTCACTAGAATGTTAAAAGAACTACCAACCATTTCAATAAAAACATCCTAGATGCACAAAGAAGCAAATGAAAGTATATTTGATCACCACTGGTCCCTTTATCAGGCACTGATAGCTATATTACAGTATTAACAACATTGTCCTGAAAAGACCAAAAAGGAAAGAGAAAATGATGAAGTGCTAGATGCTCTGTGAATTTTACAAGTCTATACTGTTATTTCATTATCACCTTAAAAATCTCCTCTTTGTTAATTTGATGTGGCTCTTGTAAGAAATCATAAGAGGAGGAAGCAATGCTAACATTTAACTGGTGCTGCAGGCTGGTACCATGCCACGTTGGGTCGCTTTGGGGCAAGTCAGGCTTCCCACTGATCCATGTCAAAGCTGACAACACGATATGAGCTATTATACCACCCAGAGAGCAGCATGGACCCTCTGTGTGGTTTCTCTGGAATCTGGAGCTGTTTTAGAATGGAGAGATTACACCTGCTTTATGATAATAATGGCTACAAATGAATGACTTACAGAAATGTGCCATCACAGAAAAGATGCTTTACACATAATACTTTCCATTGAATCCACAAAATCTCCCTATGAAAGTTTTATAGAACAGGCCCAGAGATTTAGCAACTTGACCATACCATTCTGTTTTTATTACAACATGGCCTTTCCTTCCCACATGTGTATTTTCAGTAAACTTTAAAAGTAACAATTTTATTTACATGCAATAAAATAATCTGCATATATAGTATATATATATCCAATTTTTTCTAATATGAATGATAACTTACATTATTCTTATGAACTTGAGGGAATTCTTCTTTGGAAATTAATTTTACAATATTTACTTTAGCACCAGGAATGATGGTGCCCACCTATAATCCCAGCACTTGGGAGGCTGAGGCAAGAGGATTGCCCTGAGTTTGAGGCCAGCCTGGGCTCCATAGTGAATTCAAGCCCAACCTGTATTACAGAGTGACCCTATCTCAAAACAATTTTACTTTAGAATTTTTTTATTTTAAAAAGTTTAATAAATAATTATATAATCTTAAACCAGAAAGAATGCAACAGAATCAAAAACAAATCTTTATCATTCCTTTTGCATTTCTCCCAGTTCTTAGTACTTTCCAGACTGAACCGCCATTACCAGATTCTTATGTAAGCTTCCGGAGATCATCTTGTCAAATAAAATCATATATTTATAGCCTTTCCCCCACATGCTGGCATTTTTCTTGATTTGTTTATTTAACATACTGAACACATTTTTAATCTGACTTTCCTCACTTAACCATATTATCTTGGAGATCAGTCTATGTCAGCCCATATAATTCTATCTTGCACACCATCACATTCCATTATACATATATATCATAACTTATTTCACCTGTTCACTACGCATAGACAATTTACTTTATTTCTAGTCTTTTATTACAAAGAATGATGCAGTTACTATTTTCTATGTGTATGTGTGAGAGATTTTATGAAGATGACTTCAAAGAAATGGAAATTGTAGATCACGAGTTATATGTGTTTCTTATCTTAATTGTCATTACTAAATTACATAGGAATTGTACAATTTGCATCCCTCCAATAACGTATGCTTTTTTTCCCTCTAAACATCAACGCAGAACTTTTATCAGACTTCTGTCAAGACGGAGCTTTTATATACCGTAAGATGTTTTGTGTATTCATTGACGTTTAGATAGGAACCCTGATTTTGTTTGTACCATCAGTGGCACACAAATTCAAGAGAACATATTTTGAGCCTTTTACACTTTGGATAAAAGAAGAAACAGAAGTATTTACAAGGTGAACTTCCGATCAGCTACCTTATTGAACCACTGCTCTAGATCAGACACTAGGAGTATAAGGAGAAATGAGCGTAGTCCCACTCGGTTCCTTCCTCTTGGTAAACATAGCTGTTGTTATGGTTTATGTCAGATGGTCCCCCCTAAGTCTCATGCAATCATAGGCACAGTTGAATCTAGCATTCGTGATTGGTTCATTGTCTGGCACTGGGGTTGGTGGTGTGAGTGCTATACCTTCCCAGGGCTGGAGCAGCATGCAATGTAATGGCAGAAAGAAGGTGTGTCTTTCTCTCTTTTGCTGTTAGCACTTGCTGTTTGCAGTGGTCATGAACCACTTTCCTCAGCCATGTCATTTTGCTTGGAGCTAACTGAGTATGGACTGAAACCTCCAACCTGTAAAAACTAAACCTTGCCTTCCCTAATTTTTGGCATCAGGTATTTTGTCTTAACAATGAGAGAAAAATAACCAAGACAACTGCCAACACATTCCAGTTGCTATTAGAGAATGGATACCAAAATTTCACTGAAGCGTAGTTTTCCATTAAGGCTCAAGAAGATATAGGTACTGGTTGCACTATGCCTCCCATTTAAGTCTTTTATCTTCACCCTGTTAAGACAACTGCAAACAAAGGAAAAGGCACCTAATATAGGATATTTACATCTCAATTGTATTATGTACTATATTTCTAACCAGGTGCTAGTTATAAAGTTTATTTCATTTTGTTGGAAGGTAGGGAAAGATTATTTCTTTTGTTCTTTTGGGAGACATATAAGCATGGGAAACAAAGTGGATTTTTCTTTTTTTAGAAAAAATATAAGCAGAGAAATTAGTTACACAAACCAATCAGTTGGCAGATCATTTGCAGATCAAATAACTACTGCCTAAATTGATTGGAAGGAGGCCTATGTTTAAGCTTATCGTTGTTTCTTGATATCTAATAAAAGCTGCCAAAATGCCCCTAATCTAAATGGGAAGACCTCATAATTGAAGCATTTGAGCATTGAGGGCGTAATTAGCCTTTTGTACCTAATTAATACTATGAGATTATGATGTGTTAATTCTGCCTCTCTTCCTCACCCCTTCTTATCTGCCCACATATTCACAAGGTGTTGCTCTAAGGTCACACATCTTGTTTACCAATTATCCATGTGGATAAACTACTGTTTGTGCTCTCTGTGCTGCACCAGATCCAAGTATACATTCTGAGGGCCTTAGATTGGATTATGAAAATAAGCTGAATAGTTTACTCACGGAGGATGTGACCATTCTGACAGCCATTAAAAGCTACAGTAAGAATTAGAGATAGCAATGCTCCTGGAATCCTTGTGATCGCCATCTCTCCCCCTCTCCTTTCCCCTCCCTCTCCTTCTCCCTCTATGTGAACAAAGAGCTTCTGAAGGAATTGATGTGCTATCCTTTCGAAAAGGTTCATTTATGATTGCAACTGTTGATTTTCTCCAGAAAGGTTCATTCTTTAAAAAATTTATTTTTACCTAAAATTTCTAGATTTCACATCATTACCATTGTGATTATGATCACAACTTTAAATTACAACTAGTAAATAAACTATTGGTTCATTGCAAAGAAAATGAAAATATATATGTATATTTTGACAGGCATGTAACATGGACAAAGATTTAAAAGAAACTGACAAAAATGGAAAAATGGTTGCACACAGTTGTTAGAGTTAGGTGTATTTTGTATCATAAGTTTTTTTAAACATGATGGATTTTTTAAAAGACTATTTTTACAATTTTAGGCCAGGAGAAGAATTTTCCAACCAAAGTTTTAACCCTCAGGTTAATATTACATATTACATCAGGCTGTTTTCCTCTATGTAGAGACACAGGTATAATTTCAGATATAGGCATACATAATTACAGTAATATTGTAACATATGATATGCACAATTTTACTTGTATAATCCTCATCCAATTCCCCTGCTCTCCACACTTGCTCACGTGCTCCAAACTCTTACCCTTGGCTGTAACTTTTTAACACCTGACGCTTTGCCTGGGTGGCCCCTTTTGTTGGGCACTTACCAAGGCTAAAAGACTAACAAAACAATTGCCAGATTCTTCTAAGAGCTCCCTATGTGTATGTGTGTTTTGACTACTAAAGAAAAAAATCTATCAAGTCAGTGAAACTCAGCTCACCCTCTGCAGATAACGTTTCACATATCCTTTTGAATGCTTGAGTCAAGTCACAGTATATTTGATGCCATGCAAGAAAAGATTTGGAGGTGGAAAGAGAGAGTCTGTAGGCAATGATGTAACTCTTAAAACTAGCTATTTTTAAATAAATTCAGAAGACCTAGAAGATGGCATTTGTTATGCTTTAAATATGAAGTACCCATCCCCATGGGCACCATCACCCAAAAAGAATTGTGCCTTTGAGGACTTGACATGTAAAGCAGCAGCGTTTAGAGGAGAGACCTAGAGAGGTTATTGGATCATAAAGGTTCTAACAGCTGAATGGGCTCTTATATTGTGAGGTCCAGTTGGAAAAAGTAGCTCACTGGGTACACCTTTGAAGGGTGCGTCTTGTCCCCAGCCCTGTCCTCTCTGGCTTTCCGTTTCTACTTCCATGAAGTGAGCAGCCTTTCTCTGCCATTCCCTTCAGCTGTGATGTGTCTGCCTTGCTACAGGCCTGAGAGCATGGAAGCAGCTGACCCTGAACTGGAACTTCTGAAACCATGAGCTAAAATAAGTCCTTCCTCCTTTAAGTTATTTTTTCTCAGGTATTTGGTCACAGTGATAAAAAGCCGGGTTCTGGGAGTGGTGTTGCATGCCTGTACTCTCAGCACTTGGGGAACTGAGGCAGGAGGATCACCATGAGTTCAAGGCTAGCCTGAGACCCTGTTTCAAAAAAAAAAGAAAAGAAAAGAAAAGAAAAGAAGAAAGAAAGAAAGAAAGAAACTGGCTAGCAGCACTACCACATAGAAATTTATAGGACATTGTGGAATTTTCAGTAATGTTTTTAAAAAGCATTCTTTCTTAGCCAGATGTGGCAACCTGTAATCCCAGCACATGGGAGATTGAGGCCATGAGTTCAAGGCCACCTGGGCTCCAGGCCATCCTGGACTACATAGTGAGACTCTGTTAAAAAACAAAAACAAAACAAAAACCTCTTGAAATTCATGAGAATTATTGGCATAAGTTATTTTCTTATCTCCTAGAAATTCATTTTCTCATAAGCTGCGCAGAATATCCTGCAAAAAGAAAACACATAGAATAGCTAAAGTGTAACATTTTTTAAATTCATACACATTTAGAAATGCAAAAGATGTCCAAATTATGACATTCCCCTCCTTTTTTTCTTTTATAAATCTCTTTCTTTGAGTCTTTCCAGAAAGAATTTCCAATCCTTTTCATAGACTGATAAACATAACTTCAAAACAACTTGGAATCTGTGTATAAGTATAGGGCCATTGTATTTGTTCCAAGATGAGACTTAGCTATTACTTGTATTAAATTTTAAAGATGAATGGCAAACAACAATTTTAAAGATTAATGGCCTCCCCGTTTTGTCACCTAACTTTAACCTTCCCTTTCCTGTCTTGACCTGAGCTTGGGAATATATTCCTTTGGTTCCACTTAATTATTTCTTTAAGTGACATATTAAAGAAATAATTGCTATAGCAAAGTGCTATAAACCTAATAGTTTATAGCAACATAAATATAGTTTATTTTACTTCTGAAGGTTAGAGATACAAAATTGGGTGTTAGAGGGATAAAATCAATGTATTGCAGGACTGTGTTTCTTCTGAAAGCGCAAATTCAAGGGGAGAATCCATGCCTTGCACTTTCCAACATCCAAAGGCTGCCTGCATTCCTTGGCTTTAGGCCCATGTCACCTTGACTTCCACTTCTGCCCTCATATTTCTTTTTCTGCTTCTCATCCTTCTACCTCTTTCTTGTAAAGATACTTACGATTATATTGGGCTCACCAGATAACTCAGTATAATTATCTCAAGGTTTTTATCTTTAATCACAATTGCAAAGTCCTTTTTTCCATGGAAAGTGATATATTCATACGTCCATGGCTCAGAAATAGATGTCTTTGGGAAGAATATTACACTCTCTACCATTAATAGAATCCTAATCAAGTACTCCACCCATTTCATAATTTTTCCTGGATTGATACATTAATAGGAAAATATCGTTAATATTTTCTGCCTTTAAAAATCAAAGTTTGAAAAGAGACAAGGATGATATTGGTATACATATATTTCTATAATTTTATATTCATGTAGATATATAACCACATGTCCAGCCAACTAGTTCCCTTTTTTATACCTAGACTCCATCTGTTCTTATATCTCTCCTACTTGGCCCCTAACTAGTGTCTCCTTTTATGCTTTAGAACCTCCCTGGAGTCAAAGCATTCTTGGACACATTGTTCATTTTTTAAAATAAGGAGCAAAATAGAGGACAAATAGGAAGTAGGAAAAGTTGAAATAATTTCCCAAATTATTTATTCTGTTGTTTCAAAAATATTTTAAGATATATGATAATTTGTTTCATCTAGTGATGAACAAACCACTAGTGTCTTTTTGTTCATAGAAAAGAAAGTGTTGCCTTTTTATTTATTTATTCTTTGTAAGAGTATTTGTTGTCTGAATTTTTCTCTATGTTGCATTTTGGCCATTCTTTTAATTATGATCATGATATACTGTATATTGATTATAATTATTTTCTGATAAAAGAAAACACTGCATTTTAAATCCAGTTCATATGATCAAAATTTGACCTTAAATCAATGCCACTGTCACCTCCACTAGAAGTCACTTCCCATTTTGTTTCTCCATCATTTACAGAGTGATGAGACACTGATTAACTTATTTTATTGATACTTCCCTACTTTTTCAGTCCATGCCGTTCATCCATGCTTCCCTGGCCCCATCTTTCTTATTCTCTGAGAAGCTTCCACTTTCCTTCATCTCCTGTCTTCAAACTCAAAAGCCACATAGGAACTGTCAAGAATCTGTCCTCCCTATTGTTAGAGAACCAGAATAATTCCCTCTTACCTTCCTCCTCCTTTTTTTTTTTTGGACAGCTCATCAATTCATTCCAACTTTTCCCTGGTGAAAACGCTTGGAGAAACTCTCCTTCATGACAGAGAGCTCAAGATGCAGTAGACTTTGTTAAAGTTGAACTTTTGCCTTGTTTTTCAACTCTAGAAACTGGGCTTTAACTTAGTATCAAGAACTCTTATCCAGGGGTTGGGGATTTAGCTCAGTGGCATAAGCACCTGCCTTGTAAGCCAGTAGTGGTGAGTTCAATCCCCAGTACCGATTAAAAAAAAAAAAGAAGAAGAAGAACTCTTATCCAGTAAAAGTGGTTTGGTTTTTTTTTTTTTTTTTTTTTTCATTCCCTTTATTTTAGTCTCCGTGGTGACCTCTGTCCTCTACACTGTCAGTCCAAGTCTGGGGCTTATCTGTAGCAAAGTTTCCTGTTACTTATACCAGCATCATCTCAGTTTTCTGAATACTACCTGTGCCTAAATTCCAGCAGACACATCACCCTGAGGCTGACCATTCACCTGCATCCTAACTTTTACAGGTCCATATATTTCCTGATTAATAGGTGGTGCTGTTCAACAGGATATTCTTCCACTTCCATCAGCTGGATCTGTGTGCCTGGTACTTTAGTTAGGTAATGACCACCAGGCTGTGGTCATTTTTCTTGTGCCTAGCTATGGATATAATGTGATTCTAGCCCTCTAGCTTTCTGCTATGTTCTCATTCCTATCACATTGGGTTCTCCTTCTCTTTTGTCTCTCATCCCTTAATCTCTTCCTGGCCTCTCCAGCTGCTTACTTCTTTATCACTTCCTTCCTCTAGGACATTCTAACCATTTTCATCTCATAGCTTGATCTCTGTGCCTTATTCTTTCTGCCACCCTTTGCACTTAGTCCCTCAGATTATCATAGGGCCAGTTACAAAACTTCCCTTTCTCTTCATCCAAGTATGCCATTAAACCTAACTTCCATACCCTCCCTCCTTTGGCTAATGAAATGTGAGTAACTATGGAAAGTCTCATTTCTAAATGAACGCTTTAAGAGAAAATTTCCTTTGCCATTTTCTGTTTCCCTTTGCTTGTGTGACCAGCAATGCTGAGTGAAAATAGTGGCCCCACAATTTCTCTTCATGTAGCAACAGAAGAAATAAACCTTTTTTGTTTCAAGCCTTTGAGATAGGATGTTGTCTATTATTAAAGCATAAGCTAGCCTATTGTGACTGGTATTCTTCATTGATTATCTCCACTCTTGTTCTCAAAATGTTGGTCTTTCACCATTTTCTTTAAAAACCATCATCTCCACTTGGGGGTCCACATGATTCATGCATTCAAGGACAAGTATGTGATCCAGATTCAGCTAAGCAAACTACCCCATTCCCTTGCCCTTGATGATGTGTCTTACCCAAACTAGGCCAACTATGACCTATGCTGGGGTTTTGTTTGGAAAAAATGAGAAAAGAAAGTTGACTACATGCTTGGATCTGCCACTTTGGAGCCAAACAAAGAAAACAAAGAAAAGCCAAGCAACGAAGAGAACCATATTTTTGTAAGACATCATTTGTGACCCTGAATTTAGCCACACTATGAATCACTGTACTCTTTAAATGTGTCTGTTATGTAAGCCAACACATTTCTTTTGCTGTTGTAGTTTTGAAACAGGGTCTGGCTCTGTATTCCAGGCTGGCCTTGAACTCTCTTTGTAGTGCAAGCTGACCTTAAATTTGTGGTGATCCTCCTGCCTCTTTTCTTGAATCTCTGAAATGGAATTTCTACCACTTGCAAATGAAAAGCACTGACTAATACATCTGCCAGGCATTAACGGGTACACAGGAAACTACAGGATTTTCTCTTACACCTTTTACTGTGAGGCATCAACTAAATTCTCATTGGGGAAGCAGTCCTTTTGTTCATCTTTACTTCCTATTACTTATGCCCTATTACATTCCTCATGGTACCTATTACAAATATTTTCTACTCTCCTAATTCCTTTTCTACCAAGAGAGGCTAGCCTTTCCATTCTTTGAAATCAAATTCATTTATTTGAGCTTCTATAGCTTTAACTCCATTCCTAGGTATTTTTATTTATCCATCTTCTTTCCAAGGTTAATCGCGTCACTTATTCCTTGGCTCAACCCCTCTGGTGGCTTTTGTGCCCCGGCTTTACTTTTATATTACTGACCACGCCTCTAGCTCCCCTTTCTCTTACCACAGACTGAGAATGATAATTCAGTCTCTTCCTCTTCTCCTTTGCATGCTGATCACTAGATAGCACATCCTTCCCTCTGGCGTTGTATCTCACCTCCAGGCAAATGACCCTTACATCTGTATTCCAGTCCTGGCCTGCAAGATTTTTTGAATTTGCATGTCACAAATGCAGATGTATCTAAACTCAATGTGTCCCAAAGTGAAATTATTTTTCTCTTCTAAAATTCTAAATCTGGCTGGGCTTTATGGTACACATCTATAATCCCAGCACTCGGGAGACTGGGGCAGGAGGATCACAGCAAGTTCAAGGCCAGCCTAGACTACCTAGTGAGACCCTGTCTCAAAAAATGAAATTAAAAAAATTCCAACTCTGCAGTCGTCACTTTCTGAATGTGGGCAGTCTCGATCACTCTGCCCTGTACCCTCAGATCTAATTAGTTAGATGATATTATCCAGTATAGGTACTCAATACATACTTTAACATTCCTACTTTCAGGTTCCACACAAAAGCATGCTCATGAGACCTTAAAATAATGACATTAGTATATCCATCTTCTGAATATATATATTATATGACAGGCATGATATTCTGTGTTCTACCAATAATCCCAGCACCATGTCTGCAGAGACAAGTCCATTTCAAATGATTTTTTTCAGCCTATGAAGCATACCCATGAAATCCTGAGAAGTACTCATTTAGAATTGTAACTTAAAAGTTCAAGCATTGTGTTCCAACTCTTAGAGTCCATGGAAATTAGGAACCAGTCCATAAGGACTAGAAGTGTGGAAGTAGTTTCTCTAGTCCCTTCTATTTATCTCTAGTGCTGTGTATGAGGTCTTTTGTCCTGCACGTTGATAGCACTGTACCTGGTCACCTCCATGACTACCAAGAGTATTTTCCAGGGTGTCGCCTGCATTTGAGCCACACTCTCCCCAGCTCTCCTCCTCCCTCGGGCATTCTATCTGTTCTGCTGCTGAGAGGGGGCCAGGAGAGGGGCTTCAGTGCTGAGGACCAAAGACACAAGTGTCAGTAAGTCCTGATGGTGTCCAGGCCTCAGGCCAGCTGAAAGGCAATCAGACTTTTTAACGTTGCAGTGGTTAATATTTTCCCTTTTTTTATACTGAAAGGGAATGTCTATATTCTCCCTAATATTAAGTCACATCACAAATGGCTTTTTCCTCCCCAGTTTGGACATGCCAGACTTAAGGAAGTGTGTGAAAGGAAAAGGAAGCCTGCACTAGCACATTGAATCTTCAGAGTCCTTGAAAGAAAAGCACAGTTGATCTCATAATTCACAGTAACTATCTTTTATAAAGTCATCACAAACACTGAGTTAGTGATTATTGAGCCAGCGCTCTTAGAGGAAGTACACAGGTAGGTAGGTGGCTGTAGGCCTCTGTTGACATTCATCAGCCAATCGCTGCGAGTTTTGCTTTATGTATGTCTGTATGGTGTCTGATTTAACACGTATTAGCTGATTCACTAACATCAGACTCAGCCGACAGCATCACAGCTCATATCTGAGCACCGATTATCTAACACATGTGTTTTCTTGCCAGGCACGTGACAGCCTTCTTACATTTAGGAATGCTCAGTAGCACTTTAGCAGTACTATCTTAGGGGCCATTTTTTTTATTTTATTTTATTTTATTTTATTTTATTTTATTTTATTTTATTTTATTTTATTTTATTTTATTATTTTACTAGTGTTTTTTGAAACAGGGTCTCACTATGTAGCCCAGGCCGGCCTTGAACTCACAGCGATCCTCCTGTCTCTGCCTCCCGAGTGCTGGGATTACATATGTCCTTCACCATACCTGGCTAGGGGCCATTTTAAAAAGCAGAGTCACTAAGAAAAAGGACAAAAATGCAAAAACATGGCACCACACTAGAACACAAAAAGAACACTTGTTTACATGGGATGAACCAAAACAAGAAAGCAAAGCCTTACATCCTGTTTGCATTCAGCTAGAACATGCATGTCAGACTGCTCGAATTTCTCGTTGCTCTGCTCGTGTTCATGAATGACCGAAAAAGCACTCTGATCATTGATTTTGGGTTTGCAAATATATTTCAGAGTTGCTGGGTTGCAAAAGGTGGAATCTTTGAATCACGAGGTTCCACTGCAGTACTGATCACTAAGAATCAAAGTAATTAAGATCTTTCACAAAGTCACTATGAAAATGGCCTTACAAGGATTCAAACTCCACAGGCCAAACTCTAGCCCTCTTGAGAGGGAGGGCCCTGGGTGAATGGGAGAATCTGCTGCCTCTCCACATCCTGAAAATTTGCCAGGCTCTAACGGCATCTCCGTCTATCTACATCATGCTTAAAGTGAACCTTTTATTTTTTTTAAAATCCCAATGTTTGGCTGAGGGTGTAGCTCAGTGGTAAAGTTCATGCTTAGCTTGTATGAGGTCCTGGGTTCAATCCCTGGCATCAAAATAAAAAATAAAATCCTAACATTTGGGAGATGTAACTTAACAGACCTCAGCAAACTCTTGTGACCATAAGTTCACTTGCAGGCATTCCTTGGAAGTGGTAATCAGGAGAGGAAACTTTTCTGGTAGATGTTGGATAGTAATAGGAACTGGGCCAAGGAGAAATATCTGAAGAATGAGCCCTTTGGGGAAAATCATCTTGTACAATAGTCAGAAAGCCTTTTTTCTTACTTAGCGCTGACCGCCAACATGTTGTGTTATTTATTCCACTGCTGCTGTACTCCGCCTGCAGCTGAGGCCATGGGTTTCAGAGACCCCAAAATCTTGCAGGCCTCCAGGTGCTCAGTGATTACTTGGGGGACAAGAGCTATGCTGAGAGCTACGTGCCCTCACAAGCAGATGTGGCAGTAGTTTTTTAAGCAGTCTCCTGCCCACCACCTGCCAACTGTGTCATGCCCGACGTTGGTACAATCCCATGAAGTCTTATGAAAAGGAAAAAACCAGCCTGCCAGGAATAAAGAAAGCTTCAGGCAAGTATGGCCCTGCCAATGTGGAAGATTAGAAGTGGAGAGCCAGAGAATAGAGATGATGGTGATATTGATCTCTTTAGATCTGATGAAGAGAAAGTGAAGAAGCAAAGAGGCTAAGGGGTGAAAAACTTGCACAGCATGAGTTCAAGAAAGCCAAAAGCCTGCACTTGTCGCCAAGTCTTCCGTCTTGCTAGATGTGAAATCTTGGGATGATGATACAGATACAGTAAAATTAGAGGAGTGCGTCCAAAGCAGTAAAGCAGATGGGTTGGTCTGGGGCTCCTCTAAACTAGTTCTAGTGAGACATAGAACTTAAGAATTGAAAATACAGTGTATAGTTGAAGATGATAAAGTTAGAACGGATATGCTGGAGGAGCAGATCCATGGATGTGGTTCCTTTAACAAGCTCTAAAATTCATCCTGGATTGTTGTGCTTCAAAAAAACCTTGCAGGACAATACAACAAAACATACAATCAGAAAGCAGGATCAACAATCAATAGCAGTGTCAGGCATCAGGAGAGTGGGTGTCACCCAGAGAGGAGAGAATCCAAGCTATACTCTAGCTCCTTCACAGTTCAACCAAAGTCTAGGTCTACCTCTTGATTAAGTCAGAAACTGAGAGGACCTGAGATGCACATACCCGCCTCTGGGCCACACTGCTTGTTCTTTAAGAGGCTGGTGTGTGCACTGGGCAGCAGCTGCAGCAGAACATTGCAACAGGCTTCGTATTGTCTTACCCACTCCTAGGCTCCTTAAGCTGCTCCCGGGTTTGAGGTCCATGACCGGTGTCATCCCCGTGCTCCTCTAACTGGAGCATAGAAAGAAGATGGTCTGGAGAAGGACGTACTCTACGCCACGGTATACACATGGCATATCTTCTTTATTTTTTTCTCTCTCAACATCAGAAGAGGGACAGCATAGAGTTAATGGAAAAATAAATGAACACGTCATAATGGTGATACAAGCACTTAATAGAATGCAAAATTTAAATGAATTTTTGGAAAAGAGTGCAAACTTTTTGCTTATTGCAAGCCACTTCAGACTATCCTCAGATAGTGACATCTCCTCATCCCAGCACTAGACTCCTCAGCTTCCTCTCTCCTTCTGCTAAAACCACCATCATCGCCACCCTCCCGCAGAGGACTCTTTGCCTCCCCCCACCCTTTACTGCAGAATTCTATGTAGGTTTTCAGTCTATCCCAGGTTATCCAAATTTCATAGTCTTCAAGCCAAGGATTAGTTCATGCAATCTAACAAGTACAGTAGAATTGATAATAAGCCAAAATCAGGGGGAAATTTAAGTAGCAATAGTCTTAGAAATTATTAGAATCATCGTTAGCTGTACCAAGCTACAACGGCCCTTTCATTCTTTCTAAACAAAAATTTGGAGACTCTCTGTAGGATACCTGCTGAGGGTTAAAAGTATTTTGATTTGCTAATCATAGAACTTTCCATTAAATATAAGAAACTGTTTCAGTTAATGCTCTTAAGAAATAGTTGCCTGGGAATCCAACCAAGTGATCTTTACTTGACTAAAACCGTGAGGGAGATATTGTTCTTTTTTGTTTTCTTTTTAATTTGAATTTCTTTATATATATGCATATGCTACAATTTTACATAGATGAATAATTATTATCACATCGTACATATTCAGTTTTCCTAATAAAGTCTTAAACCCAATTCCCCATCAGCATCCATTTCCTAGGGCTGCCACAATAAAACACCAGTTTGCGTCTTAAACTGGGTAGTTTGCAAGAGCACAACTGATTATCTCATAGCTGTGGAGCCCAAAAACCAAGGTGCTGCCTGGACCATTCTCCCTGGAAGCCACTAGGGGAGGATCTTTCCTTATCTCGTCCATCTTCCAGTAGCCCTGCCTTTCCTTAGCCTATGACAATATATTCCAGTGTCTGCCTCCATCCAGCCACTTCGGGGCCATTTTCTCTTTTTGTGTCTCTGCTCATAAGATTCTGTGTCTGTGCCCAAACCTCCTCTTCTTGTAAAGATGCCAATCATACTGGGTTAGGACCACTCTAAAGCCCTAATCTTAACTTGATTACATTTGCAAAGAGCCTCTCTCCCCTGCTAGATCAAGTAGCAGGGTAGAAGAGGTTAAGGCCTTCAATATCTCTTTTTGCAGAGAGAGGACACAGTTTATCCTATGATGCCCCCCAAATGCATATTGCCCATCCTCGTCTGTGTGGTTCAATATTTTCTCTCTGGGCTAACCACGCCTTCAGGGAGCCTTTCTATTGCCCATGACTTCCATCTATCTCTCCCATACCAAAACAACTGAGTCAGCAGCCTAAAACCTCTCTTCTAAATTACTGCTGGTATTTGCTCACTATCACAAAGGCCAGTCTGAACAGTGCTCACAAGACTTAAAAGACAGAAAAAAATCTTCTGGAACTTTTCCTACATGAATGGGTCCTGTATTTATGCTTCAAGAACAGTAGATAAGGAGGGAATGTGAAAGCATAGATCTGATTATCTTTACCATGCTGAATGAGAAAGTATTTCGATATTTGCCTCCCCCGCCCCGAATTGGTTAGATTCTCTGTTGGGTGGCAGCGTTTTAATTACAGGGTAAATAATTCTCTTACAGACTTTCTGCTCTCCTGATAACGGGTCTGCATCTTTTACAGCATTTTGATAAAAAGGCACAGAAAAATGCGCATGGCATTTTAGAAAAGGAAAGCTTAACAACTCAAACACACAAAAAGCAAATGCCTCGGTAAACTTCTCTCACCATCTCTTTTCCCATTCCTGAAAACTCCCCCAAATGCTGGTACTAATCTACTGAAGAGAACTGTGCTTAGGGAAAACATTTTTAAGGAACTTAGCATTGAGGTCAGTCCAGGTCCAAGATCACTTACAATTCTGGGCAATTCTAGGAGGTTACAGTTCATTCTGCTAATTCAACTCAAAAGTTCCAACAATGTGATATCCATTCCTATCTCCCCAGAACCTCCCCTCTTCTTGTGTAGAGGTTCCTGTCTTCCTTCCACCTACTTTATTTTAGTGAAGCCCAACAAATACTGACCTCAACCTTGGACAACTAAACCAAGCAAGGTTCACAGTAAGTCCTTCAGGATTTTCCAAAGTGGAACACAACACAAAAATTACCAACTGTTCATTTTATGAGAAGCAGGGGATGAGTCCAGAGGGAACTTGGGCCCCTTAACCACCATGGAGTCCCATAAAAGAAGCAGGACTAGGGGTCCTATTGGCACTTGACTTCCTTTCCAGGAAGCCCAGTAGTGCCCTGCCCTTTTCTGGTAAATGTGGGTCCCTACATGAAATCCAAAGTTGCCCTTTTTGTATATTTTAGTTTAGGTTTGTCACTTGCAACCAAAAGAGGCTTGATTAATACAACAATTGTTATCTATGTGGAATGGTAAAGAATTGCTTTGATCCCTCACCCAGAACCAAAAACCTTTATTTCCTCCAGCTGTTTATTAAGTTATTATCTCCTTACTGACATCTGCTCCTCTACATCTGTCTTTGTGACACTGAGGCTGAGACTGAAACCTGTGGGTGCCTTTGAACATCCAGTCAAATGCAGAATGCCATAGATACTTTAATGGAATAGTTACTTGTTCTGTCTTCCTCCTAAGAAAAGTCAGGGCTGTGCTGAATAAAATTCATATATATATTTCAATTTTCAAATATAGGTATTAACTATAAATCCTATGTGGAAGAAGGAGATTTTTTTCACCAAGCTGAGTTAAGATAGGACAGAAAGAGTTGAAGAAATCAGTCAAGCACACTAATGTGAAGGCTGTAAATAAAGAATAGCCTTTGCAGAAACTTGCCAGTTACACGAAGCATGCTTTCTGGGAATGGTACCAAGATATTAGTGAATAGCACTGTCACATTTTAAAACAAAGAGAATTGTTGTTAAAAGTACACTACTAATATATTTACCTAGTAACTATAGAGTCCAAGTGACCTAAATCCAGTCTTTGTTTCTACAGTTTATGTTGTCATCTTCGCATTATAATTTTTTAAAAAGTATATTGACACACAGGCATTGTGTAGTATTTAAATGTTTAATGAGGGATGTCAAATAATAGGTCAATTCAAGAATTAGTTGTCAAGTGTGTAAAGGAAGCTTCTGGCACAAAACACAGTGTAACTCTATCACAATAAGACTATTTTTGTTTTTGTGATACTAGGGATTGAACGTGGCGCCTTCACACTCAGCTGTATCTCCCAACTCTCCCACCTTTTCTCTTTTTGAGAACAGAAAAGTTGCTAAGTTGCCCAGCTGTCCAGCCTAGGCTAAAATCACTTACAGTCCAACCTCAGCCTCCCAGAGCACTGAGATTACATGTACCACCACACCCAGCAATAAGCCATTTTAAAAAATCATTTAGTCACTTCCTAAAAAGATACCAAAAAACACCTTACTGATCCCCCACCCTGTATTGTTATGGTAGGTACTGAACATAAATGGTGAATATAAAAAAATCCTATGCACATTCCCAGTACAGTACCCAAGACAGATTTAAAAGATGGTTCTGTGTGCCAGTGTGCACATTCTTTGGGATTTGAATATTGTCTGTGCCTCCCAAAACTCATGTTGAAATTTGATTGCCAGCTTGGTAATACTGGGAGGTAGGGCCTTTCAGAAGTGATGCGGTCACTAGAGGTGATTAATGCCTTTCTCACTGGAGTGGATTCTTACTGGAGTGGGACTGGGTCAGTTCTGCGAGACTTAGTTATAAAATGAGACAGGCTGTTGTGTCTTGTATCTTCCTCACATGCCTACTTATCTTTTCACTTTCTACCATGAGCTGAAACAGCATGAAGTCCTCATCAGAAGCTGCCCAGCTATAACCACCCCACCTTGGACTTCTCTGCCTCCAGAATTATGAACTGAATAAATATTTTCATTATAAATTACCCAATCTTGGGCATTCTGTTATAGTAACAGAAAACAGACTAAGACACCTGGCTGTTAGGTACGGTGATATTTGATTAAAGGACTTAAACAACTGAGAAGTTACAAATCACAACTAGGGGAATGAAGTATTTATTCTTGTCTCTCTCCCTTCTGACTTTCCACCAAACTGGCTGAACTGAAGTAGAAATCAGAAGGCTGGAGACCTTTACAATCCACACAAGCCAGCCTGGATGGAGGCTGGGGGCAGGGTAGAGTAGCATGAAGACTGAATCTGGAAGGCTACAAGGATATACTGCGTACTCTGTGCTGAGAACTCCCAGATTGAACATCTCCCATCCAGCTTCTCCAATTGAATCACAGTGGACAACATGAACATCTCCACCTGAATCTTCATGTGATTGTCCCATCCTTTAGCCTGGTTCCCTGTCCCATTCCTTTCTAACTTACCTTTAAGTTTCACCACCATTTACTCAAAGACATAGCAGAGACATAGGCCTTAACCTACCTTTTATCCCTGCCCAAGTTACATCAGTTATTTTTTGAGACCATGTCTTACTATGTAGTCCAGGATAAACTTGAATTTATGTTGTAGTACAGGTTAGTCTTGGACAGGCTTACAGCAATCCTCCTGCTTCAGCCTCCTGAGTGCTGGATTACAGGCAGATGCCACAAGACCAGGCAGTTCGATGTCTAAGAAATGTCCAGAATCTGGATAGATTTCACCTATGTCTATGGCCATACCACTCTGAGTGTGCTGATCTCACCTGGATACATTTCCATGTCCACTTGCTTAGCCCTGTCTATATCCATCTCCTTTTGTTCATATGACTGCAGTACATTACTCACTGATAGTAAAATGATATAACTACTTCAGAAATTAGTTTGCCAGTTTTTTTACAAAACTAAACATACTCATACCATATGATCCAGCAGTTGCGCTTCTTGGTATTTACCCAAATGAGTTGAAACCTTATGTCTAAAAACCTGCATGGGAATGTTTATAGCAGCTTTATCCATAATTACCAAAACCTGAAAGCAATAAAGATGTCCTTCAGTAGGTGACTGGGTAAATAAACCATGGTACAGTCAGACAATGGAGTATTGTTCAGTACTTCAATATACACTATCAAACCATGAAGACGATGCGAAGAAAATTTAAATGCAAATTGCTAAATGAATAAAGCCGATCTGGAAAGTCTACACAGTGCATAATTCCAACTAAATGACATTATGGAAAAGCTAAAGCTATGAAGACAATCAAAAGATTAGGGATTGGAAGGAAGGATGAATATGCAGAATGCAGAGGATTTTTAGGGCCATGAAACTATTCTGTAGCACATTACAGTGATGAATATATACAGTTATATATTTGTCTGAACCTCTAGAATGTGCAATACTAAGAGTGAACTCTAATGTAAACTATGACCTTTACGTGATAATACTATGCTGAGGTAGATTCATGAGTTGTGACAAAGGCACTGCGCTGGTACAAGAAGTTGACATCGCCTCCTGTGGAGGGCACTGTGCCTTCCTCACTTTAGTGTGAAACTAAAATTTCTTCTAAAAATGAAGTATATTTGGAAAAATAGTACTTGTGGAGATCCTAGAGGAAAAAAAGAACCACTGATTTAGAAAAACAAGTTCACTAAAGTCTGAAACTTATCAGATTGCTGAAAAATCCTGATTTGTTACTCTTCTAAGAGACGGTACAGAATGGCGGGGAGGAGGAGCAGGGACTGCTTCTACAAATGTCACAAGGAAGGCCCCCAGTTGGCATGGCTTGAGTTAGAAACTACTCCCTCCTTCCTCAAGACAATGAGCTACTGTATTAGTAGAGACTGACTCACTTGCCAGGGACTGGGCTGATCTCCAGCCAGTAGACTCCCACAGGGCCATGTCCAAGGCTGCCATACTGACACAACTCTGTATACTGTTACCCTCACTGCTGGAATCCCCCAAGTACCTTCCTGCCACCCAACTGCCTTAGCCCTTCACCAAGTCCCCTGAACCTCACCTCACCTCACCTGCAACTGCGAAGGGAGTCACCCCTGGCCCATCTAGGGACTCCCATTCCTGCTTGTCTCCTATGGTTGATGTGTGATTTGATCCATCGAGTCACACCATTAAATATTTTAGTCAGGTCCAGCTTCACAGGTGAGCAAACTACGATCCCAAAGGCCCTGAATTTAGTTTGCTACTTAGTTGTCGTTGTCTCTACAATTTCAATAAATTTTGAACAAAAGTCTTACATTTTTCACTTTTTTTATTGGGTTCTATGAATCATGTAGCCTGTCCTTATATTGCCTATCATCCCTAAAAGTGAGGTGTAGGCATCACATGGATGAAACGGAGGAAAAGCCACAACAGTGTAAAGGAATTGCTGAGCACACGAACGCTACGTGTCGCTACCGCACTGAAGTGAGTATGTTCAGTTGAACTTGTACCCTTCGGGCACTGGGGAGCTCTGCCATTGAGCTGCGTTCTTGACCCTTTCTATCTCTTTTTTTTATTTGGATACAGGGTCTTGCCAAATTGCCCAGGTTGGCTTCAAACTTGTGATTCTCCTGCCTCAGCCTCTCAAGTAGCCTCTCAAGTAGGGTTACAGGTAGGTACCATTGTGCACGGCCACAGTTGTATTATTTTTTTAATTTGAAGGATGTATGAGGCCCTTGGGACCATTCAAGGAAGGAAGTTCTTCTAATGCCAGGCCCTTAAGAGCACTTTTAGAAGAGTGTTTGTCCATGGAGAGTGTGGAGGGTAGGGATTGGTTGGAAAGAAGAATGAGAATAACAGTAAAGTTTGATGTCTTCTCACACATACCCAAAGTTCTGTATCTCCATAGTCATTTGGCTTATACAGAAGTATGCATTTGTCAAGACTCAGCAAGTGTACATTTAATATTTAACAGCATATTTAATATTTTTGCATTTCACTATATATTGATATATGATATAGACATTTCACTATATATATGTATTTCACACAAATGAGTATCAAATTCAGTTAGTGATATGCATACTGATCTATTAAGGGAGGAAGTATGCTCATGTCTGCAATTTATTTTGAAAGATCAAAATTAGATGGATTAAGATGTGGATAAAGGGAAGGGTGGGTGGATGAATGGACAGATGCATGTATATGGTAATAGAAAAACTTGAGTAATGTGTATGTAGGTGTCTATTGCAACATTCTTTCAACTTACTATGTGTGTGTATTTTCATAACAAAATGGGGAAAGCAACTTTCAAAAACAAAGGGCAGCTTCCACTTGTTTTTGAGATTTACCCATGCAGAATATAACAATAGCCTTGGCAGTTATGGTGGAGCAGAACACCTAAGCTGAATTATCATTTTGCTTGCCTTAAAAATGCAAGGCTGGAGATTTAATTTTATTTTAAAGGGGGTAAAATTAAACACAACAAAACAGAACAGAACAGGACATAAGAAAGCATAAATTTCAAAGCTAGACAACCAGAGATCTTCACTATCTGTCATATTGTCTCTTGTTTTCTTCCAAATGGTTGTCCTTATCTTTGCATATGGGGACCTCATACTAAATAACATAGCCAATCTTTTCACAAGATGTGTAGTTCACTGGCTCCCACTTGCTAAGCAGGGGGAGGGGGAGGGCGGGACACAGGATGGGGGGACAGGATGACGTGAGATGTTTGATTCTCAGCCCTGCGCCAGCAGGCTCACAGCCACCCCCCAGAGAGGGGAGGAGCTCCTTGTTCTCCTGGCACCCCGAGTCAACGCCTGTTGCAGGTCCCGAGCCACCAAGGGCTCTCTCCTTCGGGTTGCCAAAAGTCTGCCACACTCACAGCCTCCCCCCAAGGCTGGGGATTTAGCTCAGTGGCACAAGCATCTTCCTGGCAAGCGTGAGGTCGTGAGTTTGACCCCTGGTACCAAAAAAAAAAAAAAAAAAAAAAAAAAACCAACAACAAAAGACAACTGCAAAGACATTTTTTTCACATATCCAAGCCCTCAAAAAGTTTATGAAGAGTGTTCATGAGGGGGCAGGGGGACGACTTCTTGTTTTCATCTTAAATCCATTTAGCGCCTATGCGAGCTGAGCTTAAGTCCTCAGAATTAGCTCTAATGCACAGTGTATGCTCTCAGCAGTGCCTTTCCTCTTTTCTTGACGTCACTTGCCATTTGTAAGGGTTGCCAAGGTAATGACCAGACACATCTAAGACAGGCCTATAAGAAAGGACAACATATTTATTTTTTCCCTTTTAGCATCAAATATTTAAAATTCATGACACATTCAGTTTGATGAAATTCTACTGAGAACCAAATTTCACAGTACAGAAAATAACTCCCTGCCCTTGTCTTTACTGCTCTGCTTCTAATGACTAGATTTGTTCAAGAACCATATATAGACTTTTCTGTATACCACAGATTTCTTTTTTTTATGGGGAAAGAATGCGAGGAAGTGCTGGATGTGTTTCATAAAGTAATTTTGGATAAATTCAAAAGAAAGGCAAAGTTCAGGGGAAAATTCAGATCTGTATTAAAAAATAAAAGGAATACATTTGTACCTTGGTAATCATGGGGAATTGGTTCTAGGACCTAACCAGGTTAACAAAATTCAGGGATGCTCAAACCGCTTATATTGAAAGGCACAGTATTTACATATAACCCATAACTATATTCCTGTATACTTTAAATCATCCCTAGATTACTTAAAATACTTAATACAATGTAACTGCTGTGTAAATATTTATTATATTATGTTTTTTAGAGAATACTGACAAGATGGAAAGTCTGTGTATGTTCTGTACAGGTACAATTTTTTTTTCAAAAGATTCCAATCTATAGCTGGTTGAATTTATGGAGGCAGAACCCATGATATGGAGAACTGATTGTATTTCATATTTCCTTATAATGAATGTGAGATTTTTTTAATTGAAAAATTCAAATTTCAATTCAAATAATACTTGGAGCTGTTAATCATCATGGTTAATTGATGTTTCTGTCTATACAGATCTATTGTGACACACCAATTATAATTTTTAATATCAATAAAAGGGATATACAACTTTAAACATTTAATGAGTATGTTTTTATTTATGAGATCAACAAATAGGTGACTGCGGGTTGTGGAGGAAACTTCACAGTTCAGTCAAATTTCACCATATTTTGAAATGAGTGCATTCACTTCAGATTGCATTTGTTTTGCTTTGTTTGTGGTGTTGGGGATTAAATCCAGGGCTTGGCGTACTCGAGACAAAAGCTCTACCACTGAGCTATACCCCTAGCCCCAGACACAGCGTTCTATTTCTTTGGGCATCTCTTTAACGTCAAAGTAAGTTCTTATTATTATGAACTTTTAAGTATTCATGTTTTGGCTTTGTTCAAATCCATTTATTTACTTTTCAAATAAAATTCCAACCATTAAACAAAGTTTTTTCTATGGAAATCTTTTATAAGATGAAGAAATCCTTTTATGTATGAACAAACTTCTTAAAATGTTTCATGTGAGATACAGGGACATTTTGTTGTTAAGGGTGCTTCCCCAACTAGGCTTGCCAGCCACAAAGTATCATTAATGTATCTATCCTGAAATACCCTTAGATTCTCCTAATAACCCAAAGTGAATCTGATATTCAACTATGTCCAACTGTTTTTGGAGATCAATTCTATTTTTGTCCTGAACCATTTCTTGCTCAAAATGTCCATAAATTGACCACCAATGTGTAAGATTGTAGCATACCTCTTGTCTGTGTACCTTTTAAACTATCATATTCAAGTTTAAAATCATATTCCAGTCTTTTGCTATAGGGTTTTGTGGTATATTCTTTGTTCACTCAAGCGGTCCAGAGCTTTGTTGACTTGGTGTTGTGGGGTCATTCCATTTTCTTGTTCCATCACAGTGTTCAGAAACCACTGGAAACCATTTTCTTTTCTTTGATCCTTTTGGAGTTTCTATTTCGAAAGGTTTCTATTTCCATTATGTCTTCTTTAGGAGTAATTAGAATTTCATCCAACTGTACAGATGCATTGAATTTGATCCTTAAAATGAATTAATGGATTAATATATATTAATATATATTAAGAATATATATATTACATATATATTATGTATATATATTATGTATATATATATATATATATATATATATATCTTCACAGGATGTAGAAATTACTGACAGAGGAAATAAAGAGAGGAGGAGAAAAATTACACTTTGAAAAACATATTTTAGGTTGTTCTAGCTTTTTCCAGTTTTCTGAACCTCTCTCTTGCTTGATCTTGATGGTAAGAGACATCTACTAATGAATAACTCACGGGCAACTTACAGCAGTTAATCAATCTGTGAGTATCACTTGAGATTCTGCTTTGATGCCTGGCGTGGACCTGGGATACGACAGGGCTTGTTCCTTCCGCTACTCTCCGGAGTATTAATCATCAGAGAACGTGATAAATCAGAGTGACCCTCTGACGCACTCTGTCTGCCCCACCTTATACTCCTAGCCTCACTGACACTTGGACTCTGTGTTCTTTTTCCTGGCTTTCCTTCTTGTGACCTCAGACCCTCTACCTGCCTTCACCAATCCTAACTCTGCGCTTTCACGGCTCACCTCACTCTCACCCACTCTCACTCTCACCCACTGTGCTTGCTTGATTCTGGCAGATTCCACTCCCAATATGGGAGCCACTTACTACTAGCCTGAACCTCACGCTCCCTTTTCTGTCTCCACTTTCAGCCGTCCCACCAGAGAAAAGGCTTAGACATGGTAACTTTTTTCCACATGGCTCTAGAAGGTACAGGTGAATACACTGAGTAGAACTCACAGAACATTCATCCTGGGAGGCCATAGAGCTGAGAGTTGTGCAACCCGAAGCAAATTGCTACTTAGCTAACAATTGTGAATCTGTTGGCTCTTCAGCTATAGGGATGATAATCTTCACTGTACTGGGTCATTGGAAGGATTAAATAAAATAAGTACAGGCTCATGGCAGGCTTTTTAAAAACTGCAGGTATAACTACTTTGAGATTGTTTCTGAATTAATGTATGTAATATTCTGCACATTGGTGTGCAACTCTGAGCTATGTTTAAAAACATTAAAACATCAAGGAAATAAATCTGCATGGCCCATAGGAATTTAAAGTAAAAAAAGAAGAACTAGCCCATAGCTATTCTGTTTAAGCTTTTGATTTTCATGTATGTTCATTCAACTGAGATGGATTAAATACTTTTTATTTGCCAAGTGTTTGCTGGCAATAGATGGCTGAGTAGATGTTCTTCTCTGGGGACTTGCAATCTAGATGAGAAGACAGACATATAAATAACCACTTGGAGATGTGTGACAAGTTCTGAAAGTGCCATATTGGCAATTGCTGTGAGCAGCCCTTCACTTTGCCTTGGAAAGTCTGGAAAGGTCAAAGCCGTCTCTTTGGTCCCTTGTTGAAGTCAGCAGAGCAAAGAGGAAAGCATTTACACTATTAAGCTAGCAGGGACTGAAAATTGGTGGCCCATGCACATCAGAGATCCAGACTTGTTTGGTCTATAGGGGATTTTGAAAATCAAGAATACCGTGCATAAAAATTTGGAGTTATGATTTTTCCTGAAAAATTACAAGATCTGCCAATTCCAGGCTATAACCAACTGGATTTAGACTAGCCATTTTTAGTTTGTTTCATAACCAAATCACTTGACTCATCTACTTGACCAACTGGCTTCTATGGACATTTGATATTTCAGCTTTGCAACCAAACAGATTCAGGTCCAAATCTCAGTGTTACTGCTGACTAATAATTTTGCATTCAGCACTCACTTGTTGAGTGGGATTGATACTACCACCTTTGCCCATTTTGGAAAGTGGATTATATAAGAGCACGGACTGAAGCAGTGCATCTCAAAATGCAGTTTATTATCTGCCTTTGTCAGCCACCAACTGTATCTCTTAAAATTTACTGTGCATGTGAATCAACTGGGTGTCGTGCAGACTGTGCTCTTTCGAAGCAACTGGACATTATCATCCAACACACTAGTCACTAGTTTCATGTCAGTATTTGAGTTTAAACTAATTAAACTTCAGTCATACCATTAGTTACAACTTGAGTGCCCAACCCCCACATGTGGCCTATGGCTGTCCCTTGGAATTGAGACAGTCACAGGTACAATTGGAAAACATTTCCATCATGCCAGGAAGTTTTATTAGACTGTATTGTACCCAGTATTGTCTTAGTCCATTTGAGCTGCTATAACAAAATGTCATGGATTGGGTGATTTAAAGAATAGAACTTGTTTCTCATAGTTCTTGAGGTTAACAAGTCCAAGATCAAGGTACTAGCATATTGAGTGTCTGGCATATTTTCTGGCCTTCCTCCTGTGTTCTCACTTAGGAAAACAGCTCTCTAGGATGTCCTTTATAAAAATACTGATCCTATTCACGAGGGCTCTGTATTTGTGACCATATCACCTCCCAAAGCCCCTGCTTCCTGTAAAACATCATACTGGTAATGAGAGCTCAACACATGAATTTTGGAGGAACACAAGCATTCAGGCTATGGCAGACGTTGTCTAACAGATCTGCCTGAGATCATCTGGTTATCTGGGCATGTAATTTTATTTGACCTACTATGTGTTATTAGCCAGAATTATGTCTTTAAACTAGATGTGAACATGTATAAAATTGCTAAATTAAAAGTCATTTTTGTCCTAAAGAAAGACACATGATTTATATCCAACAGAAAAGAATCCTGTTTGGGTTTTGTTTGTCTAGAGCACATTAATCAGTTTCTTATTCTCTGATTTTATAATTTTATCCAACATTCTTCTATAATGAGAAGAATCTCAGCTCCCCCTTCCCCCATCCTCCTCTTTGAACCAACTGGCTCTCTCATAATCTAAGTAAATCTTAGACCTTTATTCACTATGCATTTTATGAAATTTGACATGAGCCAGCTATTTAAATTTATGTGTTGGGCAAACTATTTAACCCACAAAGCCTTGATTTGCTTACTGAATGGAATAATGAATATGAAACTTTTAATGCATTTGTTGACATGTAAAATTTTCCAAATCAATCTTAAATATTTTTATCATATTATTTAAAGAAAACTTCATCAACTGTATTTCTAGATGTCTAAGCATTTTGATTCCTACTTTTGTGTAACTCCATGCCTGTGTTGAAAGTTCCAGCTGTATTCCTGGCACAATGCCTGTCTGTATCTCTTTGGTTTCACTTTATCTGCACTCAGCATTTTTATCCTTTCTAGAGCAATGGGAAAAACTTTCTGGCTAGTATTCTGGCCTCGAATTGTGAGAGGAACTCTTCCAGGCTGAGAACAACTAAGCATCTTCCCCTAGGCACCTCTCCCTCCCCTCCCCCTCCCCTTCCTGCCAGCAGAAGTCTTTGACTCCAGCTTCCCACTTGGCCTAACAGTATAAACACTCTCCAAGTGCCTCTGGACTGCTTTCACTGGGGGTTAACCATTTGAAGTCCCTTACCCCTGAACAATGCATATACTTACAACCTTCTCATTCTCTGGATTAGAGAATCCCTCACAGAATATTTCCTCTTTTCTCTTAAGCATCCTTCTACAAGGTCCATTCTACAAAGTCCATTTGTTCTATTCAAATACAAAACTAATTCATGTTCTTATTCATTCTAGAAATTATACTCCAATTTTTTTATAGCTCAAAACTGTTTATTAAGGATCTTCTACATGAGTAATGCTGAAACCATTTATCACTGAAGGAACTAGCTGATGAGAAAAAGAAAGGAAAATTTTGTTCTCTGTTTTCCAGAGTTTATGTGAGCAGATAAAGAAAATTCAATCTAAAATACAACTCGACAGAGTCTTGGCACACAATTCAGAGTTTGGTGATAAAGATAACAAAGACAGTGTTGAGTTAGTGAGAGAACAAAATAGAGATGTACAAGATAGAGGTAAAAGAATCATCTTGTAAAAGGTCCAAACAATGGCTTGAGCTTTATCAACACAAAAAGTTCATTTTTTGATTTGACATCAGAATCTTGTGCAAGATGTTTGTCAGATACTATATCTGTAAGTGAAATGTGTTTTATCTTCAAAAAGTAGGGTAGAAAGAGACAAAGAATTCCTGAAGTTTGGATATGAGTTTGAGGCCAGATGCTCATATCCTGCCTTTGACTCATATCATATGTAGCAAAGAGTTTCATCACAGAATTCGTTTTCCATTGGAATTTTGAGTCATGTCTAAAAATAAATTGTCTTCTACACATCATCTCATGGTTATGTGTCCTATTAGGATTTTAATAATGAGGACAAATGTCAGTAAATTAGGTTACTTTTAGTTCTGCATTTTCCATCTATAAAACTTAAGCAAGCCATTTCAACTCCCTATGCCTAGTTTCCTTATCCGTGTAATGGGGGTAATAACAGTAATTGAATAATAGGGTTATTGTGAGGGTTCAATGAATCAAACATCAAAAATAGTTAGGATAGCGTCAAATACACTGCAAACATTCAGTCTTAGCAGCTGTGCTGTTTTTACTTTTTAAATATTTAGCCATTTCATTTAAATCATACAGGTAATTATTATGGTGACTTTTAAGTACTTGTACGGAAGCAAACATATAATGAATGTGTGCATTCAACAATAGGCTATTGAATTAAATAATAACCAAACTCAATAATAGAGTTAGTCTTACTTCTTAGATGGAAAGGCAAAGAGCACACTAAGGGTAAGAGCAATTCCAACATTTTAATATGTGACCACTGTAAAACCTAATCTATAGTAAGTACACAGAAATGTTCTAAAACAAATGGTTAGTTCTGTGTATTAGTTTGCTCGGGCTGATCTAACAAAGTACCACAGGCTGGCTGGTTTAAACTAAAGATATGCTCTACCTTTTTTCACAGCTCTAGAGGCTGACCACAGTGCCAACAGCAGTGACTTCTGGTGAGGACTTTCTTGCACTTGCAGATGGGGCTCCTCGCTGTATCCTCACATGGATTTTCTTTGTGCACATATGCTTCTGGTGTCACTTCCTCTTCTTCAAGTATACTAGTCCTATTGCACTAGGCTCCCACTCTTCTGACCTCATTTAATTTTAATTACCTCCTTAAAGGCCCTGTCTCCAAATATAGTCAGATTGGCAGGGGGACTTCAACATATGATTTTGGAAGGGCCACAGAGGAACCAATGACACTCTGTTTGCCTCACATCTCTGCCCTGACACTTTTAAGGGCTCTTCACTGCCCTTGGGAAAAGTGCAGCCTAAGTCATAATGATTAATGGCTATTTCCTACCATGCTTTCCAATGGGCAGCTCCCTCTGTAGGATTTTTTTTTTTTTTTTTTTTTTGATACTGGGATCGAACTCATGACCTGGCGCCTGCCAGGCAGGCCCTTATGCCACTGAGCTAAATCCCCAGCCCCTCCCTGTGTGCTTTAAAACAAAATTCATCATACACTCATGCACTTGAGTCGTATTTGTCTTTGCACTCATTTTGTTCTCTGCTCTTCAGTTGCCTTTCCTCATCTTTACATGTTAACATCCTACCTAATTCTCAGAATCCAGTCTACGTGCAGCTTCCTCCAGGAAACCCATTCTAATCTTCCCTGATAGAAATTTGCTCCTCTCAGCTGAGCTCCAGAAACACAATGTCTCCCTTTCAACACTTTTCTTTTTTTCTATTTTATGTCAGTCCGTGGCTCAGTCCCTCTGTGACTTTCCTGGATGCTAACTGATTCTGATTTATCCTTATCATCTCCATAATCCTTCCCCAGCGTAGTGCTTTATTCTACACAGATGCTCGAATGTATTGAATGAGTAAATGAAAGGTCTATTATATACCAATGATAAAGAAGTAGAGCTAGACAAATTATGAGAGATCAGGAAGGATAATCCTCACACTTTGTGGTTATCCAAAGGGAAGTAATCTTTCAGAGGGCTTCCACTTTACATTTTCTATATTTTTGGATTATTTGAGTTTGCATTATATATATATATATATATATATATATATATATATTCAATTTAATTAAAAGAGACAAGGTCTCTCTATGTTGCCTGGACTAGCCCCAAACTCCCAAACTCTTGGGCTCAAGTAACCCTCTCAGCTCAGCCTCCCAAGTAGGGAGTCTCCATAGGTGGAGTCCATACTGGCTGCATAATTTTTAAAAATACAATATTAGAAATCTCAATTTTTAGGGGCTGGGGATTTAGCTCAGTAGCTTAAGCACCTGCCTGGCAAGTGCAAGGTCATGAGTTTGATCCCCAGTAACAAAAATAAGAAAAAAAAAATCTCAGTTTTTAAAAGAACTACCTGAGGGGGCTGGGGATTTAGCTCAGTGGCCTAAGCGTCTGCCTGGCAAGTGCGAGGTCGTGAGTTCGATCCCCGGTACCAAAAAAAAAAAAAAAAAAAAAAAAAAAAAAAAAAAAAAAAAAAAAAAAAAAAAAAGAACTACCTGAGAGGGAAAAGATTGATATTAGAAAGCATGGCTATTATATAAACATGCATTGCATATATAATCGAGAGATTGAAGAAGGTGGGCGTCAGAGATACCTATAGAGGTCTACATGTTATACAGAAGTGCTTATCTTAAAAAGTAATTACGATGTTTGTAGAATTTTTTGGTTATTTAAAATACATGTACATTATAACTAGTGAAAATGAAAGCTTTAAAATGCTGTAATGATAAATGCCTTGCCCATTTAAAAATTTTTCAGTGTATGGAATATTGTCCATTTGAAAATATAACTTTTACCACATAGTGATCCTGCCACTTGTCACCTCATTTTTGCCTTCTGATCTTTACTACTAGATAAAAATTATCCCAGTGTTCCAGGAGGTATCAAGGTGGAAAAAAAGGAATAAAAACCCCAACAAAACAGGGTTTGTTTCTGAAATTTAAAAGCATAGAGTAAGGGATAACATGGTTGAAAAAAAGGAAGTAAGATCTATTTCAGAACATACCTTTAGGCTATTAGGGATATCCTTAGAATTATCTACATAAAGCTGAATTCACATAGACAAACAAAAGCTATGCATATTTATGTTCATTACACTTTTCACATGTGTGTATAGGTATCTTTTACTCTGCTTGAACACGAAGTAAAAAGGAATCCCAAGAAAACATGAAGTATGTTTTCCTAGCACCCACTCCTGCATAGAACACAGTGAGTGTTGTCCTCTGGGAGAGAAGCAAGGCATTTAAATTCAGAGAACAGATTCTCCACACTAGCAAGCTATTTTTAGCTCAAGCTGTAGCTTAATTTGGAAAGGCAGAAGTGGAGGTCTTGCCTTTTTCTTGGATTGACTTTTTAAAAATGGCAATAGATAGATTATACATGTGAAAGAATAGCTCTCCAAACGTAGCATTTCAAGTATACTTGAGGAATATACGATTCAAAGTTGGTTGAAAAAAATGTTCACATTGGGCCTACGAAAGTTTTGTTTATAGACTATTGTTTTTAAGTTTATGGCATATGGTCCTAAAGTTTAAAAAAAAAAGAGGTAGGTGCTCCTGATTGGTTTATTCAACCACATTTTGGGGGGATGTGACAATCTACAGAGCTACCTGGTAGAAGAGCAGCCATGCCCTGATGTCAGGTGCCTGGCCTAGGAGGCCTGGACAAAACAATTAAAAGAAAATTAAAAATCAGGTTCATTTCTTGAGTCACAGTAGCACATATCAAGTGGTTGGGTGAATGTAGCTTCCATGTTAGACAGTACAACCCCTTTCCATCATCACAGAAAATTCTGTTGGACACCACAGGTTTATGCCAATAACAAAGTATCAGATGAGAGATTTATAATTTGATCCCATTCCAGCCTCTACATTTTTCAATAAACACTTATATAATACTATGTACAAGTACTATTTTAAGCACTAAATGCTCACAATTATCCTATAAGTTCCTTCACTTTCCAGATAAAGAGACAAGCACAGAGATGTTAAGTAATTCACCAAGCCACTGAATGGCAGCACTAGGAATACAGATCCAGATAGTTTGCCTTGAGAGTCTTACAGTCTTAACCATTACTTAATGTTTCCTCACTGCAAATCCGTGTGGGGTGGGAACATTTCTTCGCCATCATATTTATCTGTCAAATGAGAAAAGCAACTGCATTTCATCTAAGGTCCTTTCTACTACCCCTGGCCCAGGTGTCATTCTCTTGCACAGTTAGTATTTAGTGCCTAATCAGTAGGGAGGATGTTCACAGATGCATATGTGTAGACAAAGAAATCATGGTCCCTGCCCTCCTATGGAAAGAAGTAGGCATTTGTCAAACACACGAATGCATGGAAAATTTCAAGGGAGACATAAAGTGATAAAGGATATATTCTGAGTAATGAGATTGTTCAGTGAAGTTCAACCTAGTCAGAGAGGACAGTTCCAGCTCCTTTGAGCAGGTGGAATTGGGAGAAGAGATCATGTGAGCCCCCACTGTCCCAGTGGCTGCCACTCAGCAAGAGATCAAATGTACTCACTTGCCCCTCATGGTAATGGGTTTTCTTTTTCTTTTTTTTTTAATTTTAAAGGGGGTAAAATTAAACCCAACAAAACAAAACAAAACAGGACATAAAGCATAAATTTCAAAGCTAGACAACCAGAGATCTTCACTATCTATCATATTGTCTGTTTTCTTCCAAATAGTTGTCCATATCTTCACCAGAGAGGGGAGTAGTTGCTTGGTTTCCTGGCACCCCAGGTCCCAGCATGGCACGGAGCTCAGGGGATGCTGGTGTCTCCCTCTCTGGGCCGCTGAAGCCTGCCACGCTCACAACCGCTCACCAGGGATGGGAGTAGTTGCTTGGTTTCCTGGCGCCCCAGGTCCCAGTGTGGCGCGGGTCTCGGTCTCGGTAATGCGTTTTCGTGTGGGTTGGAGGCTGCAAGTGAGCAGGACCATAGAGAAACAAAATTTTTGCTACCCCTCAGGCCACTCTTTTCCCAGGTTTGCCCAGATTCCTGCTCCTGGGGAACCAGCAGAAGTGCCTACATCAGAGTTAAATATGGAATGTAGGCTAACATCTGTAATTGAGATTAAAAATAATTTGGGTTGCAGCATGTACACAGCTTACACACAGCGGATCATGTGTATATGCCTATGTCAGTGAATTGAAAGTGGAAATTTTGCATTTAAGATTTGCTTCATGACTTCTGGATATAGAGACTTTGCTCCAGGAAAGGGACCAGTTCTCAGTTCTGTAACTGGGAGATTGCCCAAGAACCCATGCCATATAGCAGCTGCTTATTGAGTCATCTATGCACAGATGTGTGCTTCAGATGATTGTGGCTTGGTAGCATCAGCCACAGGGAGCACTCAGGTGACTCGCTTCACTTGGGCTTAGTGCTCATCAAGCTACTTCTGTTTTCATTTTTCCTTTGTGATGGTTTCGCCATATAAGGGCCTTGAACTCACTATGAAGTCTAGGCTGGCTTTGAACTCATGGTGATCTTCTTCCCTAACTTTCTGAGACCTGGGAATACAAGTGTGCACCACCATGCCCACCTCTTCAAGAAACTTCTGCTTTTAATTTGTCTTTCCAAGATCTGTCCACAGATACAGAATGCAAATATGAATACATAGACTATTTGGTAGCTTCATTTCACTTTCTAAAATAATAAGTGGGCATTTTGATTTTACAAATTAATTGTTCTTGGTGAAATCAAAGCTATCCTTCAGATACTCATCATCTAAGACATAGTGATGATTTAATTTCTATGTGACAATCTTACCATATCAGTGGTAAAAACAAGGTACACTGTACATTTATTTATAGACCTGAAATCGTTCATTTCTCCAAGGAGCCTGGGTTTCTTGAGTGGGAAATGGTATTTAAAGGCCACAATCTGTGCTGTCATTACTTCCAGTCCTTTTCAGTGGACAGAGCTAGGAAATACATCTTTCTGGAAATTTTTTTTAAATCACAGACTCATACTGATATTTCCAATTCAAATTTAACATTAAAGAAGATATATAAACCTCTCTATATATAGATATATCTAGAAAGACAGCAAGAGTGAGAAATCTTGTATTTTAACATTAACATGGTTATTTGCTTTCTCCTGCAATATATATGCAATCATTTCAAAATAATATTGATATTAGTATTAACAATAAGACTATGTAATGTACAAAGTTTATGATTTCTTTACAGCTCTATTTGTCCTTAGACTGTATTCTACCAAGACATAGAGTCAAAATATTGTCTAAAAACTTCAAATCATTATTGACCCAATTTAATTATAACATTAATTTGATATGTATTTAAAACAATGAATCATTCACCATGCTTTAGTTGTTCAGTGTCCCCCAAAGGCTCGGTTCTAGTATGGTGTTACTGGGCTGTGGTGGGACCTTTAAGAGACAGAATCTAGTGGGAGGTGTTTCAGTCACAGGAAGCACAGCATAGAACGGGATGGTGGAACTCCAGTCTCTTTCTCTCCTTCTCTTTTGCTTTCTGGACAAGAGGTAGGTGGTCCTACTCCACCATGTGCCATGATATGCAGCCTTCCATAGACCCAAAGCAACAGATCCAACCAAACATGGCTTGGAACTGTGAGCCAAAAGAAATCTTTTCTTTTTTTTATATCAAAACTATTTTCCTCTGGAGGTTTATTTTGAATAAAATAGTTGAAGACAGATTACAACAACATATGGCACAAAAAGACTAAACAATAATTTAAGAGAGTATTTTAAGCACTGGGTCCTGACATACTCATAAATAGGTTTTTTCCCAATTCTGCAGGTCAGAGCTGGTAGACTTCTGCATATACCACAAGATGAAGATGCTTTTTCTCATTAAAAAAAATTAGCAATGAGAAAAGATGGCGGACCTAGAGGTAGCAGGATATGGAACCTCTCTGAGAGAGACAGCTCAAATGCCAGAATAGAACACCCTGGAGAGACCCAAACAGAGGGAGATGGATTCTATAAACCAAGGAAGAAACTGAAGTCAAAGAAATACTCGAATATGAGGTCCTGGGGCTACCATTAGAGAAGCTAAGATCGGCAAGCACAGCGCTTTCACCGAGCCACCTGAATTCGTGCCCGAGATCGACTTGAGCGACTGCACCCACGCCAATGCAACTGGCTTGAATGGCCCTGAGCATGGAGCTGAATAGCAATGCTCACGACTCGCCTGGAACTGGCCCTGCACGCGACCCACCCAGAGGCACCATGAATTCGCACTGCAGCCGCACTGAGGCCAGAGATCCAGGAGCCCAGCAGTTCTCAGGGACCGGCATCAACACTCGATGAGAGATGGGAATAAGACCCTCCCACAGGAAAGGGGCAACCAACTGGACAACATATTTGAATTGGGCAGGACAGTCCTAACTCTATAAGGAAGTAGCTTCAGTTGGTTGCTACCCTTGCAGAGTGGATTGGTGGAATCTGCTTGGACTGGGCCACATCCCTGGCCAGGACCCAGTGGGTCATCACAATCAATTAATTCCCTGAGTGCAGCACACACTGATGCAGTGAAGGCCCATGAAGGTTGACTGGCCCGGAGGGGAAGAGCCAGCATGTACAGCCCTTGCTTGCACTTCACTCTCTGATAGCGGACTGCAGAGGGCAGAAGCCCCTAGCCTGCATGCTCCAGAAGAACCTTAATCAACAAGAAAAGGGGCTGGGAATTACACTATACACTTGTATGGAAGGAACAAAAAACATGACGAGAGAGAGAAATAAGAAAAAGCCCCCAGCCCCCAATCCTGAGAATATTGATCCAGGAGAGGTAAATATAAAAGAGACTGAGGACAACAAACATGCAACATCAAACACAGCGTCAGCAGACATAAAGAGATATCTTTGGGACCTCATAAACAAGATCAAAACTGAAATATTAATTCAAGTTAAACAAGAAATAAGTAGATTAATCAAAGAAAGGCTGGGCATCTCTCAAGAAGACACAGACAGAAGAATGGAGGAACACAAAAGGAGAGAAACATTCAATGAAGAATATAAACCAAACCTAGAATTCATGAAGCAGATTCAAAGAGATTACCAGTAAACTAAAGACTCCATAGATAGTTGGCAAAACTACTCAAAAGAAACTAAAGATAGACTATCAAAAACTGAACATAGGCTTGCAATGTGTGATCATGAAAGGGAAGATCTCTTAAAAATAACAAGGGAGCAGGCAGTAACAATACAAAGACTAGAGGACAACAAGAGGATCTATAACTTAAGAATAAAGCATGTGAATGAAGAAGCAGAAGTCAAAACAGAAGAATTGCAAAGGCTATTCACAGAAATTATTAAGGAAAACTTCCCAAACATAGAAAAAGAAAATGATATTCAGATATGAAGCATTCAAAACTCCAGCCACCTAAAGACAAAACTTCCCAAACATAGAAAACATAGAAGCCAAAACTTCCCAAACATAGAAAAAGGAAATGATATGCAGATATGAGGCATACAGAACTCCAGCCACCTAAAGCCAAAACAGAGCTACACCCAGACACATAATAGCCAAGATCACAGAAATTCAATATAAGAACAGAATATTAAAAGCCATCAGAGAAAAGAAACAGATCACCTATAAAGGAAAACCCATCAAAATCACAGTAGATTTCTCAACACAGACCATCAAGTCAAGAAAAGCTTGGAGTAAAATAATTCAAGCCCTAAAGGAGAATAGCCTCCAGCCTAGATTGATGTATCCTGCAAGACTCTGTAGAAATTAATGGAGAAGCAAGATGCTTCCATGACAAAGAGGAACTGGGAGAATTTGTGACCACCAATCCAACCCTCCAAAATTACTGAAGGACATTTTAGAGAGAGAGAACAAGAATATGAGCATTTCAGGAACAGTGGCAGAGAGGCCTCAGTGAATGGGGCAGACAGTGTGGAAGAGAAAAATAGACAATCAATGGCAGAAAAATAGAACAGCAGAAATGAAGCAGAGAAGGTTGGCTGTAATCTCTAGTATAGAGGGCCTCGAAATACTAACAGAAACACAGGCAGAGTAGATCAGGAGATAGGGTCCATTGAGATGCTCTATATAGGGAGGCAGTGGGACCCAAAATAAGCAGTGCACCCTATGGGAGTGAAAGGGGAGGAATTGTCTAAAAAAGGAAGGCAGAGAATATTGTTATTGGGATAACAAGATTTAAAATCTACACTATTCTCATCACTCTACTTGGATGGATTACATGCTGTTCCAGTTTTTCTACTTGCACTAGACTTGAGGACAAGGTCAGCTATCCCAAAAATAAGAGGACATATTATGGTAATCATCCTTAATTTCCTATCGACTTAATCTGAAGCCCTGTATAACTTATACTGTCTTATGATGACTGATCTTATTTGAATCTGGTTTGTTAGATTGCTATTTTGTATTGACTGATTTTATTCAAATCTGTTATTATGGATAGCATCAATCAGAGTATAAGGCAACTACACTGAAGATGACAAGATTCACTAAGATACCCACTCTGGTTTGATTATTGCCTGCTTTTGAAGTCTTATAATATCTCCAATGCTTTGTTGTTATTAATGTTGTTATATACTGCTGAGACATCATGGTAACCACTGTAGATCACCTTGTATTGTGGTTTTATATGACTTTTTGCTTCATGCTTTTCTAGGAATTGTTTTTTTTTTGTCTTGCTTTGTTTTGTTTTTCCCTCTAATACAGAAAGGATAGATAT
Source organism: Dolichotis patagonum (assembly GCA_004027295.1). NCBI lineage: Eukaryota > Metazoa > Chordata > Mammalia > Rodentia > Caviidae > Dolichotis > Dolichotis patagonum. Next base: position 39,929 of record PVJX010000830.1, read on the forward strand.
ACATGTAGAGACTCATGCATGTGTAGAGCTTATAAACAGTTTACAAGAACCAACTATATAAAGCATGTTGAATGAACAACTACTTTGAAGAAAAAGAGACACTACAGTACCCAGTGCTGAATCCGTAATGTCATGATGTGAAATCCAGCAATATTATCCTTCTTTGCTCAAAGTGATTTTAGCTTGTTTTGTTTAAGTTCAATACACATGAAGGTATGGACAGCTGTTTTGAAGAGAATGAGAGACACTATGACAGCCATTCTTGGCTTCCCTATTGTCTGGTCTTGAAGACCTGAAATGCCTTCCTCATCCTGTTCAGATCAGTTCCATACTATGTTGTTTCATGTGAATTCCTTGTATGTGACAACTTGGACAACTATTTGGAAGAAAACAAGAGTCAATATGATAGAGAGTGAATATCTCCGATTGTCTAGCTTTGAAATTTATGTCTCTTACATTGCTTTCTTGTGACCTGCTTTGTTCTGTTTTGTTGTGTTTAATTTTACCTTTTTGATATAATTGCATGTATGTTTGAGTGTGTAAGATGGATGACCATATTGCTGTTTTTGTCAGATCATGGAGCAGAACTGTTAACAATTTCACTGTTTGAATGTTTACTTTGCATGTTTTAATTTTGTAATTTGAACAACTATTTCCAAGATGTCAGTATGTAATTTGTCAAGAAAAATAAAAAGTAAACAAAAATAACTTGCCTATGTGTGGCATATTTCATGTAATGACCTCTTGGTCTATCTACAGTCAGAAATAATGCATTTTTTAAGACTCAAAAAAGATTAGCTATTCATGTATGATAAGTAAAGCTACCCCTTGCAAAAATAAATTTCTTTCTTCATCAAAATCCTCAATAGTCACACAAATGAGTTTTTCAGGTTGAAATCTTCATCAACTCTTTAAAATACAGAAACAATATCTGATAAAAATATTTGTGATATTATGTACACCTCCTTGGGGTTAATCACATTTTAAGCAACTAGCTCTTTAGTTATTTTCATTGTTTTTTAAGTTAACATATTGTCCCAGTTTTATGAAATCATGCCAAATGAAACAGGCAGTCTAGCCAAACCATGTCATTGAGAAGCACACTGTCTCCTGTCCTTTTTACCAGCTTTCCTCTTTCCAGAGAGTAAGTGCTTGGGCTTCATATCAAACACATGTCTATCTGCCTCCTCTTTCTTCCCCAAGTGATTCATCTTCTTCCCAGCATCCTTCAGCATAGTCTTAACCTTATTCACCATCTTCACAGCCCAAAGACCAGAAACATCACATGGAATTCAAGAGTAACCCCTGACTGTGGGTTACAGAAGTGGGTGGAACACATTTTTTCCTGCTTTCTTTTCCTAGTGACACCCTGAGACCTTCTTGCCTGGATTGTATAATGGGCATTGTCTTTATCATCTTCACCAGTACCAAGACTTTACATCCCATTCTTCAAAACTGTCCCCTGAATCTTCTTAGCAGTTTGAGGCATCCTCGATTTCTAGTTATTCCTTTCCTTGGGTTGCAGAACTTTCAGTTTCTTTTTTCTCTAATCTGTTTTGCCAGCTATCAGATTTCCATCATTTCTTCATCTTTACTTTTGGATTCATTGTCATACTGTCATACTGTCATGCAGTATACTCTTAACTCTTCTTTCTCTAACTCTTCCAATTTCTTCATGATAGCAAGATCAACATCATCAACTACACTACAGTCTTTCCAGATCTCTGGTCTCTTTTGATATTTTTTGGATGAATTCATTAAATCTCAGAATTTTTGAAGAACCAAAATATAATCATCACCCATTTCCATTCTAAGATCTCCTCCCCTTTTCTTCTTGAGTTCCTGGTTTCTATTCTCTTCTTGCAAGCCACTGCTCCTTCTGGGGTGAAGGGAGTCCTCTCCTTATTATCACTCTTGTTTGCTATAGCTAAATGCCATGTGTTCAGCATTTCATTCACTTTATTTCCTTTCATTTTGGTTTTCACTCAATGAGCCAGAAGTCTATCATAAGCTTCTGTTTCAACTTTAATCATATCTTCCTCAATCGGGGTGCTGGTCTCTATAACAGTCTATAAATATTTTTGATCATCTTCAGAAGTTCAGCTAGTATCTGTGTACCAGAAGTCCCCTCCTCCCCTCAATAGTATACTTCAACTTGTTAGTTGCCCAGGTGATAGTTCTGGCTACAGTTCCTGTTACTTTTGTCACTGTAATGCATAGCTGGTCACTATGATGTGTATTGTGAGAACCAGTTATCAACTGACAAGCCATTTGGCCTGAGTACTTCCTGTTTGCTTATCCCACATAAGCCCTAGACAACCAGGGATTAGGACCTAATATTTTGAAAATGATCCTGATCAGTACCCACTGACATAAAATAAATCTGCCTCCAAATTCTGGGTGTCATTTCTGTGTTTCCACTTGCTATATCTGCACATCACATTGGTTTGCTACCACTGTAAGAGGTTTGTTGATAAAGACAGATCTGATATTCTGGAAGAACTCTAATTGTTCTTTCAATCCATGACCACACTGCTCAGACAAATCTATCACATAAAGAACTAAAGTGTGAAGGTGAGCCAAGGCTGTGATAGCTTGCATTTCATGGTATTTAGATCCTCTAAGGATGATTAAAAATCCCTGGAGTATCTACATTCTGCCAACATAGATACTCATAATCCATGTTCCCAGCAAACAGAGACCTAGCTGTTATGGTTGATACACTGTGTCAACTTGAGAAGCTTAGAAGTTTAACAGAGACTCAGCAGGGAGCCAGGATTCTTACTTTGTAAACATCCTCATCCTGTGCAAAAGGAGGACACAGAGATTTTGTGAGTGCTACATCTACCCTGGGTAGGGGGTGGCCTACATAAAATATAAAGGAGGAAAAGAGGCTTGCTCCCTGCTTTTGTATTGGCTGCTGCCTGGAAGTGTTGCCCCAGTGTAATGCCACCTTGCCTTGGATCCAGCTGATTATGGACTGATATCTCCACAAACAATGAGCTAAATAAGCTTTATAAGTTTTTCCTTCCTTAATTTTGGGTGTTGGATATTTTTTCCCAGCAATGAAAGAAAAGTAACAAAAACAGAATTTGGTACCAGGAGTGGGATCATTATGGTGACTTTACCTGACCATGTGGTTCAAGAGCCTTTGGGAATGGCTTATGGGAAGAGTTTGGAAAGGTTTGGAAATGCCATCTTAAAGAGTAGCCCTGAAACAGCTTAGCCTATTTTGTATGGGAGATTCAGGTCAGGGCTCAGAAAACCATGAGGCTGACAGAAATCCTGCCAGTAAAGACTAGGCTTGAGAGGTTTCTGCTGGAAAGGACTGCATTAGTTGTTGGAGTCCAGATAATGTGTGTTATGGTTGGCAGAAAGTTTGTCTGTGTTTTGCTTGTGTCCAGAGACTTTGCCTGAGACTAAGATTAAGGATAGTGGACTAATTAATCTGGCAGAAGAAATTTCAAGGCAGTCAAATGTTGAGGCAATGGTATGGCTGTTGTTAGGGCTTCTAGCCAGATTTATGTTGTGAATCACAAGCAAAGAGTCCAGCAGGATAATTTAAAACTTCATGAGTTTGGCCAGAAAGGAAGCTCCAGTAAAGCTATGGACTTAAAGATAGAGCTGAGATCTCCACTTCTGAGAAAGAACAGGAGAATAGGAAGATGGCCTGAAGGCATCACAGAAAGTGGCAAGTCTCAAACCTTTGCATCTTCAAACCTACAAAAGTGAAAGACTTTGCTTTGAGGTGAAAGCCACAGAGCACCATATTCCAGAATGGTGGCAGCATAGAAAATTTATCCCTTAGACTTGGATACAGAGTGCCCAGCAATCCAGGCACTTGACCCTTCCAGCTAACAGAGCAGAAACCCTGCCTACCATTCCAACTGACAACAGACCTCAGAATCACCCACCTGGTGCTGGTTTTTAGTGCACACAGAATACAAAAGTTCTGAGGTTACAAAGGCTTCCTCTCCAATTTCAGAAGGCCTGGGAGGTCAGGCAGTGTGATCCTTCAAGGGTAGTGTGTGAAGCTGTAAGTGTGAAGCCAAAGGTGCAGTGAAGAATCCACAAGTTTGCAAAAGTAAAGAGTATGGATCATCTAACGAAACCTGCAAGGAATAAGCAAATCAGGCCTAAGAGAAAAGTGATGGGAGCTACAACCACCAGAAGTCCCATAGGGGTGGAACCACATAAGGCCTTTGGAGCTCACAGTTTGCTACTGATTGCTTCAGATGCTGGACTTGCAACTAGAGGACTTAACATTTACTCTGCTGGATTTTGGACTTGCTTTGTTTACAATGCTTTGTATCCCCATTTGTACATTTTGGAATGGGAATGTTTATCTTGTGCCATTGCATGTTGAAAGTGTTTAAATTTGTTTTCATTTGTACAGGGTCTTACAGCTAAGAGTTTGCCTTCCATCTCAGAGGATACTTGCGATTTGAACTTTTCAGCAATGCTGAAACTATTATGAATTTAGCAGCTCTTGCAGATGGACTAAATGCCTTTTGCATAAAGGGATATGTATGAGTCTTTGGGAATCCAAGGATAAAATATTATGTTTATAATGTAATATAATATTGATAGACTTAATGCTGGATCTTAAGGATTGTTAAGCTGTGTTATAATTTTCAAGTTGCAAAATGTTAAAAATAAGCATGCTTTTGTATCTGGAGACTGGCTTAAAGAAATATGTCTGTTTGCCAAGTTGAAAAGGGTTGGATTGTTATGGTTGATACACTGTGAGAAGTTTAGAAGTTTAACTGAGAAACTCAGCAGGGAGCCAGGATCCTTACTTTGTAAATATCCTCATCTTGTGCAAGAGGAGGGCACAGAGATTTTGTGAGTGCACTTGTTCCAAATGTTCTAAACTCTGTTTCTGTCTCTTGATAATAGTCCACTTCTGCCCAAGGGCGGTCCATTTCAGCTGCTTGCAGAAGTAGAGAGAATCACCATATTTCATTAGCCACACATAATCTTTAGCAACCTTGTCCACTAAATTTTTGGCAATATTTATTTTTCCCGAACCCAACTCGTAGTGATCCTCAGCATAGAGAATGTTCATCAGATCAGCATAAAATGGACAGATAGCATCTAATTTGGGAAAATCTGTTAGAATCTCTGAGTCATGCTAATTATGCTGAATAATTTTTTTCTCATGTAAAAATGTGTAATGCAATGAATTTGGTAGTGTTTATGAGTAACTATTAGAGTCTTTCATTGAGTCTTTGATAATGCCAGGTCAGTAAAGTCCTTGGCAGATGGCACCACTTTAATCTTAAAGTTGTACCGTGCTGGTGGTGGGCAACTCCAGAGATCTTTTCTTTTTATAAGTTTATTTCCTTCAGTGTCTCATTATAGTTACAGGAAGCTGATACACAGCATCCATTTTCTTTTTTTAATTTTTAGAGATTACTTTTTTCATTTTTTATGTAATTTTACCTTTTGGATATGTAAAATAGTAAGACATCGCATTTAATACTGTAAGTATACTCTAGAACAGTGTTGTTGAACCTTTTAGAGCTTTTTAGTGATGCAAACAGCCTGCTGTGTTACATATGCCGTTGGTTCATCACCACTGCTCTAGAACAATCACTTCCATCTGCCTTTATTTGCTTTTGTTATTTCTTTTTCCAAATATAAGCAGATTGTTATCTCTTTTAACCCTATCCCTGAGAAAAGACGTCATTGTGGGACCTGACACACATGGTCTGGCTGCTGCTGCCCTAGGAAAGCATCAGCTGTGCCCACCCATCTCCCATGCTTGTGGGTTTGCCAGCAGTCTGTGTAGTTGAACACCTTGCAGTTACACATGAAAGTATCAGGCCAGGGATGTAGCTCAGCGGTGCAGTGCCTGTCTGGCATGTGCAAGGTCCTGAATTTGATTCCTGGTACCAAAAAAAAAAGTGTCCAAATTTGTCTTTCTACAGTTAAATTATGTATAAATCAAAGCATCAACTTTCTCCTTAAACTGAGTCTCACAGCAGAATTCCTGGTTTCTGTTCTCAGTGTTTCAATTCTCCTAACCATACAGTATCAAGACTAGTCAAGTTTGGACTTATGCATTTTATTTGGTCTTCATACCCTGTCAGTCACCAAAGCATGTGGTCATCTATTCAGCTAAAAGCAACATGTTTTGCACATGAATTATGTGCCAGCCACATGATTTTCTGTGATCCCAAGGAGTATATACGTCGCAATGGAGAAAACGCAAGAATATATATGTGATCCGAGTAAGGTTTAAAGTCCTGTGATTCACATAGGCAGAAGATGGTTTGGGAGAACAAAATGAGTATAGAAATTCCAAATGAAATAGGACTAGAAGATGATCTTTTAGCTGTGTTTGAGGGAAAAGTAGGAGTAGGATTTTGTCATGAAGAAAATGGGACAGAGATGGGGAAAAGAGCACATGTGTGGAGGAAGCCTGCTGGTAAATGAGAGAAGTATGTGCCAAGGACTGCAGTTTCCAATATGCTTGGCGTGCTGGAGTTTGGCAGAAGAAAGACACATGGTGAAGAATTTTGTCTACTCATCATGCTATGGATGAATTTTCTTTTCCTGTTTTAAAAACTCAGACTCTCAGAGAAGGTCTCAAAGGATTTAAAAATGTGGCTTTAGGTCATCAGAATTAAATTGCCATTTAAAAGATGACTCTGGGCCTGGAGATGTAGCACAGTTGGTAGAGTACTTACCTAAGTAACATGCACAAAGCCCTGTGTTCAGTCCCCAGTGCTGCAAAAAAATAAAAACAAACAAACAAACAAACACCCAAAGAAACTGTTATGGATTAAAAACTGGTGGTCAGCTTAATGCCAGCTGGATTACATCACCATGCTGCTGAGCATAGATGTTTCACCTGAGGAAAGTTGCCAGCATAAATGGAGCCATGGAGAAGGAGAAGGAAGCACGTTGTTAGTGCATTAATGCATTGAGGCATTGTGAGTTCTCCTACATGTTGCTGTTTGAGCCATTAGGTTCTCTGGAGAAGCTCTGGTCCTCACATCGAGCATTGCTTCCTGGCTCCGGAGGGGAAGATGTGTGCCGCTTGGTCTCCAGGATGAACTGGTCACACTGGCTTCCTGACATGTACTCAACTGTGCTTGTCGTCAGAGGAGCTTGAAGCCTCCATGTCACTGGAGATGGCTGTGGTGCTTTTCAGGACACCTCTGGTCTTTGTTTTGAGTGTGACTTCTTGGCTCCAGCATAGAACCCTCAACCTACCAGCACAGCTCCTTCACCCTGCTGGTGTAGATTTCCTAGTTTCCACCACTGACCTTTGGGCCTTCCCAGCACGGATCCGTAAAAGAGACTGGCATGAATCCTTCTTGTGGGCTCTAGACCTCCAGTTGGACTCGTGGGAGGCATTGTCATGAGCTCTGGGTCTTCATCTGGACTCATGCTCACATTACTATGGGATTCAGGCCCTTGGCTAAATATTCCATGTCTTTGGTGTTGTGGATAGATTTCCTGCATTTTCTTGTGTTAACTCTGGGTGGCCATCATAAAAATAATATTATAAACTCCATGTCCTGATTCTAATTGTTCTCTGCATAACCCCTGACTACAACAGAAACAAAGATCAGTCTTCTGCTAGGTCAAATCATGAGAAAGATTGAAAAAGAAAAAGAGGCATAACTAGAGGCATTAAGTCAGTGGAGAAATGAAGAGTGCCAGAGAAGTGGTAATACAGAAGCAAAAAGAAGAAAATTTAAACAACATTCAATCCTGCCACCTAAAGATTAATGTTTAGGGTAATTTTCTGATTTTTTCTAATACAGATACAGGAAGAATATAGTACTATACTTTTCTTTTTTACAGAGAATCATGTAGTATATTTTTAATTTTTAAAAGCTTAAACAATAAGTTCTCTTCATCTGCCCTTAAAAATCTCTACATCATAATTTACTGGCTCCATTGGACAGCACTCCCATAACTATTTTTAAAGTGATTCTCACCAGTGGCACACCTAGAGCACCTGTGAAAGCCATCTAGCCCAAGGTGGAGGGCATATATTTTAGGCAGCCTTATTGGCCAAAAAGAAAATTATATAGCAACAATTTACTCCATTTTAAATGTAAAGATTAGAGTGCATCAAAACACAGATGTTGTATCTGCAGTTTATTATACACTTAAAATGTTACCTCATTTTTTGCTTGTAATGGTTGCTACATTGTGTCAACTTCAAAAGTTTAAAAGTTTAACTAAGCACTCAGCAAGGGACCAGGGTCCTCACTTTGTAAACATCCTCATCCTGTGCAAGAGGAGGGCAGGGAGATGGTGTGAGTGCTACACCAGCTCCAGAGCTGCTTACAATATAAGGGAGGAAAAGAGGCTTGCTCTGGCCCCCACCTTTGTTCTTGTTGCTTTTGCTGTCTTCTGCCACCTGAAACTGTTGCCCCTGTGCCATGCCACCCTGCCTTGGAGCCAGCTGACTATGGACTGAAGCCTCCACAAACTATGAGCTAAATAAACCTTTCCTTCCTTAATTTTGAGTGTTTGGTATTTTGTCTCAGCAACAAGAGTAAAGTAACTAAGACATTACTTAATACACTTTTTGCAACATTTGTAACATTTGGTACAGAATTCTATTGAAAACATTATTACCAATAGGATTATTAGTAATTCTGTTACTCATATCAGTTAACTACTATCATAACTTCTTATGGACCATAATAAAGTAAGATAATAATTTGCTTTTTGAAACTACATGTGTTGTTAAGCTAAGGTTTCCTGTCATCTAAATATAGCACCGTCTCTAGCTTATATAGGAATCGTATTGAGTGGTTTACATAGCAACTGGACCCTCCCAGCCACACACTACAATTCGTGTATAAGCAGTTGTGCGGCTAGAGATGCTGCTCTGTTCAGTCACTGCACTGAGCTTGAGACAGCCTGGAATAGCTCTTGCACACTGGCTGTGGTTCTCGTAAACATATATTCTTGGCTATGTGATGTTGGAGTAATGTCATAGCATGAATAAATCTGTGCAAAAATAATCTTCATTTTTCTCTATAGTTAAAATAACTTTGTACCTTAAGTAATATTGTAGATTATTGTATTTTTATTTAATAAATACATAACCATTTCTCTATACATCATTTTAATTTTCTGTTAAATAGATTAACATATTCAGATACATTAGAGGGTGATAAATCGAAGGATGGCCCCCAGTGGCATGAACTTGAGCTAGGCTACTGATCTCACCTTTAGCCTACCTTATATATCCACATGCTGGAAGTGAGAGAGGGGGCTTAGAGTCCCAAAGTATGTTTTTCAAACTTTATCAGATCCTAAAAAATGAATTAGGTTGACCTTTTGTTTACAACTTTCGTACAACAGCCAAACCTAAGACAAACAAAATCATTCTGTATATATTCAAAAACATATATTTTCCACCAGTGATATAGGTTTTACACAATGTCAGGGTTGAGCAAGAGAGATGAGAAGGTGATGTACATTTATTTGGTGAAACTTTGCCTCTTTCTTATATCTGAGATAGTTGCATAAAAATTGTGCCATTATTTTAAAAAAGGTACAGATCCACAAACAAGCAAAGAATACTAGAAAGTTCAGAAGTATAACTGAGAGGAAAGAAAAGGATTGTAGCATAAGGAAAGAAGTTATGAAAACTTCACTGTGTTATTTATTCCTGAAAACTCACTATGGTAAGTTGGGGAGAAATCATACCTAGAAAGACCTAGTTTAGTCAGGCCTGGTGGTACTCATCTGTAATTCCAGCACTCAGAAGGCTAAAGCAAGAAGATCTCTAGGAGTTTGAGGCCAGCCTGGGCTACATAGTGAGTTCATTACATAGTGAGACCCTGTACTACATAGTGAGACCCTGTCTCAAACCAAACAAACAAACCAACAACAAAAAAGAAAGATCTAGGAGTTCAGAACTCAGAACCATGCCCCTGCTGAATTTATTTTAACTTTGTCAAAAATCTAACATGCAAAATATCAACCCAGAGCCTCACAAACTGTATTGAAACATTTCAGTTTTGAGCAAATGAAATAAAGATCAAATAAATTTGCCTTGTGATTCATTCTACTATCTAAAGTCTCATCCCTTTAATTTAATCACTGGAAAACAACCATGTAGGTTTTCATCCTTGTATCTAGATAATGAACCAACCTGCTCCAAACTCTCAAGCCTGTGTCTGGAGCTGCTGATGGGCACTGGATAACACTGAGTGCTGTGACACCACAGTCCCAACTGTGTTAATCACAAAAGTCCAAGTAAAGAAATAAATGGAAAAGGGGCTGGAAAGACAGCTCAGAGGCATAAGCACCTGCCTGGCAAGCACAAGGTCCTGAGGTTGATTCTGTGCACCAAAAGTTAAAAACTTTTTAAAAATAAATGGAACAAAATTCCAAGGCTTTTTAAATTCACTAGTAGCGAACAAATGGCAGGCCAAATATGAGTAAGGCAGAGTTTCTCTTTGTGAGAGATAAACCCACTGAGATGTTGACTAACTTCTTGGAGAGTGGGATATTTTAATGAACAATGTATGTAGTTGATAATAGAAAAAATTCCAGCATTTTATTTTGAGAGTTTCCAAACATTACAAAAAGTTGATGAAATTGCATTATTCATGTACTCACCATGCAGATTTGATTAACAGTTTTCTATGCTTGCTCTAATAGATATCTGCCTCTGCTTCTCTTTCTGTCTACCCAGCAATTGACCTTATTTTCTTTAGCCACTTCAACGTAAGTTACAGTCATCAGTGCATTCATCTTCAAATATTCTAGACTGTCTATCAATAACTAGGGTTCAGTATTTGTTTATGAGTTTTTAGGAACATTTTTATATATAGCAAAATGCACAATTTTGTTTGTTATCCTGAGGCAAGGTCTTGATATATAGTTTAGGCTGGTCTTGAACACACTATGTAGCCCAGGTGGGCTTCAAACATGTGGTAATTCTTTTGCCTCAGCCTCCCAAATTCTGTGACTACAGGTATGTGCCATCATACATAGCTTAAAATTCACAAATGTACTGTTTGATAAGTCTTACAAAGTACATACTGTGACATTAGTCTTTAATTTCTGATTAAAATGACTACATTTTACAGAGAATTGCATATGCCAGAGAAGTTCAGGGTTCTTCCCAAAAGCAAAATTTCAAAGATCATCTAAAGAATAAATTACAGGCTACTATCACCCACTCAATTATTGTCCCCATTTATTAAATAAGTATACCAGCAGCAGCAAATTAGAATATATGGTCATAACAATGATGGCACTCATGACCATCAAAATAGAAAAATAGCTCAGAATAAGCTTATAAGAGAAATATGTGACATAAGTAAAGGAAACTAAAAATCTGTACTGAAAGATAAAAGAACATTTCAATGATATGAAAAGAATGCTCTATTCCTCAGGGAAAATATTAAAGATAGCAGAGCAACATAGGGAGCCTCTCTGAGAGAAACAGCCCAGATGCCAGAATAAAACATCCTGGAGAAGACCAGATAGAAGGAGACAGATCCTCTCAACCCAGGAAGAAACTAAAGGGAAAGGAAAAAAAAAAAGAAGAAAAAAAGAAAAGAAAATCATAGACGGAAGGCAGTAGCCAGACACACTCTCACTGGAGCCGGTCCCATTGTGTACAAAACGCCTCTGGAATCCAGAGACGCATGGTCCTGGTGAAGTCAGGGGTTGGCAAGCCTGAGGGCAGGGCCTCTGAAGGAGGAAGCAGTCCCAGAGGGGAGCAGTGAACAGAGAGCAGCACTCGGCTAGGAGACCCATACCGGCTCGCAGTGAGTGCGAGGAATTTAGTCCTCCCATGGGAGTGGGCGACGGGGCTGGGCAGCATTTTGGAGTTGGGCAAGATAAACCTTGAACCAGAACTCAGTGGCTTCAATCAGCCACTTGGAGCGCAGAGCAGATTGGTGAGAACTGCTTCGACTGAGTCCCACCCCTGTGCACGATCCAGTAGCCAAGAACAAGTTTTCCTGGAAGTTATACCTAACCAGCCTGTCCACATGGCACACACCAATGTGGTGAAGACTCGCAGAGCTTGACTAGTTCAGAAGGGAGGGGTCAGCCTGCCCCACCCCTGCTTGTACTTCAGTGGCCATCAGCAGACTGGGGAGGGCAGCAATCCCTAGCCAGCAAGCTTCAGAGAAGTAGCGGCCAATACAGAAAGCGCCAGGGACCCCCATTGTCCACTCATCTGGAGGAAACCAGAAACATGACAAGAGGAAGAAATGAAAGGAAATCTCCAGCCCCCAAAACAAACACTACTGGCTCAGGGGAGGTAAACACAGAAGAGATCAGGGATTGCACACCTGTGGTGTTGGAAAAAGCAGCATCTGACATAAAGAATTATCTTCATTACGTTACCAAAGAACTAAAATCAGAAATTCTAATACAAGTAAAGGAAGATATAAGAAAAATAATAACAGAAATGCTAAGCACCTCTCAAGAAGACATAGATGGAAGAATGGAGGAGCATAGAGGGAAACCTTCAATGAATATACAAAAAAAATCTAGAATACATGAAACAGATTCAAAGAGATTACCAAGAAATTAAAAACTCCATTGAAAGCTGGCAAAACCGCTTGAAAGAAACTGAAGATAAGACTATCAAACCTTGAAGACAGGTTTGCAATATGTGATCGTGAAAGGAAAGATCTCTTAAAAAATAGCAAGGAACCAGGAAGTAACAATACAAAGGCTAGAAGATGACAAGAGGATCTATAACTTAAGAATAAAAAATGTGAATGAAGAAACATAAATGAAATACAAAGGCTATTTACAGAAATAATTAAAGAAATCTTTCCAAGCATAGGAAAAGGCAATGTTACCCAGAATATGAGGCATACAGAACTCCAGCCAGCTACAACCAAAATAGATCTACACCCAGACATATAATAATCAAGATCCCAGAAATTCAACACAAGAACAGAATATTAAAAGCTGTCAGAGAAAAGAAACAGATCACCTGTAAAGGAAAACCCATCAGAATCATGACAGACTTCTCGATACAAACCATCAAATCAAGAGATTGGAGCAAAGTATTCCAAGCCCTGAAAGAAAATAACCTCCAACCCAGATTGATGTACCCTGCAAAACAGTCTCTCAAAATTCATGGAGAAACAAGATGCTTCCATGACAAAGAGGAACTGGGGGAGTTCGTGACCACCAATCCAACCCTACAAGAAATACTGAAGGATATTCTAGAGAGAGAGAGAGAAAAAAAAGACCATGGTTTCAAGAACAGTGACAGAGGAGGCTCACTGAATGAATTCTGTTCCAGTTTGTCTACTTGTCCTAGATTTGAGGGCATAGACAGCTATTCCAAAGATAGCAGGATATACTACGGTAACCATTTTTAATTTCCTATTAACTTAATCTGAAACCCTGTATTACTTTCACTGCCTTGTTTTGACTGATTTTATTTGAATCTGTCTTGTTTGATCACTGTCTTGTCTTGACTGATTTTATTTGAATCTGTTATGTTTGATAGGATCAAATCTGAGAGTATAGGCAACTACTCTGAAGACAATACGATTCACTATGATACCCATTCTGGTTTGACTATTACCCTCTTTTGAAATCTTATAATGTCTCCAATGTTTTGTTTTTATTGATTTTGTTCCATACTGCTATGTTCAATTTTATTGCACCTGATGATATGGGCAATTCTATTGGAGATAACAAGGGACATCATGGTAGCCATTGTAGATCACCTTGTATTGTGGTTTTAAATTATGTCCTCTGTCCACCCTTTTGTTTTGAATGACCCCATTTTTTTTCTTATTTGGTTTTATTCTTTTAAAAACAAAAAGAGATAGCAATGTACATTCTTCTCCCACCTAGCTTAGTGTATAGGTGTAAGACCACTCTAATATCAATAAAACATACACCAAAGGGACTTTCCCTTTAAAATATGACAAGACATTTATGACAACAGGCTAATATTGAATAATAAGAGAGGACCTAAACTTTATTAAATAAGTACACGTGTAATATCAGAGTAGAAGATGATAAAGCTTGGAATAAAGAGGATTTGATGGTAAGACATGGTCAGATGCTGAACATCTTAAAGGCAGAGAAAATACAGTCTGCTGATGAATCAGCTGTAGAGTATGAAAGAGAAAGGACTAAAGGGTAATGCCAAACTTTTGGCCTGTGCTATTTCCTGAGATGTGGAAGACAAAGGGTACAAATGCTAGGGACTAAGGAAAGAAAATCATGAGTCCTATTTTATTCCTGTTGTTTTAGCCTGTTAAATGTCCAAGAGGATATACAAAGTAGGCAGTTGTACATTTCAGCATGGAGTTGACGAGGCCCAGGCTAGAGTTGTAAATACAAGATAATGTTACCTAGGAAGTAACTATAAAGAAAAGAGAGCGGAGGGCCAAGAGCGTGGAAGACAAAGATTAGTACTGCCAACTCCATGCCAAGGAAGGACCCAGCTCCATGGAGGGTAGGCAGAGGGTTGCCGCCAGCTATTTACCCCTTTGGGGAACTTATTCAGCTCAGGCAACTGCCTTGCCCAAGGTCCTACTCCTTAGATGCAGCCAAAATACAGTGACAGAGCAAGGATGGGATATATATATATATATATATATATATATATATATATATATATATATATATTTCCATCACCTCACATACATACTCTTTGAAAACTTCTCCTGGAAAATTTCAGCTACACTTTAAGTATGCATTGCTCATCCTATAACTGAAACTTTATACCTGTTGACCTATATTCTCCCCACTGCCCCTGTCTTTAGCAATTACCATTCTAGTCTCTGGTTTTGTGAATTTGACTTTTCTAATATTCTACATAGAGTATAAGATTGTGCAGCGTATTGCTTCTCGGCCTTTTGGCTAAGATCAAGTGAAGATTGTGCAGCATTTGCCTGTCTAGCTCTGGCCTATTTTGCTTTGCATAATGTCCTGTAGGTCCATCTGTACTGTCATGACTACCAAGGTTTCTTGTCTTTTGCTTTCTTTCTTTCCTTCTTTCTCTTTCTCGTTCTTTCTCTTTCTTGTCCTCTTTCCTTCCTTCCTTTCCTCCTTCCCTGTAGACTCCTTTTTAAGGGGTAAAAGCATGTTGGCTCCTAGCCTTGTGCATAGACCAACAATAAATAAAGGCTAAAGTGAAGAGGTAAGCTGAGCTGGGGAGGGTGGGAGTGGGTAGAGGTGGAGCGTCAGGATGGAGAGCTCTGCGGGCTCGAAGAACCCATTGCTATGAAGCACGGGACATTGAGCCATTCGGGCAACACGGCCACAGGGATGGTGCAGTCATGAGGACCCTGGGGGAGGAGCCTGACTGGCACAGAAGGCACACTCATCTTCTAGGCAGCCTGATGGGAAAGGTAGATGACAGTAAGACTCCTTTGAGGCCCTGCCCCAGGGCCAGGGTTCGAGGGGTCAGACTGCTGGAACTTGCCTGGTCTGCAGAGAAGCTCAGAGCCTGAGGTGAGCAGCTAGGTGGCTGGCACAAAGAGGGTACTGGGAAGAGAAGCTCAGGCTGGTAGTTGCTGGAGCTTTCTGAATGCAGCAGCATCATAGACTGGACTCTGAATTTTTAGGTTCCAGAGAGGAGGCTCTTCCTGAGGGCAGGGCTTTTTGGATGCAGTCTGTCCCTGGGGGACAAGCCTGAAGGGGTTCAGGCTATGCTGGGGGCCAGGGCTCTGCTACCTCAGGCTTTTCTGGGAGGAAAGCTCTGATGTCACTGGCTCAGCCTTAGAGCAGGACTCCAGAAGCCCTGGCTCTGTTGGTGAGCAGGACTGTGTCACCTCTGGCTCAGCCCCAGGCAGGGTTGTGCTTCCCCACACCCTCTGGAGGGCAGTGCTTGGCAGCTCAGAGTGTTGTGACAGTTCCGGAAGGTGGGAAGTCCCAGAACTGTGCTGAGTTCTGGAAACTTCAGCTAGCAAGGCCTGAAGTTTAGTGTGTCCAGAAAGGCCATACTTACCCAGTCCCAGCCCTTCTACCTCCTGTCACAGTAACTGCTGCAGGATACTGATGTACTGCATTTTCAGCTCTTAAATGTTGAGGGTCTGTAGGGATGGGATCTGGAACTCAACACAGGTGATTTCCCAGGCTGCTGCTGCAACCTCATGCAATGTCCTGATCAAATCGCCTTATAGTCATCTGCTCCATAGGCAGAGCAGGCTCTTCTGGGCAGGACTGAGAGGAGAGGCCATTCAATCTTTGGGCCTGCTAAACTCTGGGGGATCGGTGGGATAGGAGTACACTGGGTTTGGGGTCCAATGGCAAGATGCTGCAACAGTGGATACAAAGTCAGAGCTGGAAGTCTAGGAGAGGTACACAATAAGCCAGTCCAAAGGATGATGGGTGGGTGACAGAAAGTGGTGCCACATGGCCAGGAATGGACCCAGTTGATGGATGGGGGTTCTGGGGGCCATGTATTGCAGAGGTCAGAGGACCCTGGCTCCTCCAGATGGCACCTGCCAGGCTCTGTCAAACCAGTACTCTCTGAATCAGACTACTGGCACCCTGTTGGCCGTGCCTCACTCCCTCACCTGACAGAATGTTGACCAGGGCAGCAGGGTCAGCTACAAACTCTGTGGACCATGGATCTTCTCTCTAGGAGGGAACCAAACCCCATGTTTTTCCCCCTAGGACTAGGCCTGAGCTCTTATGATGGGTTTTGGAACTGTATGATCCCCATTAACCTTTTGATTTCTTTGTTTGGTGCATGGCTTTCAACCAGGAGCCTGCTGAGGTGACAAAAGGACACTGAATCCTGAGTGACAGTTTCTGCACCAACTTGTTGGATCTTGTTATTGCTGGTCCTGGACACTCAGTCTGACTATGGGGAAAGGCAGAAATCTCTTAGAACTGATTTCTCTTCATCTCCTAAGTTTTGGCATGCTTCATTTCCATTTCTGTCTCAATTGTTTTTTCCATGTTGAGGATTGAATCCAAGACCTTGCACATGCACTTCCACTGAGTTACACCCCAACCTCTCAGAATGGTATTAAATTTCCTTTGCTTCCTTCTATGCCATACTAGTTGTTCAGAAGTATGCAGTTTAATTTTCAAACAGTTATGTTTTCCTGATTTCACCCTGTCCCTGATTTCTATTTTGGGGCTATTATAATTGGAAAAAATACTCGATATGCATTCAGTCTTCTTAAATTTGTTAAAGCTTATTTTGTAGCCTAACATATCCTGGAGAATATTTTATGTAAACTTAAAAGGAATATGTATTCTATTGCCACGAAGTAGAATTTTCTGCTTGCCTGTTAAGTCCATTTGATCGAAAGTATAGTTCAAGTCCAATGCTTCCTTGTGTTTGTGTTTGGACGGGCCATCCATTGTTGAAGGTGAGGTATCAAAATACTCTACTATTATTTCTAGTGTTTCTATCTATCTCTCACTTCGGTTCTGTTTGTATTGCTTTATGAGTTTTGTTGCTGATGTTTGCATGTAGGACAGTATTTATAACTGTTATCCAGATGAATTGACCCCTTTATCAATATATAATGAATTATTTGTCTTGTGTTATGGTTTTTGATTTTAGATCTATTTTATCCAATACAACTATAGCTACCCTTTGTCTCTTCTGTTTTCGATTTTATGAAATATTTTTTCCATTTCTTCAGTGTTACTCATGTGTGTTCTGAAAGCTAAAGTGAGTTTCATATAGGCAGAATATAGTTATGGTTCCTTTTAAGAAATGAATTCAGTTACTCTATATACTTTAATTGTAAAATTTAGTCCCTTTGCATTTAAAGCAATTATTGATCAATAAGGATGATATTTTTGCTAATTGCTTTCTAACTAGTTTGTATTGCCTTTATTCCTTTTTCCTTTCTTGCTGTCTTTTTTCATGATTTGATTTTTTTGTAGTGGTATGTTTTGATTCTTTTGTCCTTATGTTTTAAGTGTGTACTATAGGTTTGGGTTTTATGGGTACTATGAGACTAACAAAAGCTCCACAGTTTTACTTCTCCCTTAAAACATTTTATATTTTTTTTTGAGACAGACTGGCCTTGAACTCATGGAGATACTACTGTCTCCACCTCCCAAGGTCTGGAATTACAAGCATGTATCAACATGCCTGGCCAATGTTTTATATCACAATTTACTTCATATTGTGGGTCCCTTAACAAATATAGCCAAGTTACTTTTTACCACTTTTTTCTAGAGTTAAAAATAATTTATACCTCATGATAATTTTAGAGTTGCCTGAATTTAACTATATGTTTACTTTTACAATAGATTTTATACTTTCATATGTTTTCATGCAACTTAAAATTTCAGCTTAAAGGTTTTCCTCTAAAATTTCTTATAGGACTGGTTTAGTTGTGACAAGTTCCCTCAATTTTTGTTTCTTTGCAAAAGTCTTTCTGTTCTTTTACTTCTGAAGGAGAGCTTTGTTGAATAAAATATTCTTACTTGGTTGTTTTTCTTTTAACATCTTGAATATATCATCCCGTTCTCTCCTGACTGGTAAGGTTTCAGCTAAGAAATCAACTGGTAGCGTTATGCTAAATGTGCTGAGTCTTTTCTTTGGCTGCTTGCTTTTTCTATTTGTATTTGTCTTTTGATGATTTGATTATAATATGTCCTGGTGAAGTCCTCTTTCTGTTGTTTCTGTGTAGGAACTTTTGAGTTTCATGAATCTGTATGTCTGTATTGCTCTAAAACTTTAAAAAGTTTTCTTCCCCTTTTTCTTTCTTTTCTCATTCTGAGACTTACATAGTTCATAAATTGCTTTTCTTATTGGTGTTTATAAGACCTATTGAATTTCTTCCCTTTTAATTCTTTTTATTTTCTTGAGACTAAGTAATTTCAAAAGACCTGTCCTTGAGTTCACAGATTATTTCTCTGGCTAGATGAAGTTAGCATTTTTTAATCTCATTCATTATATTCTCTAGGATTCCCACTGGTTCTTTTTTTATGATTTCCACCTCTTTGTTGAACTTCTCATTTTATTTCTGTGTTTCCTGATTTGTTTAGTTGTCTGTCTCTTCTCTTATATCTTGTACTTCATTAAAATACCAAGCATTTCAAATTCTTTAATTCATACTTCTGTATTTCTTTGGAACTGTTTATGAGAAAAGTATTATATTCCTTTGGTGGTGACTCTGAAGCATGGGGCACAGAAAGATACAACTCAGGTTCTAGGCGGTAAGAACCAGCACAGAAGTGACTCTGACCTTGTAGATGAGACAGATGTATGGCAGCTCAGGCTTTGGTATAGGGCTGCGTTCATGGCTCCTTCCCCAAGGGGAGGGTAAAGGCATGGGCTCCAGGCAGTTCCATCAGCTGTTCAAAATAAAGATGACATTTCACAATCTGCCTTAAAGGTATGTATGATGGTGTAACCAACTGGTGGTTAGCGATATGCCAGTAGCTGCTTCAGGGAAACTTTTTTTTTAAAAATCAGCTGGGAATAACTTTTTCTGTGTTTCTTCCTTGATGCTATTTGGAACATGCCTGAGCAGAAAGCTTCTGCTAGCCTGAGATCCAGATGAAAGAAAGAAAAACAAACTCCATGATTTTGTGTCTGTCACTTTTCCACCAACCTAATTCTGAATACCATATGTATTCTAACCCTTCTATGTTACCCCAGGTATGATGATTGATTGATTATATTAACTTGACTAAGAGAATCTCAACTAAATTGGCTCAGCAATTCTATACTCTAGGTTGTGGAAGACCCACCTTAGAGTGGCTCGTCATCTGGATGATACAAAAAGGAAATGAAGGATGGATCTGTTTCTGTTTCTTCAGAGGAACTCCAGTCTTCACCTTCACCTTGGATGTCATCTGGCTTCCAGCACAGACTGTTCAGCTTCTGACACAAGTCCTTCAGCCTTCTACTGTAGATTCTTTAGCTTTAGCCTTCCATCGAAGACCTATCAGCCTCCCAATAGACTTGCACATGACACTTCAGTGAGCTCTAGACTTTTACTGAACCCTTCAATTTCCAGTGTGCAGACAGACACTCTGCACTCGTCAACATCTGACTGTGAGTGGCCACTTCAAGCCAATCCTGTAAATTCTTATATATTTGTACATCTTGTGTTATATCCATTTCTCTAGTGAACACTGACTGGTACAGAATTTGTACCAGAGCAGTGGAGTCATTGCCCCAACTGTACTTGTCAGAAGCCTTTGGAACTGGCTTGTGGGAGGAGTTTGCAAAGGTTTTGTGGTGCTGGCTGAAAAAGAATCCCTGGAAAACTTTAGGCTGTGCTTGATGGGAGATTCTTGTCAGAGTGCAGAAAGCCAGGGGGTTGATAGAAATGATGCCAGTAAAGACCAGGCTCAGAAAGTTTCTTCTGGGGAGGGCTCCACTGGCTGTTGAACTTCAGATGTTCTGTGTTATGGCTTGGCAGAAAATTTGTCTGCATTTTGCTCATATCCAGAGACTTTGTCTCAGACTATGTAATCCTTTTTTTTAAAACCAGGGATTGAACTCATGACCTCATGCTTGTCAGGCAGGTGCTTATGCCACTGAGCTAAATCCCCGGCCCCAGACTATTTAATCTCGTAGAAGAAATTTCAAGGCAGTCTATTGTTGAGGTGGAAGCATGGATACTGTTAAGGGCTTTTACACAGCTTTATGTCTAATCAAGAGAAAAGAGTCTAGCAGAATGATTTAAAGTGTGAGTTTGGCCAGAAAAGAAGCTTCAGTAAAGTTGTAGGTTGCAAAGATGGAACAGGAGAGAAATTTCTAGTCACTGAGAAGACTAGTGAAAAAATCCAAATATTTCACAAGAAGACATTGGAAAAGATGGCTGGAGGACATCACAAGAACCAACAGGACTCTAGCCCTTGCAGCCTCAGAGTTGCAATGGTGAGACTTTGCTTTGAGTAGAGAGCCCCAGACTACCATGTTCCAGAATGATGGTGATCTAGGAAAACTGTTCCTCAGGATTTATTTTATATGCACTGGACCTCTACAGCCAAGAAAGAAGGAAGCCTGGCTACTGCTTCAGCTGGCAGCAGACCTTGACATCATTCATATGGCACTGGTTTCAGGTGCATGCAGAATGCAAGAGTTGTGGAGTGAGGAAGGCTTCCACCCAGATTTCAGGAGGAGACCTGGGAAGCCAGGCAGCATGACCCCAAGAGGGCAGTGTGTAAAGCTGTGAGGGTGATGCCAAAGGTACATTGGAGACCCTAAAAGTTTGTAGAAGCCAGGAACATGGATCATCTGAGAAAACCACAAGGAGGAAGCAGATCCGGCACACGCCACGGGGACTACCACCACTGGAAATACCAAAGGAGCAAGCCACCCAAGCCCGTTGCAGTTCCTGTGTTGTCACAGATTGCCTTGGATGCTGGGCATGGAACCACAGGACTTTATGTTTACCCAGCTGGATTTTGAACTTGCTTTGGTCCCATTCCTTTGTATCCTAGTTTTTGTAACTTTCAAAATGGTAACGTTTATCTTGTGCCATTGTCTGCTGGACAATGTTTATGTTATTGCAAACAGGTATTAATAAAAATACATGTTGGAAGTGTTTAATTTTTTCCATATATACAGAGGCTTGCAGCTACAAGTTTGTCTTCAATCTCAGGAGACCCTTTGGACTTGAACTTTCCAGCAGTTCTGAAACTCCTAGGACTTTGGTTAACTCTTATAGAGGGACTAAATGTCTATTGTGTAAAAGAATGTACATATGTCTTGGGGTGGCAGGGAAGAATATTAGTCTGTATTTAGATGTCCCCTCAAAGCCTCATGTGGTCATGGTAGGGCTATTTCAGAGGTGGCTGGATCTAAGTGTGTTATGCTGGGATTAAGTGTGTGTGATTACTAAATCAATGCATTGATTGGTTTGGCACTGCTCTAATCCCAGTAGTCTAGATCTAATCCCAGTAGTCTAGAAAGAATACAAAATAGGCAGAAAAAAGCTGCTTATCTCACTACTTTCTGCCCACCATGAACTGTTCTCCTCTGTGTTGCCTGTCTGCCATGCCATCTAGCCTTGTAGCCAGTCAAGAATGGATTGAAGCCTTTGCAAACTGTGAGCTAAATAAACCTTTCCTCCTTTAATATTGGGTGTTGGGTATTTTTTTCCAGCAATGAAGAAAATAAGTAAGACAACAGGATTAGCCACTCCCTCCTCTGACTTTTCTACTCTATTTATGCCTCTGTCACAGGACTTTCCCTAAGATACTGTTAAGGTTTATATGCCATAATAGGGACTCTGAGTTTTTTAAAATCTGTGAAAGAATTTCATTCTTTTAATTTGGACTTTTATTCTCTTAGTACTGCTGTGATTTTTAAAATTTTTAGTATGTATTTTTATTAGTACCTGTTTGCAATACATAATGATTACTTTCACTGTGGGAAGTTGGTACATGTATTTCACACATCTTAACTCTTTTTGTGCCCTCTTCCCCTCCACACCCTCCTTTCTTTCTCCATCTGTTAGTCCCCTTCCCATTAACAGAAGATCTATATCTCTGTTTCTTATTATGTCTTTTATTTTGCTTTTTATTCATACTTCAGATTTCTCATAGAAGAGAAACCATACTATCTTTAGGCCTGTGTATCTGATTTATTTTTTTTAACACTATGGTCACAAATACATCCATTTTCCTGCAAATGACCCAAATTCTTCCTTCTTTATACCAAAGTAGTGCTCCATTGTATATAAATACCTCATTTTCTTTTTTAAAATTTTTTTATTTTAAAGAGAATAAAACAAAACAGAACAGAACAAAGTAGTTCAGAACAAAACAATGCAAGCAACACAGGATTTCAAAACAAGACAACAGGAAATCGACAGTGGCTACCATAATGTCTCTTGTTTTCTTTGAAATAGTTTTCCATAACTTTACACACAATGAATTCAAACAAGAAAAAGTAGTATAAAACCAATCAAAACAAAGTAATGAAAGCATTACAGGTCTTTAAACCAGAAAACAATGGCTACCATAATGTCTCTTGTTCTCTTCATAATAGGTGTCCATACCTTCACATATATTGAAATTAAATAATACAAAATAGACTAAAACCAATCAAAACCAAAATAAAAGCAATATTGAACTTCACAAGATGATAGGAAATCAGCAATTACTACTGTAATGTCTCGTTTTCTTCACAGTAGTTTTTCATACCATCACACATAATAAAATCAATTCTTGTAAACTTTAGAAGTTCAAGGCATGTATAAGACTAAACATGCACATCTATCCTTTCTGTATTAGAGAGAAAAATGAAACAAAACAAATTACAAGAAAAACAAGAGACAAATAACAATAACAAAGAGCCCAAAACAATTACAATATAGGCTTTCAAAACAAGGTGATAGGACCATAACTAAGGTTGTTATTTTGCATAGTTATTTCTCAAAAGAGTTACTCAGATTACCAAATAAAACATGAAAAATTGATCTAACCCTATGAATGTTAACTGCTTTGCTCCAAGAACTAATGCAATTAGTAGCACAGTCATCTTAGCTATCTTAGTGTGTATATACAAATGTATATATTTTTTCTTTTCCCTTTCTTCTTTCCTCCTTTTCCTTGTTTTTCCCCTTTCAGCAGTTTCTTACCCTTTCACAATATTTATTGAAGATTTGTGTCTTATTTACTCTTTCAGTTTCTTACACTAGGGAGACAACACAGTATTTATACATGTGAATTTTATTTATTTCACTTATGAATATGGTATCAAATTGCATCCATTTACCTATAAAAAGCCTCAATATAAGCCTTCCTTATAGCTGAGTAGTACCCCATTCTATAAAAGTACCACATCTTTTTTATTCGGTCCTCAATTGATGAGCATTTGTATTGTTTCCAAGATTTGGCTGTTACAAATTGTGCTGCTATAAACATGAGTGCATATATGTCACTATGGTATGATGTTTTCAGTTCTTCTGGGAATATGCCTAGAAGTGGAATATCTAGATCAAACGAGACTTCTGATCCCAGCTTTTTGAGAAACCTCCACATGGACCTCCACAGTGGTTGCACCAGTCTACACTCCCACCAACAGTGCAGAAGAGTTCCTTGTTCCCCACAGCCTCTCCAGCATTTGTTATTGGTGGTTTTTTTATCCTGGCCATTCTTTCTGGAGTGACATGGAATCCCAGTGTGTTTTTAATTTGCATTTCTCTAGTGACCAATGATATTGAACATTTTTTTCATGTATTTATTTTCCACTTGTATTTGTTTAACTGAGAAGTGTGTATTCATCTCAGATGCCCATTTTTGAATTGGGTCTCTGAATTTTTAAAATTCTTTATATGTTCTAGATAGAAGGTCCTTTGTCTGAGGGACAGTTGTTTAAGATTTTTTTCCCAATTTTTGGGTTTTCTTTTCACTGTTGGAGATTTCTTTTGTCATGCAAAAACTTTTTAATAAGACAAGATCCCAATTATTGACTCTGGTAAGTATTTCTTGTGCAGTTTGATTTTTGTTCATGAATTATCAGCTGACCCCTATGTCTTCAAGATTTCTACCTACTTTGTCTTATGGCAGAGTTAGTATTTCTGTTTTAATATTTAGATCTTTGATCCATTTTGACTTGACTTTAGTGCACTGTGATACGCATGATCTAGTTTTACTTTTCAGCATATGCAAAGCCAGTTTTTCCAGCACTGCTTGGTAAAAAGGCTATCTTTCTTCCAGTGAACATGTTTGGGCCCTTTGTCAAAGATAAGGTGGCTGAGTGTGTTTGCAGTTGTGGTTGTATCTTCTAATCTATTCCATTAATCTTCAGGTCTGTTTTTATTACAGTGCCATGCTGATTTTATCACAGTAGCTTTGCAGTATAACTTCAAGTCACGGATTGTGATGCCTCCTACCTTGCCTTTGTTGTCTAGAATTGCCTTTGCTATTCTAGGTCTCTTCTGGTTCCAGACAAATTTGAGGAATGACTTCTCTAGATCTGTGAGGTATGCTAATGATATTTTGATTGGAATTGCATGAAATCTCTATCATAATTTTGGGAGTATGGCCATTTTCACCATGTTTTTTCTTCCTATCCATGAACAAGGGATGTCTTTCCATTCTCTGAGATCCTGCTCAATTTCTTTTTTCAGAACTGTAATTTTCACTGAACAGATCTTTTGCTTCCTTTGCTAGATTGATTCCTAAGTATTTCATTTTTTTTTTGGATGCTACTGTGAAGGGTGGGGATTCTCTCATTTCTTTTTCAGTGAGTTTGTTGTATAGAGGAATGCATTTGAGTGATGACTTTGTATCCATCTATATTACTGAATTTGGTTATACCTAGAAGTCTTTCAATGGAGTTTTGGGGGTCTTCTATGTAGAGTATCATGTCATCTGCAAATAATGAAAATTTAACTTCTTTTCCTCTCTGTATTCCTTTTATTTTTCTCTCTTGTCTAATTGCTCTGGCTAATATTTCCAGCACTAATTGAATAGGAGTGATGATAGTGGAAAACCTTGTCTTGTTCCTGATTTTAAAGTGAAAGCTTTCAGGTTTTGGCTGTTTAATATGATGCTAGATGTTGGTTTGTCATAGATGGTTTTTATCAGGTTGAGGTAGAGACCATCTATTCCAATTTTCTGTAGAGTTTTTATCATGGGAGAGTGTTGAACCTTATCAAAAGCTTTTTCTGTATCTATTGAGATGATCATGTGATTCTTATTTTTGACTCTATTGATATGATGTATTACACTTATTGATTTGCATGTTTTGAACCATCCCTGCATTTCTGGATTGAACCCCACTTGGTTGTGGTGTATAATCTTCTGATGACTTGTTGCATTGTATTTGCGAGTATTTTATTGAAGATTTTTGCATCTATGTTCATTAGGAAGATTGGCCTGTGGTTCTCTTTTTTGGTTGGGTCCTTCTCTGGTTTTGGTATTAGGGCAATACTTGCTTCCAGGAATGAGCTAGGGAGAACTGCTTCCCTTTCAATTTCATTGAAGAATTTGAGGAGTGTTAGCATTAAGTCTTCCTTGAATTTCTTGTAGAGTTCAGCTGTGAATCTATCATGACCTGGGTTTTTCTTTGTTGGTAAAGTTCTAATTACATTCTCAATTTCATTAACTGAAATTGGGTTATTCAGCAGTTTTACATATTCTTGATTCAGTTTTGGTAATTCATATGTTTCTATGAATCTGTCCATTTCTTCTGTGTTACCAAACCTATGAGAGTAAAGGTTTTCGATGTAGGTGTTAATGATCTTCTGCATTTCCACAGTGTCTGTATTGATTTCACCCTTTTCATTCCTTATAGCATGAATTTGAGTTTTTTGTTTCCTTTTTAAAACAAGAGTGACTAGTAGCTAATCAATTTTATTTATCCTTTCAAAGAACCAACTCTTCGATTCCTTAAGTCTTTGTATTGTTTTCTTAGTCTCTCTTGTGTTGATTTCTGCTCTGATCTTTATGATTTCCTCCCTTCTTTTGGCTTTGGGTTTGACTTGCTCTTCTTTTTCTAGATGTTTGAGGTATAGCATCAGGTTGTGTATTTGTGTTCATTTTGTTTTCCTGATGTGGGAGTTCACCACAATAAATTTCCCTCTGAGGACTGCTTTCATTGCATCCCACAGATTCCAGTAAATTGTCTTTCTATTTTCATTTGCTTATGGATATTGTTTAATTTCTTCTGTGACCCATTGATTGTTCAAGAGTGTATTATTTAATTTCCATATGTTTATGGAATTTTTGCCATTTCTTTTGTCATTAATTTCTGGTTTTATAGCATTATGATCAGATAATATGCATGGGATAATTTCAATTCTTTGGAATTTACTTAAGCATGTTCTATGGGATATTGTATGGTCTATTTTAGAGAATGTCCCATGTGAAGCTGAAAAGAATGTATATTCTGTTGTTGGGTGGAACACTCCGTACACATCTATTAAATCCATTTGTTCACAAGTTTGATTCAGTTTTTTTATTTGTTTGCTAATTTTCTGCTTCATTGATCTGTCTGTTTGTGTCAATGAGGTGTTAAGATTTCTCATTATAATTGTGTTATTGCTTACTTGATTTTTCATTTCTATTAATATTTGTTTTATATAGCTGTGTGCTCCCATATTTGGTACATATATATTTAAGATCGTTATCACTTCCTCTTGAAGTTTTCTCCTAACTAGTATGTAGTAACCCTCTCTATCTCTTTTGATCATTTTTGGAAGTTCACATTGTCTGCAAACAGAATAGCTACCCCCGCTTTTTTGTGGGGGTTCCTGTTGCATGATGTATTGTATTCCATCCTTTGACTTTCAGTCTCTGAGTTTCCTTTTGGGTTAGATGGGTTTCTTGTATGCAGCATATGGTTGGATGTTGTTTTTCGATCCATTCTGCCAGTCTGTTTCTTTTAATTGGTGAATTGAGGCCATTTACATTAATGGTTATAAATGATACATATTGGCTTATTTTTGTCATGTTATCTTTCTGCTGTTGGCTCTTTACCTTTCCCTTCTGTTGAGTTGTTCGCCTTGATTAGTGGTTTTTTTTCTATTAGTGTTTGTTGTAGTCAGGAGTTGTGAGAACAATTAGAACCAGGACATGCAGTTTATAATATTATTTTTATGATGGTCCCCCAGAGTTAACACAAGAAAATGCAGGAAATCTATCCACAACACTAAAAGCATAGAATATTTAACCAAGGCCTTGAATCCCATAGCAATGTCCCACATGAGTCCAGATGAAGACCCAGATCTCATGAAAATGCCTCCCACAAGTCCAACTAAGGGTCTAGAGCCTGCAAGAAGGACTCATGCCTTTTTATGGATCCATGCTTGGAAGGCCCAAAGGTCAGTGGTGGAAGCTAGAAAATCTATGCCAGCAGGGTGAAGGGGCTGTGCTGACAGGTCGAGGGTTCTACACTGGAGCTGAGAAGTCACACTCACAACAAAGACCAGAGGTGTCCTGAAAAACACCACAGCCATCCTCAGTGACATGGAGGCCCTGAGCTCCTCCGATGACAAGCACAGTCTAGTACATGCCAGGAAGCCAGTGTGACCAGTTCATGCTGGAGACCAAGTGGCACACAACTTCCCCTCCAGATCCAGGAAGCAATGCTTGATGTGAGGACCAGAGCTTCTCCAGGAGAACCAAACAGCTCAAACAGCAACATGTAGGAGAACCCACAATGCCTCAACGCCTCAACACAACACTTCTCCTCCATGTCTCTATTTATGCTAGCAACTTTCCTCAGGTGGAACATCTATGCTTAACACCATGCTGATGTAATCCAGTTGGTGTTAAGTTGAGCACCAGTTTTTAATCCATAACAGTGTTCTTGAAGTTGCAGTTATTTTTATGTCTATCTAGAATCTTTCAGTATTCTCTGCAGGGTTGGTTTGGTAGTCATAAAGTTCTTCAGCTGTTCTTTTTTAAAAAAATTTATTTAAAAAGAAAACAAAACAGACAAAATAGAAAAAAGGGTAGCAATAATACAAAATTCCAAGGAAAAAAAAAGAAAACAAAAAATACTAAGAAGTCATTACTTGATAACTTACATACTGCCATCTTGGAAATAGTTGTTCAAGTTACAAAGTTAAAACACAAAGTACACATTCAAGCAATGAGACTAACAATTCTGCTCCATGATCTAACAAAAACAGTAATATGGTTATTCATCTTACACACTTAAACATACATGCAATTATATCCTTAAGAGTACTTTCTTTTCCTCTCTTTTACAGTAGCAATTACACATTTTGGGTTTTATTACTCCTACAGTTCTTATTACTTTTTACACTAGAGACATAATGTGATATTTATAAATATGGTTCTTATTTATCTCACTAATGAGGATAGTTTCAAGTTGTCTCCATTTACCTATGAAGGCCTCCAGATCATCCTTCTTCATAGCTGACTAATACTCCATTGTATAAAAATACCATATCTTTTTCATCCACTTTGCGGTTGATGGGCATCTTGGTTGTTTCCAAGTGTTGAGCAGTCTGCTGTGATTCTGATGGTATTTCCTTTATAGCTGATTTGTTTCTTTTCTCTAACAGCTTTTAACATTCTGTTCTTACATTGAATTTCTGGGATGTTGATTATTATACATCTGGTGTAGATTTATTTTGGTTATGGCTAATTGGAGTTCAATATGCTTCGCTTATCTGTATTTCAGTTTGCCTTCCTATGTTGGGAAATTTTTCAGCTATTACTTCTATAAATAGTCTTTGTATACATCATTTGTGTTGTCACCTTCTTTTTCACTTACACCTATCAATCTCATGTTGTTTTTCTTTGCATCATCCTGCAGCTGTTGAATTGTTATTTCCTGATTCCTTGTTATTTTTAAAAGATCTTTCCTTTCCTGTTCACTAGCTGTGATCTTGTCTTTGAGGTCTGAACATCTACCTTCACTTTTCTTGAGGCAGTTTTGCCAGCTTTCACTGGAATTTTTTATTTCCTGGGTATCTCTTTGAATCTGTTTCATGCATTCTGTTTCTTTCTTATAGTGTTCATTCAAGGTTTCCATCTTTTTGCAATGCTCCTCAATTTTTTAAAACTATGTCTTCTTTAGATGTGTTTAGCATGTCTTCTATTATGTTTATCATTTCTTCTTTTACCTGCGAGATTATTTTTGATCTGAGTTCCTTTACAGAGTCATGGAATTGTTTCTTCATTTCAGTTGCTATCATTTCAGATGTTTCTGGTGTATGGCTTACATTTTTATGCTATGTCCATGTCTCAAAAGCTTGTTTGGGATGGGCTGCAGGTTTGAGATTGCATTTTGCTCTTTCGTTTTGTCATTTTGCTGTATTCCCCTTGAGAAGCTGAATGCAAGGTTTTAGTTGCTTCCTGGGTTGAGTATATCTGTCTGTACTGCAGGGAGTTTCCCCAGTTGAGTTGAGTTCATTAGTCAGGCCCTATCAGGTCCCTAGTAGCACTCAGAGACCCCCCCAATGTGGAGAGTACACTGGGCAGGCCTTCAGCACACTCCACATGGTGCTGTGAAGCTCTCAGCTGCTTAAGGTTGCTGGGTGGGGCTCTGCCAGATTCTGAGTAGTGTACCCAGGCTGAACAGCTAGATGGAGTATGCTATGCAGCCTTCAGTTCATGCCACAGGGCATACCAAAGCTCCCCAGCTGCTTGGAGTCACTGGGTGGAGCCCTACTAGGTTCAAAGTGAGGTGCCAAGGTTGCACGGCTAGATAGGATCCATTGTGCAGGTCTTCAGCTCATACCAATGAGCACAGTGTAGATCCCCAGAAACTCAGTATTGTTGGGCAGGGCCCAATCAAGCCCTGAGGGACCTAAGCGAAGGTCTGAGGATGAAAAGGATGCTGGGTAGGGCCCTACCAGGTTCCAAGTGAGGTGCCAAGTTTTGATGGCTTGATGGGGTTCACTGTGCAGGCTTTTGGCTCATGTGACTGAGTACTGGCAAGTCCATGACCATTCAGGGTTACTCATTTTCTTTTCATTCATCTGTGGATGGACATATGGGCTTTTCCCAAGATTCAGCTATTATAAACATTTTTAGATTTCTTATCTTCCCAATTGGAATGTAGGCTTTTAAAATTCATCTTTGTAAACTTTTCAGTCAGTTTTTCTTGAGTGTATCAGTCACTGCTTACTAGAGAAACAGATTTAATGCAAGATATATTTGTATAAGAACTTACAAGATTGCCTTACAATGGCCACCCACAGAGTCAGTTGTAGAAGAGTATGAGAGGGCCGTCTGAACACTGGAGATCTGAGGGATCCAGTGGAAGTCCTGGAGCTCACTGCCGTGCCCCAGGTGAGTGTGTATGAGGAGGCCAAAGGGTCTGCTATGGAAGGCTGAAGACAAGATCCAAACTGAAGGCAAAGAATGGAGCTCCTCCAAAGAAATGGAAGCAGCAGCCTTCCTTATACCATTCTGTCTGAATCTATTTAGTTGGGCATTTCTTACTCAAGTTCACAGTCAGTTAACTATCACATTTATATTTTTTATTCCTTTGTGGAGAGTTTCTAGTCTGTTATGTACTTCAAGAGTGTTGGTACTTACTTCTTAGAGCATTTTTATAATGGTAGGACATTATAAAAAGATCTCGTTGGAAAAAATTTTAATGTGTGTGTCATTTCAGTGTTTGTCTTTGTTGATTTTCTTTTTCTACAAGAGTTAAGATTTTACTTGTTTTTCCAATGCTGAATTACTCTGGCTTACTTTTTCTTTAATTATAAGGATCTGAGCCTTTTTGAAATCCTACAGTGCTGATATTTTTGTTTGAGCAGACTACTGACCTGCTTGGGTTTCTGACCATATTTCTATGTACAGGCTGCCTTGAGCTGAGGTTAGGGAATATTGAAAGAAAAAATCGAAAAGTCATTGCAAGTTCAGCAATAATTCAAAATTCAATTTTCTTCTGCAAACAGTCTGCTGTATTTATTGTTCAGAGTCCTAAAATAGTTGTTTCATGCATTTATTCTACATTATATAGTTGCATTCAATGTGTGAACGGATTGA
Source organism: Dolichotis patagonum (assembly GCA_004027295.1). Lineage (NCBI taxonomy): Eukaryota > Metazoa > Chordata > Mammalia > Rodentia > Caviidae > Dolichotis > Dolichotis patagonum. The sequence goes on from PVJX010000830.1 coordinate 71,288, forward strand.
ATTGTGCTTACTTCATTTTACCTACAACTGAACCTTTTAAAGTCATTTTTTAAATGTATAGCCTTGATTTATGCAAAGGCTAATTGAAAGAAATGACGACACTAAGGCAGTTCTGTTTCCAGGAGGGTCATTAAAATGTGTCCTGATCCACTATAAAGTTTAAAGTGTCCTGAAAGAGCAGTCAGGGCATGTGCAAAGAGCACTAGATTTGAGCCTACATTTCATTAAATGAAAAAATTCTTTTAAATTTTCCCAGTATTTTATTTTCATTAAATGAAAATTAGGTTAACATAATGCTCACTGAGAGAATGAAATCATATCAGAATGCAAATTCTTCAGCATGCATAAAATAGAAAATAAGCATTAATTCTACATACTTTTAGAATTTATTATCCAGGAAAGATTACCTACAGAAATAGCATACTTTCATTGGTCTGCTTGTAAGAATTATTTAACTTGTATTTCTCTTTATTCTTTGGCTGCTAGGAGGCTCAGAACTAGGTGCAATGAAAAATTAGTATGTTTATCTGTGGAACTGATAATTTATTTGCCTCTGTTCTTCATAACATTATGCTCCATTTTTTCATTTCAGTAGTCAAACTAAGTAACATGACTTTCATGGTAAAATGTTTAAATTTTGGACAAAAATAGATGATCTCCATTAAAGGTTAATATATATTGTTCCTTTTAATTGATACAGACTTATTAAATGTTTTAGGTTCTTTAATTAAAGTCTGTAGTGATTTATTGATCAAAAAAATTATTTCAAATTAAAATGAACATAGATACTTCAAAATCACGAATACTTGGTCATAGAATAGTCACGTAACTGAAATTCATATTTTACAATTAGAACTGGCATTTCAGATTTAGATATCTGGCATTGCACATTTATCTGAACCATTTAAAAAGACTTAGTATTAGTTGATTATGACACTTAATTCTCTAAAAAATAAGATGAGAGAACTGTGGTAGTATAATCCTTCTTCCTTCATATCTCATTCACATATTCATCACAGTTAGCAGCATGCTTTTTTTGTTAAACTGTGTAGAAACTGGCGTATTAAATATTCCATATTTTGCTTTCCAAGTCTAAAGAATTTCATAGTAAGCACATGTTGCATTAAATGACTCTTATTTAAAATGAGCTTGGTTAGATTTTGAAATAATGAAATGTCTCATGTTTTAGATGAAAGCTTTCTCTGTCTTTTAAATTTTCCTTAGAAAGAGCCATTTTTAAATAAAGTGTTTTCTAACTCGAAGTCCAATTTCTCCAGCTTGATTTATGCCAATATGTTTTTTTTTGTTTCATAATTATTTCATGGGGCCAAATGTTTAAACAGTTATGTTTTCCTACTTATTTCTTTTTGTAGGCACAAGCTCACCTTTCACAGGGCAAGGAAAGACAACTTCCTAATTATTGACCGAAAACTGTTTATTTAGCCTTGGTATTCCCTAGTAATTCAGTCTCTGACAGTATAGCAATTTGCTCAAGCACCCAGCTTACAGAATTCGAAGTAAAGCTTGATGTTTTAAAATGAGGTTGCCAACATCTTCCTGCCCAGTCTTCTTCAGGCTTCAGCATGACTGTACTTTGTCACTCATGTGAAATAGAGTCAAATGTCCTGTTGAAATTCCATTTGGAATATTCTGATGGCTATCTGGCTTATTTCAGGGGGGAAATTTTTCTTTTTATATTTGCTTATTATTGATAAGCTGAAAGATATCTCAAGAGTCTTCAGCATTAGGCAAATGTTGATGACAATACTGAGAATTAGAAAAGCAGGGTTAAGAATTTCTCAAATTAATACCATAATATGAGATGGAGAATAAAGTAAGCAGTTAAATGTCCACATAAGAGAAGTTTTATCAAGTAAATAAGCATGTTGACTGAAGAATATCTACAATTAGTGGAGAGAAAACAGACAGGAGGACCCCCATCCCAGTTCATGATCGCTATCATCTGTTTTAGCCCTCCATTCGCACTGGGTTTGCAGTTTTCTAAGTAGCACAGACTGTCTTTAAGATGGACCTTTTCACAAACTGTTTGTTCTGATTTCTCCTATTTTCTTCAACTTTCAGCATAACCTGCACTTCTTAATCCCTGGGATTTCATTAGACCTAGTTTTCCTTATTCACTTCTGGTTGAGTCCTAAATAATAAGGTAAGCAAACTAGGCAGTTATCAACTTCAATTTAGACAGAAATGAGGGGAGAGAGGAAAAGAGGATTTAAAAAAGAATTGAAGCTTTCCTCAGAATAGCCTGCCCTGCTTTCTTCAAGGTATACGTTTATCTCTTGCTTTTTCCTCTTTTACTTGGCCTAAACTGGGTCTGCAGAATAATTTTCTTCCTCACTCTCTACTTTTTTCAAATAGTATTTACCACTGTGTTTTGCTCATTTTGTTTAATTCTTTGTTTGAGATGAGAAGGCTCTACCTGGAATCCAATGCAGGAGTAGAGGCAAGCAACCCAAAATCCAGTAACCTTATTCAATGAGCCGCTTTTAGAAGGCAATACCAGCTAACATTTTGGCAGAGCCAGTCAGGAGTAAAGCTCAGGTTCTGGAGACCAGAGATCCAAGCCAAGCCAATGGGAAACCTCTTGGACATCACTACCATATGAAATTCACTGACTTTACCACTAAGCTGTATTCTTAATGAATGGTAAAGATTTGATCCTGGCAATCTAAGATGGAAACAGCTTAACTACTATTGCAATATGATTTGGGTTCAATCTGAACTGGGAGGCAGCAAAATATGGACATGGGTTGGTACTTTAAATTTTGAGACTATCCTCCAGTTACCACTTGTCTACTTGAAACATACAAGGTGGGATGAAATCCCTCATACAAGGCTTTTGTGACTCTTTATTACAGGAAAAGGTTAAAAACTAAGAAGACAGGGCTATCCTGGAACCCCCTTTGTCTTTCAAAGGCATGTGGGTCTCTTTGATCTGTTTGATGATAATGGGAAGTTGCACCTCTCTCAGACCAGTAAACCAGGGCCCTTCTTCAATTAAAGATGTACAAGAGGCTAGGAACTATACAAATGAACAGTGCGCTCTAAAAAAGGAAAGAAACCATCCTGGAAATGTTACTCCCCCTTCAACAGATCCAAACTAGGACTGTAATACTAGTGGGAGACTAAGAATGATATCTGACATGCCTGCTACTCTTACAGGAACACAAAGAGATGTGTTGAGTCTTTCATAAATACACTAATGTAGAACCATCATCCAGGAAGGTAGAAGCAATAGTTGATCAATCAGCCCCAGATATTTGGTATAAACTACAAAAAAGTCAGATGGGGTCACAGATACCTATGGCCCAATTGCCTTTTCTGTGTTCAACAATTGGGAGCCAGAGGAGAGATAAAAGAGAAAAGCTAAGATTATGGCTATTGCAATTGTTGATGCTTTAAACCCTCCCAGGGATAGCCGGGGAAACAGTTATTGGACACTGGGCATGAAATTGCACCAAGCCACTGCTTGGGCCTTGATCTGAGTGTGAGGCAGCCAATGGGCCTCACTGTGGCACTGTAAAGTTGATTGTCCCTGCTCCAAGAGAAATTAGACCAGCCAAAGCCCTCATTTACTAAAGAGGCCCAGGGAGCCTGCAATGCCCAGTCCATGCACATCACCATCTCCTCTAAGAAATCTTACCTCCCTGGGTAATCTTAGAGATCATGTGTCAGGTCCTGATCTAGATCCCCAGCCTCCCAAACAAGTGTATGGTATGGCGGAGGCTTAAATAAAATGAGACAAGTGTTATGATTTTAGGGCTCCAGGAGGTTCAAAACCCTTTAGCTGAGCTTGAGCCTCTGAGGGCTATGACAAAGACTTCTCTGGACTGCCCATTTTTATTAGGTCAAACAACAAAGGGTGGGGAAACTGAGGAAAACACAGGCAATGAGCAGGACCTTGGGAGTCACTTCAAGGACATCTCCAAGTAATGAATCAAGTCAACTCAGTAGAACTGTCTTATAATGAAGACATGGTAGAAGTGAGACAGTAGGAGTAATTCCTGCAGCTGCAGTCTCTATCTTTAATTGACATTTGAGCCAAGTGTCTGCAGCTGTGGCCTTATCTTGCCCTTTAAGGTATCTCTGCTCTCACAGGCCACTACAGGCCTCAGCCAGGACCAGTGATTCATAAAGGTTCACTTACTATGAATCAGCTCCTGTCACCAGGCAAGGGGCCGAGGCCTAGGACAGACTCACAGATAAACATCGAAAGCCAATTAGTTAATTTTAAATCCTGCTCAGAACCGATTTGTAGTGGTCTCCAACAATCATGAGTGAGCCAACTGAGTTACTTCATTTTGTTTCAACTTCTCCAAAATACCCGCTCTGTATCTATAGACAGTTGTAGTCCAGGGAGTAACTAATCGGAGATATTTGTAGCTATAATAATTAAAGAAGCTGCCAAGTTAACACTGAGGCAGAAATTAGAAGTCCTGACTCCCCATCAGGTTAGAGCTATCCTGGAGACAAAATCTCCCTGTGGTTAACAGGGGAATGACTCGAGCCATGCTCTTAGATACCTCTGAGGTTATTAGAAAAACTTGCACTACCATTAAGCCTGCTTCTTTGATGCCTGCAGGCTCAGAAGTTAGCCACTCTTGTGAATAGTGATCTCCCAGTCCTGTGTAAGCACACAGGACATCAGCCATGGCCCCTGAAAAACTTTGAGGAGCTGTGGTTCACTGAAGTTGTTCACTTCAGACATGTCTGAAGTCTCCTTGGGAAATCAAAGGGCTGTTAGGGAGGCAAGAAGGACAGCCCTACAGCTCATCAAGGCCCTAACCTTATTCCCAGTTCCTGAAGAACCATTAAAACTAGTCTACACTCCCCAGGAAGATAAATGGGCCTCAGGACAAAGGGAAATTAAAAAGGGAGTCTGGTGGTATTTAGAAAATGAACCAGTGCTTCCTCAAGGGACATCATGACAAACTATAAAAATCCTACATGTGAAGTGGGCCTCAATCTTCTGAAAAGGTAGAGAAAACCAACCAGACCCTAAAGCGAGCTCTGGCAAAACCTTGCCAAGGACATCTGAGTCCTGGTTCCAGTTGCCCCTAATAGCACTCACAAGGGTTCATGACATGCCCCAAACTGGTCTAAGTATGAGCCCATCTGAGATGTTACTTGTGAGGCCATTTTTATCCTCTAATATGATAGTAGACCCAGAGACTATGAAGTTTTTACAGTATTTCATTAATTTGGGCTGGGTACAGCCAAAGGTATAGGAATGGAATCCTGTCAACTCCTGGCCCAGGAAGACCACCTACTGTCCATCCTAGAGACCAAGCACTTGCAAATACTTGAGAGAAGGGACCCCACCTCCTGACCAATTAAAGCCAAAATAAGAGGGTTGCTTAATAATCTTTGCCTCACTCCCTCAGTAAAGGTGGCAAAGACAGATAATCTCATTCATCTTTCTAGAATAAAGCCAGTCCCATCTGAACTGTTGAAAAATAAGATCACCCCAAAGGAGAAAGCTACTCTTGTGAGCCACTGGAAGGCTTTGAGATTTCTCTTCAAAATCAAGACTCCAAGGCTAGGGCTGGGGATTTAGCTCAGTGGCATGAGTGCCTGCCTTGCCAGTGCACTGTTGTGAGTTCAATCCCCGGTACTAATTAAAAAAAAAAAAAAAAGACTCCAAGGCTACTGTAGGAAGCCTCATATTTGGACTAAGAGTGAAGTTCAATGCCGTTATCTCTTTTCTCATTGTCTGCTGATAGGTTTTTGTTTCAACTTAATGAGCTGCAGAAGCCCAAGGCAGTTGCAGAATGCATGATTCCCAGAATGTAAGGTTTATAGTCCCATTCAGCTAAAGAAGCTGTAGAAGACAGATGCCTCTCTCAGCACCTCATAAAGAATTAGGGGAATGTGTGTCTCTTGGAAATAACATAGGAAATTAGGGCATTCTAAAACTGGCTGGAGAAGTAGACATAATTACAAGGTCCCAGAACACATGTGCAGAACAGCTCCCAAAGCCCCACTCATGGACTTCTCAAGAGAACCTGAGCAGATTTATTTTTTATTTTTTATTTTTTTGTGTGTGTTACCAGGGATCGAACTCACGAGCTTGTGCTTGCCAGGCAGGCGCTTATACCAAGGAGTTAAATCCCCAGCCCCTGAGCAGATTTTCAATAGTATGGCCTAGACCTGACTGATGCCAGTGATCCCAGCACTGCCTCTCAGGACCCGTATGTAGAAGTTCTCATGGGTTGCCTTGAGATTTGGACTGTATAAAAAAATACAAATGCTAAGAGCTGGTTATCATGGATTCCTCACAATGCCCCACTGCCAGGATATACTTTTATCTAGCTTTGTTCTCTTTTATTCAGTCTGTCTTGTTACTTTTTCTCTCATTGTTGAGACAAAATACCTGACATCCAAAGTGAAGGAAGGAAAGATTTATTCAGTTCACTGTTTATGGAGTCAGGGTGGCGTGGCTGAGGGGCAGCCATTCATGATGGCCACAAACAGCAAGAGCATAAAGGTCAAAAGAGGAAAAAACACACCTTCTTCTTTCCCTTATATTGTATTCCAGCTCCACCCCTGGGCAGGTGCAGCACTCACACCACCAATACCAGCACTAGACAATAAACCAATCACAAAAAATAGGTTTAGTTGCCTCCGTGACTGCATGAGGCTTAGGGGACCACCCGGACACAAACCATAACTCAGTCCAAACTTGCTCTGAAGAGCCAGTTTCTTCCTCACTCTTCACGTTTACTTTTTCAAATGAACTTTGCCACTGCTAAAAGAAATTTGAGATATGTTTTGTGCATGTGCCAACTCCCCATGATGAATGTAATCACATGTGCTAATAAAAACGTGTCTAGGGAGAGAGAGAGAAAGAGCGAGAGAGAGACAGAGAGAGAGAGAGAGAGAACACAAAGAGACTAAAAGACAGAGACTAATTGCCTCTCCTGCCAGCCTCCCAATAAAGTGGCAACTAATAGAAAAAAAACCACTTCAATTTAGAAATGAGGGACAAGGAAACAGAGACACAGAGAACTTAGGTGATGTACCTAAAGATCATACAACTGGTATAGAACTTAACAAAGCATCTTCTGATGCTACTACAAGCATTTATAATTATTCAAATGGCTTTTATCCTTAACAATAATTCCCAAATAAGGATCTCTAATATTTCAAAAATAAATCTAAGAATATTGCTATATTTTAAATCATCTCACATTTGGGTTAGAAGAAAAATATAACATCATTACTCTAGAACTGACATTGTATTTTCCCAAAGACAAGGATATCACAAAGAAATTTAAGAGTCAATGAAAGTGGGCATGGTGGCACATGCCTGTAATCCCAGCACTTAGGAGGCTGAGATAAGAAAATCACTGAGAGTTCAAGACCAACCTGGACAACACAGATGAGCTTAAGGCCAGCCTGAACTACGTAGTAAGACCCTGTATCAAAAATAAAAGTCAAGGAAAAAGTTTAAAAATGATGTTTACAGTGATAATGTTTAAAACATAAAACATTGAGTTTTATGCATTGCAAAGCAGTGCATTTCTGATCAAGGGGAAAGTGTACTCCATTTAGCAGTGGTCAAAACATTAGCAGATAAGTATGCTCTGCTTTATATTTTATAACTTAAGGAAAGGGCAGATAACTTTAGTGGGGTCAAGATATTTTGTAAAGCTAATTAAATATTGCTAGAATCATTACCTGCAATTTGGAAATACATAAGCAAAATACTAATGCCTTCTTGGAGTTAAAAGCCAGGTTTGATTTTCTATTTACAGGACTATTTCATAATTCTGTAGGGATAAAGATTACAGATAAAATGGAGTCAACTGTGGTAGTTATATCCTATAAAGTAACTATGAACACTGGATTAACAAATACCGAATGTTGCTTCTATAGGAAACACAAAGTTAGTCTGTCTCCTGTGAGCATCTAAACTTAGCTAATAAACACATAACCTTGTTTTATGTGTGTTGCTATTTAAAGACTCCTTATTAATATAGGTATTGTTGATGTATACATTAACCTTACCAGAAATCCTACAACTTATGCCATCACAAAATTTATTTAATACAAGATTTTCTCTGTAAATAACATCACAGTTTTCTTACACTTCAAACCCTAGGTTGTTTCAGCACTGTGCCAGTTTAAACAGTAAAATAACCAAGAAAAAGAGCATAAGTGAAAAAACAGCACTAAACAGACCACAGAGGGAATATCTGTAGTTAAAAGAAGGTAAAATAACCTTTTGCAATCTTAGGTAGCAATGTATGCATTAGACAACTTAAAAGCTTGTTCCCCAGTTCAAGTACTTAAGTGACCACAAATGTGGCTTCAGTATTGATTTTATGCTTCCAAATAAATTCTAGTGAGTAGGCAAATTTGCAGATATGGAAAACACAAATATTAAAGACTGACTGTATTTATCCTGCTGTGAGACAGCTTCTATCAGAATTCCAAGGATTAAAAAAAGAAGAAGAAGAATTCCAAGGATTATACACATGGCCTTTCTAGATTTAGAAGTTACTTATCTAAATCTAGCTTCTTGAAGAAAGCAACCCGCTGCCTTCCTGGTAAGCAACTGTGGGGTGAGCAAGCGGCAGGTGAGCCAGGAAGAGAACCAGTCAGCGTCTCCCCTGAGCCTACCAGTGCGTGGGCTGAAACTCAAACATCTCTTGTGCCCTACCCCCATTAGCAACTGGGAACCAGAGGTCTGAGCATCTCTTGGGAGGTTGACCATATGCAATATAGCAAATATGGGGAATTTCCTTCTATCATCTCTTTGAAGGCAAATATTGTTTTCACTGTTTTGCTTGTTCTGATTGCTTTGCTCTATTCACTATTCTGTTTTGATAGGTTTTGTAATGTTCTGTTTTTGGTTTGATTTTGCTATACCTGCTTTAATGGACAACTATTGTGAAGATAAGATAACGAGATACACTATGGTACCTATTACTGTTATCCAGGTATCCTGCTGTGAAGTGCTGTACCAATTTCACTGCATTGTCTCAATTGTCTTTGTTCTGTCTTGTTCTGTTGTATTTTACTACCTTCAAAATAAAAAAAACTAAATCTAGCTTCTCAAATTCATTTTGGACTGGTCTACTATCCTCCTGGTTCTTTTATCAATTGATTAAAATCATGTTGCTAACATATGTATATGTATATCTGCATATAAAAAGATAGTTGAGATAGTTTACTACTGATTTCTCTGAGTTCACTGAAGAGAACGATTTGTGCTGGTATTGTTTGGACAATTAAATGCAGATGTCTTGTGCTCTGGGTGAATGATTTGGGGACAACAATGCACAGTGTATGTATCATTGTTGCACCCTGGTTAATGTGTTTTGAAATTTTGTTCTATCTTTTGTTTATTTGTTTTCTTTTCTCTCTCTTTCTGAAATAAAATGGATTTGGAAAAAAAATCATGGTGCTATAGTTTGGATCTAAAATGTACCACAAAGGTCGACGTGTTAAATGCTTAATGCCCAGCCAGTGATGCTACTGGGAAGTGATGGAAACTTTGGGAGATGAGGCCTAGAGTGAAGAAGGTAGACATTGGTGGGCATACCCTGGAAGCTCAGTCATTGGTGGGCATACCCTGGAAGCTCGGTCATTGGTGGGCATACCCTGGAAGCTCGGTCATTGGTGGGCATACCCTGGAAGCTCGGTCACTGGTGGGCATATCCTGGAAGCTCAGTCATTGGTGAGCATGCCCTCAAAGCTTGGTCAGTGGTGGACATGCCTTTCAAACAATGTTGGAACCTCGCCTCTTCTTTCTTTGCTTTCCAACTACCAAGAGGTGAGCAAGCCTCCTCTACCGCATGCTCTTTCCATGATGTGCTGTGTCACCGCAGGTCAAAGGAACAGAACCAAGTAACCATGAATGTAAACCTCTGAAGCTATAAACCAACATAAACCTTTTCCTTTATTAAGTTTCTTTTGTCATGAATTTTGTCACAGTGATAGGAAGCTGACTAACATGTATTGACATGTGTTCATTTTATTACCACTTGAAAAGTATACTGTATTGTCTCCCTAGTGTAAAAAGTTGAAAGTGTAAATAAGATCCAAAATGCACAATAGATATTGTGAAAGTGAAAGGGAAGAAATTGCTTAAAAGGAAAGAACAAGTGAGACAGGAGAAAGGAGAAAAGAAAGAAGAGAAAAGATTTTATATATATCTATAGACAGATAGATAGATAGATAGATGATAGATAATTATACTACTAACCTCTGTTATTTCATCCAAAAGTACAGTTTGTGCTTTCATCACTTGTTCATTTTTTTCATGCCTATATCTTGTAATCTGAATAACTACTTTGAAGGTAACAATACTCAATATATTAACCACTGTTAATTTCCTATTATTTTGTTTTGAAATTCTGTATCATTGTTTTTAAGCTTTTTTTGTTTTAAAATTTTAAAAATTATACTATTAAATTTTCAGAAACTAAAATACAGAAAATATACCCATAACTATCAAATGAGGAGATCAAACTAGAAATGATCTAATGTTCTTTTCTTCAACTTTAAATTCTACAATTTTAAGAAACTAAAAAGCTCTTATGAGGAATGGTGAAGAATAAACAACAATTAAACTCATTGGTTATAATAAACTTTGTGCAATCTTTTGATTTTATCATCTAACATTCTACATCTCAGTCTTTACTAGGTCAGTATCAAGGGAAAACTTTCTTAAAAATGGAAATCAGATGTCTGAATAATCTACAGAAAGTAGCAAAAATTATGTAAACCATTATCTGGTAAAAGGTAAAAGTTTTTCAGTCTTAATGATAGGCCATACTTAGTAGCATGAAAACCAATTGCCTACTTATAACAGGTCCTCTGCCATTTTGATCTCAATAATTGCTTCATCAAATAAATCTAGCATAAAGTCCCCCGATAGCTGAGTGTATGGCACATGCCTGTAATCCTAGCACTCAGGGGGCTGAGGTAGGCAGATCACCTGAGGTTTGAGACTAACGTGGGCTACATAATGAGTTCAAGTCCAGCCCCAACTACATACCTAGTCTCCACCTCAACAAAACAAAACATCCCCCAAAGAATTAACAAATAAAAGTGAAACCAAAAGCTGAAGTATAACAACTGCATAGTTTTTCCCAAAATTTGTGTTTTATGGGCCTTCTCCCTTCCTAATTTGTAATTTATCCTACTTATTTATAAACTGGCAGATATAAGCTTACTCAAGTACAGTATACATTAATCACTTACAAATTTGCTACCATTTACTTAAAATACTATCAGTCCTAACTTTTTAACTCCTATTTCTAGTTTTCTTGTATTTTCCATATCCTAAGTTGTCAGTCTTAGAATTCTGGACTTAGAAGGTGAAAAATATTCAGCTCCTTTGTAAAAGAAGGCAAGTTATATACAGGTAAATAGACAAATAAAGGAAATAATGAATAAGGGAAAAATCTAAATGGCCTTTGAATAGAGGAACTGCAGCTTCAAAGCAGCAAGGCCTTGGTGGATGCCGGAAAATTATGGCAAGTCAGAGTGAAAGAATTCTTTTTAAAGGATTATTTATGGCTGAGACCTCAGGAGAGTTGGCAGAGGCCTCTGTCCACCCTCTGACTACGTAAGCACCATCCAGACTGAAGATGACGTAGATGCTTCTGTACCACCCAAGCCTTGGCAATTGTGGGAAGCATGGGGCAGCCCAGGGAATGCAGGTGACATACATCACCACCAGATCGACTTCGACAGATGTCACCCCGATTACTTTGGAGAAGATGGCAGGGGCATTACCACTAGGAACAAGAGATTCTGCCCAACTGCCAACTTTGATAGACTGTGGACCTTAGGCAGGGAGTGAGCACTTCCTGCATCCAGACTGGAGCTGCTCTCATCACTGACGGGGAGCAGCCCAGCTCCTCCAAAGTTCTGTCATCTGAAAGCCAGGTTCTTCACAGGAAGAACTGAGGATCCCCTGGAAAGTGCGAGGGTTTGTGTTCTGGTGGCTTAAAGCCATGTGGGGAAAAATACATTAAATACTAACCAGTGCTCAGAAATGAATGAATATGTTCAAATTTCAAAAGCATGGTGTACTCATTGCTAGAAAATTTTGAAAACTTTAGAAAAGTTCAGAGATGAAAATAATAATCACACTACCACTCAAGAGATAACTTATGCTAACATTTATTCTATGTACATTGTGCTTTCTAATCTTCTAATCTTTACTCAGATATGCATACTTACTTCTCTGAGGATCTGTGGCATCACAAAAAGTCACCAAAGTAGGAGACCATACTTTTGTGACAAATGAGTACAAATTTGATTGACAGTTTATTTTTAAGTGAAACAAATTACAAAAATTTCACCTTATCCTGAGCAATATTTTGGTCATAGTTAAGACTATGCACCAAGTGTTAGAATAAGTTACATCTTGACTTTGTTATGGGATAATTTGAATGAACAAACTGTACTTATTATTGTGCTAATGTCATCTTTTTTCTTTAATTAAGGAGTTTAACTGTGCCATCTCCTCATCATCAGTGTTTTGGCTATCTTGGAAGAATTAGGAGAAAGGTAAGATACTTTTTGTCTCAGGACTAATTTTACATCCATGTGCCTCGTGGAATTATTAGCATCTTTAATAAGATTTCCAACTTTAGTTTGAAATCATTTATATGTTATCCCCATCATTTTAGCTGATGTTTATTACATCTAAAAATCAAGGTGAGACACTGAGATATAGAAGCTATCAGCAAGGGGAAAACACTTGCTAAATATGTAATATTTAACCAGTCGCTTCATTAGTGAATATTTTCATCTAACAGTAAATTTTGCTTCTCTCTGCAAATATCAACACAGAACTGGATCAGTAACTCAAACCCCTCTATACTTGATAACAGTACTCAGTAGTAGGTTGTGCATTATACATGAGTCGTTCAGGACATAAATCATTTCCCAGGCCTCTCTTAGAAGAAGCCAGGAGCTTTCGAAAGATGGAAGCTGGTTTATGATGAAGAGAAGTGAGAGTCAGCCTGTAAAAACATATTCAGAGCCATGCACCTGTGAATCACTACTGTTGCTATCAGAGAGGAAAAAACATCTGAATGCAGCTACCAGGTGACTGATTCTCCTCGGCAGGTCTCTTCCATTGATGACATCACTCCTGTAGAAAATGAAGAGTTAGACTCCACATTATCCTTAGGTTTCCTTGTGTTTTTAAAATTAACTAATTATGTGATCTAAGGACATGCAGTACTTCTAAGGAATTCTGGAGCTCTTATGAACATTTGAAAAACGATAATAATTCTGATATTTGCTACCTAAGAAGTTGTTTAAGCTAAGTATTTTTGCTAATTTATACCTTATATGTCATACATTTAAATATTTTTTCTATTTTTCAGTTGAACTAGTCAGCTGGCTCACTTTATAGGAATTAGAAAAAATACTCTTTCATTATCAGAGCAAAAGATGATAATTTCTTTTTCTTTTATTTTCCTTCCAATTAAGGTACTCTTCGCATTGGATAAATAAAGCTAAATTATCCCCGTTCTGGGCTTTGGCCTGATAAATGAAGTGCTATAGTCAATAATCTCAATTGATTTGCTCCCAAATAATTTTCAATTTCTACATGTAATGGGCATACAACATTAAATTCCCTGAATGGTTGCAGAGATGAACACAAGTTTGATGAAAAGAAGATATAGCCATTGGAGCATGAGGCTAATTTTGTCATCTTTAGAGTATTTCTATTTATAAATTATTAATTTTAATTTTATGTGTTTTATTATATTAATGAGTACTCAACTGGAAACAATACCATAAAGTATTGAGCTTTTAATATTTATTGTCTATAAAAAATATCAAAATTTCTAACATCAACTGGTTTTGTATGCAAGTCTAAAGGAGAACATCAGAAATAGCTCCCATATGAACTACAGTGAAAATACCAATAGCGCTCTACGAAAGAACTTCAATGATCATGTGTAAGGCAGTCTATACATTTGACAATAACACATTCCATACATATGCATCACTTACTCTGACAGTACTCTGACAGTGTCTTTTGCTTTCCTGGCCTTTTTGTAGGACAGACTTGATATTTCAGTATCTTTTCAGTTTTGTCAATAAGTTTTTATTGTATTACAAGTGTGTAGTTAACAGGAACATAAAATATAGATAAAATAAAGTATTAAAATCTTCATATGCATGTGCATTTAGAATAGTCATCAACATTTCCACATCACCTGCGTACTTCCTTACAAAACCTAAAAGATAACATCAGAAATAAATTTCTATCTGAACTACAATGAAAATACCAATAGAACTCTACCACAAAAATAAGCTTTGCTCCAACCTTCACACCCAAGGCAGTCTTCACACTTGACAACTGCATGTTCCATGCACAAGTATTGCTTACACTGACGGTACGTATGTTTTGATTTCCTATACTTTCTCACAGGGCATACTTGACATCTTCTTTGTTTTCCTGTTGCCATAGTAGCTCTTTGTGATGTTACGTCTGTCTATATACCTATCAGCTCACCTGTGCGCTCCACAATTTTTTTCTTGCCGGACTGAACTCATGATCTTGCACTTGCCAGGTAGGTGCTTATGCCACTGAGCTAAATCCTGGCCCACAATTTTGTTGCATAGTTCCCTAAGCAGAAACATCTTGTTTTTCTCTGCTATAAATGAGCTCCAGTCCCAGTTCTCTAAGAAAATTTCTCTGTGGTATTTGGCACTTGTTATTTTCTTTGTAAACTCTCCAACTATTTATGCCACACATGTTTAGGACCAAGTAAAACACAATCATTGGCCAATGCTTTGTGTCAGAAGTGACATCACAGTTGCTGCACAACTTATCAACAACATCTACTCCATGTTTGGTTTTGTTGTTGGAAGTTTTAATCTCAGGCTTCTGTTTGGTTGAGGTTTCCCTATCAATATTTCCATCGTGGTGAAATGTTGACATCAGTAGTATCAGTTTGCTTTTCTTTACCATACAGGAGGCCAATGTTACATCTTTCTGAAATGCAAAGATTGTAATATACAATTCTCATTTGGAAATTGCAACATTTCATTAGGAATTTCTGCTTTGCTCCTGTGTTCAGTTCCTGTGTTGACCAATCTGTGCTGTGTTAGCAAATGTAAGGTCAGTTGGAAACTGGTCATCCAATTGCCCAGTGTCACATTCTGATTAGTCTGGGAGATGGAAACTACAAGTCTGTTCACAACATCATTGATTTATTACCATAGAAATAAGGATTCGATGACTGAGTTTTAGGATAAATGTCTAAATTAAAAGCGTAATAAGTCTTCACATCTACAAAGGCATACATTTTTTATGTCATATTTTTGACCCATTGCTTTTTCACGAGTCTTTTACATTCCTGCGCTCACCCTGAGAAATGTGTGGTAAACACAGCAGACCTATGGATGTTTTCATTTCAGCCAGTGAACTGTCATAATAAATACATTTTTGAGTAAGGCTATTGGTGCACACAGAACGTTGCACTTGCAGTTCAACCTCTGTGTATTTCACAGAATCTTGTAGCATTTCTTCTGTTACCATTTCCAACACTGAATGGCAGTGCTGGCCTCCTGTCCAATACGTTTCACCCTTGCAAAACCCTCCCTGTATTTTCAGACCTAGTTCTAACTTTTGTGTAGATGTGTTTCCATTTGGTTGTGTAGCCATTTAGCAACATCTCAACTAGTCAAATATGTACTCACAGTGCTGTTTTCTTCTTCATCAGGATCAAGAAGTTTTGCATTCCCTGTGTCTGTATCAGGCTATTTATACTCCATTTCACTGTCACAGGAACTTTGGCTCACATGGCCAGTGTCAAAGTCATTGTCATCATCATCACCATCCATGCACATCACTCTTCTGCTATGAACACATGCAGTTTACCATAATGGATGATCTTCATCATCCCTGCATGAGTAATTTGGTGATTTACTTTTGACCTGCTCTGAAACTTGCAAATCTGGTTTTTCATGTGCTATTATTGTATTGTACTGACTTGGGCTGCTTCCACCAGAAAACTCAAATGGAAACCTTTTTTAAAACAAATTCAGGAGGGCCTGGGATTTAACTCAGTGACATAAGTGCCTGCCTGCCAAATGCGAGGTAGTAAGTTCGATCCCCTGTACAAAAAAAAAAAAAAAAAGCAAATTCAGGAGTGATATGGGTCTACTGGACCCTCTATGATGCTCAGAAAACATAAGCAAAACCAGTTAGGTGGAGCTTATAGTTAGAAACAAATTCCATTTTGCCACTTTTGCACACATACACATTTCTTGCCATTCATCACACCAAGTAAGTAAACACACAGATTGCGTCATGTGTCTCTCAGGGAAGGGTATTGAGATGTTCATGCAACTTTCTATAACCCTGAAAGGACCAGGGATATAGCTCAGTGGCATAGCACCTGCCTGGCAAATGCCAGGTCCTGAATTCAATTCCTAGTATCAAAATAATAATAATAATAATAATAATAATAATAATAATAATGCTGAAATACACATTTAGAGTAGAAAATTAAGAAATGAGTCCACTGGTCCCAGGCTTATACCTGGAGGCAGGGCAGTTAAGAAGTTAGGTGAATATTCTGGAAACAAGAGTTTGCAGAAGAGAATTCCAAATACTTAAAAATAAATGGACAGCAGGGAAGCACTTGTTTTGGCAGTGTACCTGAGTGTCTTGTACATCGCATTAGCATAATGCTTGTTTTAAAGATTTCTTGGCTAACATAAGTAAAATGGTTGGGAATTTCAGATGCTGTGAATAAATTGATATGAGTAGTAGGTATGAGAAATTTAGTAATGGGAAGTTGCTCAGGGATACACAGCTTCTAAATGGAAGAACTGTGCTTGAAATTTAAGCATTGTGACTTCACTCTCTCCGTGCTGTGGTACTTTTACTCCTAACAAGTTGGTAAGATAAGTACCAACTTCTTTTTTTTTTAATCACGTATTTTTATGTAAGTACTGCGCACTAACCAATTACACCACTGGAGCTCTTGATCATGTGTTTTTAATATGACATCACCAAGGAAATGTTATTTAATAGACTATTGTTATTTCAGACTTCTATCTTTTAAGCTGATAAAGCCTCAACATACAAAGGTGACAAGAAAATCCTCAGGTTTCATCAATCAAGACTGTCTTTTCTACTTTATTTCTGCTCTCTCCTCATATCACTTAAACTCAGAGTACTTGCCAGTCTCTGGTAATTCCTCATCATGGGAGAAATATAGCACAAAAGCACTCTTGAACTGAAGCTAAAGCTACAGGGTGACGCAAGGCAGTGAAGCTTACACAGTAAACAGGCTGGGATTTCTTTTCAAACATCTGTGACTCAGGGTGAAGCATGGGAAGTTAGAAAAAAAGTTATATTTCCGTGTTTTCAAACTAGAGAAACAGAAAGAGCTGTAAAACTGCTTTCAGAACCGACACTGCTTCTCAGCACGAATCTCATACTGTGAGAATAAGGGGATTTGACCCTAAGTGATAGAGCACTTTCCTGGCATGCTCAGGGGTCTGCACTGGCTCTGTATATACTCCCCCTATTCTGGAAAAAAGAAGAAGAAAATCTATGAAGGAATTTGTTTTGGTAATTGGGTGAAGGGGCAAAAGACTATATTATCTTTGCCATTTTCTGGGACTCTATAATTATTCCCCCCAAATTTTTAAGTCTATTTCTAAGTTTCTTCAGTAGGATAAATGCACTTTGGACCACAGAAAAAATTACTGTTGTATTCTAGAATTTAGCAGAAGAGTAAGGGCTGTGATGTCTGTAGTCAGACTTTTGTCATTGTCAAAGAGTATATTTGCTGTCCATAGAGGAGCCCTTGTTCCAAATCAGAGCAATTGGATAGAAAAAGGTGATAGGATGTTACATCAAAAGTGTCCTCCCTGTCCAACTCAAGACTTGAAATCTTGTAATTAATGAATGCTAAGTATATTAAATTTTTTCCCTAATGATAGAAATAGAAATGTTTGTTATAGAAAAAGTAGTGAATGTTAAAAATCATAAATGGATTTTCCCAGTTTAAACTGAGCAACAACTAGCTGATATTTTGTTATATCTTTTCATTTTCTTCCTTACAAATAAATATTTTTGTATAACATCAAAATCATCCTCTATTTTTACTCATTATCATGTTTTATTTCATTATTGTGTTTATAATTTTTGCTAACATAAATAATAGCATGTGTACATTTTTATAAATTTTTCTTTGTGCATATTTAATGGTCCATGTAAGACAAATTCTTAGAACAGTATCACCAAGTCAAAGAGTTTTCACGTTCTTAATACATACAACCAGTCTGCAGAAAGACTATGCTAATTAATTATACGAATCTAAAACCCAGGTAGCAATAGTATCTCTGTTTTGCATCCTCAAAAGCTAGTATTGATACAGGGGAATGAAACTCCAGACCTACTATGTCTGGTATGAGCTCGTGTTCTCTAAAACTGAAGAATGAATTTTAGGAACAACAGAGGTGAAGAGTAGAATATATTTATTGACAGAAAGAAAGCTTCTGTTTGAAGAGAGACAGAAGGGGTCCCGAATGGGTTGCCAAGGACTCTTGTCTTTCCAGGAACTTTTATAGAGTAAAACCCTGGGCTTACAGTAGGGCAGCTCACAAGGCAGATGGGCATAATAAGATAGGACATAACTAGTCAATAAGATCATAATTAGTCAATAAGATCAATAGTTCAGGTAAATTGATTACATTAGGGACAAATGGGGAAGCCAGTCATGTAGAAAGCGGGCCTTCTTACAGAGCAGTGACTCTTTCCTAGGGGGATAGAAAATAGGATTGATACCCTAGGGTATCAATCCTCAAGATAAGTGTACATTTGTATGGCCTTTTGGCTTGAGGCATGGTCCACAGCAGGAGGCATCAGCTTCCTGCGGGAGTTTCCAAGTATCTGCACTGGCTCCATTGAGGACCTAGCCCTGTCTTACCCCCTATAATATTTCTGACTAACTCAGCTCACCTGCAATAGTATGACCTAGATCTTAAGTATTTCCCAAAGGCCAAGAGTCAGAGACATTGGCCTTCAACTTGGCGCTGTTGGGAGGTAATAGAAATTTTAACAGGTGGGGATATAATGGGAGGTCTTTTGACCACTGGATGTGCCTTCACAGGGGACCGTGGGCCCTATGCATGCCTGCCTGTCTTTTGCTTCCCCACCATGAAGGAGCCATTCTCCTCCCCATACTCTTGCTATATCTCAGTGAGGCCTAAGAGATACAAGGCCAACAATCACGAACTAAAACCTCTGAAGCTGTGAGCCCAAAAATAAATCTTTTGTCTTCAGACAGTGGTTATTTTCAGTATTTCTTGTAGTAATAGAAAGCTAGCCAACAAGCTCACAGTTTCTCTTATGTTGCTAACACTAATCCCCTGCCCCAAATCAGCCATAGATGTGTAGGAAAGAACTTTGAATTACAGGCTGTTGCTCCTTGACTTTACTAAGGCAGGAAGGATGCTCTCATTTTCAGAACTGTCTTGTGACCATATAAACTTTAGAACAGTTTCGCGTTTTCTAAAACCATGGCCCAAATCACTACTGGATACTAATGAAACCCGATTGAGTAAGACTGTGATGGGAAAAGAAAGAAAAAGTGGTTTTCTAATGTTCAGGATTTTAGAATCCTCATAAAAGACCTTATAAACCAGTGCTTTTCAAACTTTTAATATGCTTTTATGTAATCTGGGGGTTTTATTATCTATTATTTTACTTTTTAAAACTTATTTTGCAGTGTCAGAAACCAAACCTAGAGCCCTGTGCATTCTAGGCAAGTACTCTTATCACTGAACCCTGTGTCCAGGCCATGTTATGATTTACTACTGACATTTTATTGTGTGACTAACAATTTTTGTTTTGTTTTTGTTTTTTGAGAAAAAATGTTGCTCCATACTTCAGGCTGGCCTTGAAGCCACGAGTATGGCTTCAAGAGTATGTAGCCCAGGCCAGCCTGAAACTTGAGGTAATCCTCTTGCCTCAGCCTCCTGAGTACTGGGATTACAAGCATGCACCACCATGCCCAGATTAATTTTTTTTACTTATTCTGCAGTTCTTTTTTTCACTCAATAATATGCCTTTTAGATCCTAACACATATATTTCTATATCAGTATATAATACTGATCTTAAGAGTATACCTCTGGGCCTGGGGATTTAGCTCAGCATTGTAAGCGCCTGCCGGGCAAGTGCAAAGTCATAAGTTTGATCCCCCGTACAAAAAAAAAAAAAAAAGTGTACCTCTGTAACTTGTAGCATAAGCCTTTCCAGTATTTGTTCTATTCAAAAATTATTTATCCATTTGCTCTTTAGTCTTTAATATTTTTTTACTCTTTAGTCTTTAATAATTATTTTATTTTTTCAGTTTTATTGGGTATAATTGATAAATACAATGATATGGTTGTCTTTAACAAGTGTGGTTTAATAAAACATAAAGTGAATGTTTTTCCCAAGTGCCATCCAGCAGAAAAGCAGGCTCATAAAAACACTATTGGGTGGCCTCATCTATCTTATTCACCAGACTGGGCACCAGTCGACCTCTGGCTCTTCCCCAAAGTCAAAATGACCATGAAAGGTAAACACTGACTCAGGAATCGAGGCAGCAGCAACCGTGCCACTAAAGACACTGATGAAAAAGGACAACCAGAACTTCTTCAGAGAGTGGCAAGAACAATGAGACAAGGAGTATTTTGAGGGGGATTAGCATCAATGTTTTTTACTCTAATTAAATTTTAAAAATCTAACCATGCACTGTATTCTTCAATCACCTCTCATGTCTTTAAGGTACACAAAGTGTGGTGTGACATATGTATACACTGTGAAATGATTATGTTGCAGGCAGCTGAGTTAGTTAAAAATATTATAAGCAGTGAGACGGAGCTAGGTCCTCAATAGAGCCAGTGCAGACACCTGGAAACTGCAGGGGAGACTGACACCCCCTGCTGTGGACCAGGTCTCACAAATGCACCCAAATCCTGAGGATTGGTACCCTAAATAGTTCCCATCACCCTAGGAAAGAGTCACTGTTCTGTAAGAATGCCCGCTTTCTACATGACTGGCTTCCCCATTTGTCCCTAATGTAATCAATTTTACCTGAACTATTGATCTTATTGACTAACTATAGTTATGTCCCACCTTCTGCCCATCTGCCTTGTGAGTTCCCAGTCTTCCCCCACCTTGAAACCATGGTTTTGCTCTATAAAAGTCCCTGGACAGACAGAGTCCTTGGCAACTCGCTTGGGACCCTTTCTGACTCTCTTCAGACAGAAGCTTTCTTTCTATCAATAAATATATTCTGCTCTTAACTTTCATTGTTCCTAAAATTCATTCTTTGACTTTAGAGCTCACACTGGACATAGTAGATTGGAAGTTTCATTCCCCTATATCAATTACACAAGTTAATTAACACATCCATCACCTCCATATTTGTGCAGGTGTATGTGTGAACGTTGAAGACCTACTCTCAGCAAACTGCAAGTACAATATAATATAGTACTAAGGAAGGACTGTAAGTCCTTTTTAACAGGCTCCATAGATTACTCCAGATGAAGAGGTTCTGTAGTTGTTAAGAAGGCCAACAGTTTGGGGTACAAATAATTTCATTGGTCAACTTTCCAGGAAGCACTGAAATAACAGGCAGAGTACCTAGCATTAGATTCAAAGGAGCTGCCTGATTTCCCAGCAAATTTGCTGATGGAAACACAGCTTGGTCTTGGTAGTCAGCTTCAACTCCTTACTATTTTGTAAGACTGTTTTGGGTTGTTGAGAATTAAGATGATGGATTAGAAAGATAACTAATATAAACCTCATTGTTCTTGAGCAAGATCTCTTAATATCCTTGGTTTCTTCATCTGTAATATGAATAAAATGGAGCCTATCTTATGGGGCTACTGAGATGATTACATAAGATAATATTCCTAAGCACAGGGTAGAGTGCCTGGCTCCTAAGAAATACTTGAAAAATATCCAAGGTTGTTATTTTCGTTATTATTAATACATACAGTATTTTCCTCTCCTGCCAAAGAGATGTTAGGTTTATTTCAGAAAGTCATCCTTGAACATGAGAAATTTCTTGTGATTTGAAAACAAGATGCTGTAGTCTCTCAGCACGTCCTGTGTGCCACTGATTTTTTTAGTGCTGTTGATTTTTTATTACGCTACAGATTAAATCTAAAGTCTCATGTTTGCTAAGCACATGCTTTACCACTGATGTACAATCCAGCCCTTCCCAACCTTATTTCTGAAAGAAAGACAGGTTCAGAGGAATGTGAGTTGCCTTTCATTGATTTCCACGGGCTTTGTTTTGAGTGACTAAAGATACTGCTTCCTGACAGTGAATGTACACACCACTGATAAAAGTCCTTTGAGAAATTAAAAACAAAGCTATTCTTTGGCTTTCTTAGCTAAACATCTCTAACATATATTCTTTTTCTTCAGAATTTTCTAGGCTTTCAGTTCAAACTTTCTTTTTCCACTAATTAGTCCTAGTTTATCCCCATCTTTGTCATCTTTTTGGTATGTATAACTAGAGCTGGGTTCATTGGACAGAATCTTTTCCTTACAGCAATTTTGTGATAATTTAAAGATTAGAGAGGAAGAGAATTAGTAATTTTTTCTATAGAAGAAATAAAAGAAATTCAAGAAGGAGAGTTACTTGTCCAAAATCACGTATCTCATAGACAGAGGCAGGACATAAACTTACATTTTTCCGATCTCATAGCTCACATCCTTTCAAACATGCCATGTTTATTTTCAAATCTTGGAGATAAAATAAGCATGCAGACTTATAATTTAAGACAAAGCAGGCAGTAGAGGTACAGCATTTAAGTGTAGTGTCACTACATACTGCAAAGATCTGAAACAAGGAGAGAGATATTGAGAGGGCAGATCAGACCTGGCTTTGTGGAACTGGTTTGAGATAGGTCTCTGTATGAGGCATTCTGGTTCATGGGAATTGCATATGAATAATGGGAAATCCCAGACTGTCTTCTCAGAAGTAGGAAGAGACAAGATTCATTGGAAAATGTCACAGAAGTAAAGCTATAAGGGACAGGTTCAGGACCACATTATGGGAAGTGATGCAAGAACATATAATACTGTAAACAACTAGAAACTTGTAGGTTCTTAGCCAAGAAATGACTGAATTAGAACTGAGTTTTAGGAAAATAAATTTGACCGTAGCATTGTATGGACTAGGGCAAGGAAAACCAGAAAGCGTTTTTGGTCCCTCAAGAGATAAGATGCATCAACTTGGCTTATATTGCTAAGTTTTTGTTTTTAATTATACACTCACTTTTTATATGCTAACACAAACAACTTTTTAAAAAAGCAGAATTTAATAAATGCTATTAAATGCAATAAAATACGATGGCAGTTGGTCTAGAAGGATAGATGTATTGGGCAATCACTGCCTATGTGAAAATTTCTCATGTCATGGAAGAGAATTAAATCTGGGGCACTTAAACATCTTGTGGACCAAAACGACTAGCTTACTATCCTCCAATTAATTCCTTCCAAAGTAGAATATCGGTAGTCATTTTAAAAAATTATTTATTATTTGGATATACAAAAAGGCAAAATTAAAAAGGTTTGTTTTTATTTTTTTGAAGTTGTTTTTTACATGAAAGAAAAAAGAACAGTCTACAATAAATTTTATTTTTAGAGCTGCTGCTTTATCAGTCAAGCCAGAATGAAATAGTTACTCATTAGATCACGAAGTTTTTTTCAAAGTCATGTCTGAGTTAATACATATTTGACTCATTATCACTTAAAGGGAAACCTTTTTGTAGAGAGCTGTGCAGCTATAGCAGGGTCATTCTCTAAAGAAAACATACTTATCTTTATGCGATGCTAATTATGTAAATGCCAATTGGTTGAATTCTTGTCTTAATTATAAATAAGTCAGGTTTATAAAAAGTGATAAGTTGACTAGAATTTTCTTTGTGAAAAAATGAAATTTTAAAATATTAGGCAATTTATATACTTGCTACTCGAAGTCATAAATTCTAGAACACTGACTCATTTTGCGTGAGAACATCCATGAAATTCTCAGAGAAAAAAATTGAGAAGTACAAATATCTATAATGAGCAATAATGCCACACTACAGGAAAAGGTAGGATTGATGTCATTTTACTTCAAACTTTTAAGCTAGGATATGCACCCAGTAGAAAGGATAAGAATTCAGTTTCATCTTAATGAAAGCATAATTGGAGGAACAAAATGTAGCTTATCATGGTAAGGCAGAGGGGAAAGGGAGGAAGAGGGAAGGAGGGAAGAGAGAACTGAGAGAGCTAATTGATGGTTCCAGTTGAAAAAAAGTTGTGAAGCCTTTGGGATTTCAGTAAGTGTTCAGGCAAATTGAATGGGGAGAGGAGAGTTTGTTAGATTCTTCATTTATCTGGTGCATTTTTATGAGATCCAAATGGAAAAATAAGAAAACTTCTGAGGCATGCATTAAGCAGAGCTTTTGCCCTGATTTATTGAGAAGGAAATAGTCAAAAATGAAAACCTAAGTGGAAGTAAGTGTGTAACTGTTGGAGAGAAGGCTCCAAGAGCAGGGACAGGAACACACCTAAGCACTGAATCAGAAAGTTCCAGATTCATATGTCAATTTCGCCCTTTACTAGATGTTTGGTTCAATCTGAGAAAATCAGAGGCTGCAGTGATGCTGAAGGATTTTAAAGCTTCATTGGCAAAGAAAGCACACTTTTCCTTATGTTGTATAATTTCTGGGGGTAACTTGGAGGGTTTCTGGGTATGGGGGGATAAGGAGGAATAAAGAGGGTGGAGACCTGAATCCTGCATGCCCAGCCTCTGGTGCTGCCTCAGGGGCTTGAGCAGGAAGTTCAATTCTCTGAGCCAAAACCACCTTGTGTAATGAGCATAATAATATCCCCTGATAAATTTGCTGTAAATGTTGTCTCCTAAATGCTCCTTAAATGTATGTTAAGTGTAAAAAATACCTCAAGGAGAAATACTAAGCAAAAAATATGCTTAAGAGAAGGTTGTTTTTGTTAGGAAAAGTTTTTATTGCACCCTGTTTCTAGAACGTTTTAGATATTTATTTTCAGAGGTCTGGTTTAAATCGTTGGTCACTCTGCTCCTTTTAAAGGAGAGAAAAGTAGTGCATGTTTAATCATCCCGACTCTACTAATGCTGTGGCTCAGATTCAGAGGGCTGGGTTTTCCCAAAGAGCACTTTAGAACAGTGAAGCTTTAGTGCTCTCAGCTCACACCGTGAAGAATCCTTGTCCCTGGAGAGGGCATTGTCCCAGAAGTCCTGGTCATCTGCTGTCCTCTGGATGGCAAACTGTTAGATCAGCCTGCCTGTCCCTCTTCAAAGCACATGAAATGCTGCGAAGGTAGCTCAGCCCTTCCTGTTACCTCGGAGTGAAGGAAAAACATAGAAATGAACCCAAGTTCTGTCGTAATTTCACTCCAGTTCAACTACCTCACATACCAGGACTAGGTTTTGGTCCTAGAAGGACTGATACGGGATCTAGCATTTTGTTAGGCTGATGCTGTTTGTTCCTAAATATCTGTGAAGACAACTTTTTGTCTGAGAGCACATGGAATCTGTAAGGATAATGAATGAATCAGCTTTTACAGATGCCCTTAGAGCTCTGCACTCATTCACTAATTCATTCTCTGAGAAAATATTGATGGCAGAACATTAATGGATGCTGACTATGTGCAGTTGCTGTGCTAATGCTGTGGATATAGTGTGACAGGACAGGAGGGAGTTCTACAGATTGGGATTTTGGCAACAAATGTTATGTAATAGTTCTCTCTCTCTCTCTCTCTCTCTCTCTCTATATATATATATATATATATCAGTATAAAATATACATAATTATATAATGGAGAAACCATACAGAATTTAATTTTAATATATTGTATATTTCACCTACATATAACTTTCTGTCATTAATAATTTCACTTGGTATTGTAAAAATTTAAATGAGCTTTCAGAAACATGATTTAGAGATCATGGTCCACCCAGAAAAATGGCTAAAGAAGTTGAAATTCATGACTCCTTTTTCTATTAAATATTCTCGGGGGGTAAGAATGGGTTTTCAGAATCATTTCTTCAGGTTGGCTGTAGTGGCTCACACATGTAATCCCTGAACTCAGTAGCCTGAGGCAGGAGGATCATTCTGGGAGTTTGAGGTCAGCCTGGAGACGTAGAATTCAAGGCCAACATTAACTACAGAGCAAGACACTGTCACAAAACAAACCATCAATAAACAAAAAAAATAAAAATAAACCGTTCCTTTAGAGTTTCATTTTAAAAGGTAGATTTATTAGTTTGCTGTTTCTGATACTGAGAATGGGATTTCTGCCAATGAATAAAAACGTTGAGAGTAAAAGTTGATGTACAGAGCTCCTTTTCATCTTTTCTTACCTTGTAAGCACATCCTGAAGTCCATGCTAAATGGCTTTGTAGCAGACTGAACCAACTGATTTTATCAGGAAACCATTAATGTTATTATATTATTCATTCTCAGCTTTCATTGCTGAAGGTAAGTGACATATTGTTGACAGCTATCAGAGTACTTCATGCGTTAGTGGAAAATCATTTTTAAAATTACAATATCATTAAATTTAATTATTAAGAATTTTCAAAGCTGTTAGAGAATGACTAAGACAGGCATAAAATAATACCTTAGTACTGTATGTGTTCTCTCTTTACCTTCTACTGTTCAGTTGCTGATTAAAGAGGGGGTGAGTTTGAAGAAGGAGAAGTCCTTCCAGCAGAATGCAGTGCTCATGAAGATAAATCAGCCACCTACTTGGATACCCTACCTTCTTTGGGGTGGGAGAACCTACTAGAATTACCTAGAAACTTATTGATCTATCCTACCAAATGAGGTTCATTTCCCAGCTGAATACCTGCCGTTTATGAGTTGCACAGCTGAGGTATAGGACAGAAAATCCAATTTTGGGAACAGCAGTGTCAAAGACAGAAAAGTAAAGAACCTGCTCTCAGAAGAACAAAAAGACCAAGTGAGGTGGAAAACAAAGGAAAGCAATACAAAGCAGCCTGGAAAGATAGTAGGAGCCAGATTATGTAAGGCTTTAGATACCATATGATTACATTCGTATAATATTTGCAAAGAGATAAAACAGAAGACAGATCAGTGATTAGGGGAATGGGAAGAAGGAACAATATGAGGAGTTTTTGTTTTGTTTTTTGTTTTTTGGCTTGATAGCATTCTTATTCTGATCGTACTGATACTCAATTGAATCTGTGTATATGTTTAAAATCATAGAGCTGTGCACATCAAAAGAAAAAGTCTGTGCACACTTTTACAGTGTAATTTTAAAATATAAATTAAAAACATTCAAAAAATTAGTAAGGAAAGCAAGAGGTTTTCTATTGTTTGAAATATGTAACTGACAGCATATTAGCATAAATAAAATTGATGTAATGTGGGAGGAGAGAAAGGAAAGAAATAATCTTTGGTTGTTAGATTCTCATAGGTTAATTTAGAATTGGTGAGTGTGCTTGGCTGCTCTTATTGCTGAAAATGGATGAAATAATATGTGTCAGCCTTCATGATTTTCCAGGACCTCATTGCTCCTCCACCAAGAGACTGTGTCTTGCTGGGTGATAGAGCACTTGCTGAGTGCAACTGAGGCACAAGTGTGATCCTCAGTACTTCCTCCCCCACCCAGAAAAGGCTATGTCTCTATGAGTGGAATACCTAGACCCAGAGAGTCCTGTGGGAATGACACTGTGTAATTGCTGAAGCTAAGTGGTAAGATGCTACGCACTTCTTTGTTCTCTCGGAACACTTGCTCTCCGAACTCAGCCTCTGCAGTGTGAGAAATTGAGAGTGGTCCATGGAAAAACTAGTGGAAAGAGGAACTGAGTCCGTGCCTGAGCACCTGGCTGATCTTCCAGCCAATAGGCAGCACTAACTTGCCAGCCACGTGAGAGAGGCCCCTTGAATATAATCACTGTCACTGATGCAGTAAGAACAGAGAGGAGTGTGTCTGCCGAGCTGCCAAGCTCTCAACAGGGATATTCATAGAGCAAAATAAATGATGGCTGTTATGTGTAGCATGCATAAGGCTCTGTGTTTGATCCCCAGAAACACACACACACACACACACACACACACACACACACACACACACACACACAATTACTGGTGTTCTAATCTACTAAATTTTGGAGTGGCTTTTACAGAGCAATAGAGAATTGACAGGATATTTTTATGCACTAACAGAACAAAAAGATCAAAGTAGCTCCCTAAAATGTGATGCTTAGAATTCTTGGGGTAGGATGAGGCTTAGAGGGAAAGAGTGCATGACTGATTAGTATCCTCTGTTGGCCTTGTGCATAATATTAAGCAGTAGCATCAGAGCTATTTGCATCCTCAATTTATAGAATGGTAAAAAGCCACAGAATGCAGGCTGTTTGTGATGTGCTCAAAACTACAGATACTTAATATCACAGCCAAAGCTCTCAATCAGGTTTTCTGAGACAGAGTTTAGTATTCCTTCTACTTTGCCATGTTCATCCCAGGAACAGAGTCCAGAAACCTGAAGTACAGGATTTAGAGTGACAAATACATACCTGAGTGGTTCTACTCTATTCTCCACTTGAAAGGTTCTCTAAGCTGGGACCTCATTAGTCTCTTTTAAGCTCGGAGCATAAGACTGATTCTGTCACCAAGGCACCAATATTCTTTAGAATATTTCTATTGGTGAATTATTAATTATGAGTTTTATTATAGTAAATAATGTTATTAACAGAAAAAATCACAAATATAAATTATTGTTTTTAATATTTATTGAGTTTTTATAGAAAAGCATCAAAATTTTCAACATTGACTGGTTTTTGGTGTACAAAGTCTAAAACAGAACATCAGAAATAAATTCCCATATGAACTACATGAAAATACCAACACAATCTACAAAAATAAAATCTTTACTTCACTTATCACACCTAAGGCTGTCTGCACACATGCCAACTGCACGTTCCATACACAAGTATGGCTTACCTTGAGAGTACATATGTTTTGATTTCCTTTACTTTCTCATAAGGAATACTTGACATCTTCCTTGTTTTCCTGTTTTCATAGTAGCTCTTTGATGTTACGCCTGTCTATGCACCTATCAGCTCACCTGTGTGCTCCACAATTTTGTTGCATAGTTCCCTGGGCAGAAACATTTGGTTTCCTCTGCTATAAATGAGCTCCAGTGCCAGTTCTCTAAGAAAATTTCTCTGTGGTATTTGGCACTTGTTATTTTCTTTGTAAACTCTCCAACTATTTATGCCACACATGTTTAGGACCAAGTAAAACACAATCATTGGCCAATGCTTTGTGTTAGAAGTGACATCATAGTTGCTGCACAACTTATCAACAACATCTACTCCATGTATGGTTTTGTTGTTGGAAGTTTTTATCTCAGGTTTCTGTTTGGTTGAGGTTTCCCTATCAATATTTCCATCATGGTGAAATGTTGACATCAGTAGTATCAGTTTGCTTTTCTTTACCATACAGGAGGCCAGTGTTACATCTTTCTGAAATGCAAAGATTGTAATATACAATTCTCATTTGGAAATTGCAACATTTCATTAGGAATTTCTGCTTTGCTCCTGTGTTCAGTTCCTGTGTTGACCAATCTGTGCTGTGTTAGCAAATGTAAGGTCAGTTGGAAACTGGTCATCCAATTGTCCAGTGTCACATTCTGATTAGCCTGGGAGATGGAAACTACAAGTCTGTTCACAACATCATTGGTTTATTACCATAGAAATAAGGATTTGATGACTGAGTTTCAGGATAAATGTCTAAATTAAAAGCATAAGTCTTCACATCTACAAAGGCATACATTTTTTATGTCATATTTTGACCCATTGCTTTTTCATGAGTCTTTTACATTCCTGCGCTCACCCTGAGAAATGTGTGGTAAACACAGCAGACCTATGGATGTTTTCATTTCAGCCAGTGAACTGTCATAATAGATACATTTTTGAGTAAGGCTATTGGTGCACACAGAACGTTGCACTTGCAGTTCAACCTCTGTGTATTTCACAGCATCTTGTAGCATTTCCTCTGTTACCATTTCCAACACTGAATGGCAGTGCTGGCCTCCTGTCCAATACTTTTCACCCCTGCAAAACCCTCACTGTATTTTCAGACCTAGTTCTAACTTTTGTGTAGATGTGTTTCCATTTGGTTGTGTAGCCATTTAGCAACATCTCAACTAGTCAAATATGTACTCACAGTGCTGTTTTCTTCTTCATCCGGATCAAGAAGTTTTGCATTCCCTGTGTCTGTATCAGTCTATTCATACTCCATTTCACTTTGGCTCACATGGCCAGCGTCAAAGTTGTTGTCATCATCATCGTCATCATCATCACCATCCATGCACATCACTCTTCTGTTATGAAAGCATGCAGTTTGCCATGATGGATGATCTTCATCATCCCTGCATGAGTAATCTGATGATTCATTTTAACCTCCTCCAAAACTTTCAAATCTGGTGTTACATGTGCCATTGTACTGAATTGGGCTACTTCGATCATAAAAAATCAAAAGGAAACTTAAAAAAAATTCGATAGTGGTGTGGGTTATTGGACTCTATGATGCTTGGGTAAACATAAGCAAAAACAACTGAAGCATAAAGGTGGGTTCTAGTTTCATTTTGCTACTTTTGCATATGTCTACACTTCTTGCCATTCATCATAGCAAGTACATTAACACAAATTTCTTCCTATACCCCTCATGGATAGGTGATGATATACAGCTGTCTTTTATAATGCTAAAATACAAATTTAAATACAAATGTTGGCCATGTTAGCCAAAGAAAAGTAAGGGACAGGTCTACTGAACCCAGGCTTATGCCCCAAGGTAACAGAGTAGGATAGGAGCACATGGGCCTGGTGAGTTAGAAATCTGAATATTATCCATTGGCGCCCAAACCAGATCACTGGGCTTAATCTTTAGGAGCAGAATTCTCACTGAAATTGTCTACACAGTCAGCAGGTGTCAAACTGTTAATAGTATGCCTCTCTTTATAGGTTGATTTCATTATCACTGGGAAAATGACAGTCACTAGATCACTTAGAGACATTTCTGTCCCCTTAGGGAATTGTTCCTGGTGTTGAAATCCTTTTCATCAGCTCCACTTTGAGATTTGCAGTATAGGATTGTCTTTAACAAGTAAGTGTTCTTTAAAAAAAAATAATTAGTACATGTCCAAAACTGAATTATAATATTTGGAGAAATGGGTCAGTTTGGATAATTAAATTTTCTCTCTTTTGTACGTGAACTTTATTCTTCTAGTAATTCCTCTGGCCACATCAAATTTTTCAAAATGGCCGAAATCACCATTTAGTCACAAATCTTCAAATATCAGTAAAATTCTTATTTGATTTTGTTTGTTTGTTTGTTTGTTTTTGTTTCAGAGCTGTTGCTTTCTATTCCTCTTAATCTTCCTGAATAGAGTATCTCAGTATCTGAATAGAGTATCTTCAAGTGGCAGATACCAGTATCCTTCTTTGGCCAGCATGTCCCACTGAGTTTTCCTGTACAGGACCAGCAACTTTTTTTTTTAACACATAACATTAAATGAACCACTTGTCATAGTCTTGTACACAGGAACAAGAGAGAAAAAAAAAGAAAAATAGGCTTTGGAGATGGCCACCTAAAATCTCTGTCACTTCCTGTGTGACTTTAGGTAAATTACTTAATCTTACTGAGCTTCAGTTTGCTATCTGTAAAATGGGGATAAAATTTATGTACGTTATTTGAGATGTAGAACAGTATAACAAGCAGAGAGTCTTGAATGTAACAGATGGTCCTTACCTAAGAATATCCCTTTACTTCCTCCTAAAAACAGTAATAAGACTCAGGACTTGGTCACTACAGGATATAAACAGTTGCCGATGAAGACTGTGCAGGTCGCTGGCATTTTGATAAGTAGAAGACTTGGCATTTGTCCTTTTTAAGGAGAAAAAGCACCCGACATTA
The DNA here is from genome assembly GCA_004027295.1 of Dolichotis patagonum. Taxonomy (NCBI): domain Eukaryota; kingdom Metazoa; phylum Chordata; class Mammalia; order Rodentia; family Caviidae; genus Dolichotis; species Dolichotis patagonum. The sequence goes on from PVJX010000830.1 coordinate 103,293, forward strand.
GAGAAAGGGAAAGTCCAAGGAAAAACTGTCCGTAATTTTGTCATCCTAGTACCACGACTGTTTCCATTTTTGTCATGATTTGGCTTTTATTCAAAATGGTTACATTTTCTCCACAGCCGCAGTCAGGGTGTGCTTATCTTGGTGTCATCTCATTTAAGGTAGGAATAGATTTATTCCAGATGATTGTGGGACGCAGCTAAAGGAGAGGGAATGGAAGGCTGCGGGGGTGTTAAAGTTCTCTTATGATATTGTTCAAACTTTTCCTCAGCACAGAAAATCCACAAAGAACTCCTCTGCAGTTTTTGTTACCTAGGGCTGTTTCTTTAAATTGTTTGACGTCAGAGGAGGAATGCTATAGCAACAGTCTGTCAAACTGGAATTAACTCAAAAGAAAGATGGGGGTAGGGAAAGGAAAAATGCTTCCAGGCAATTCTGACTTCAGAGGAAGCAAATTGGATGGATGCATTTATTTTATGGCATTTTCAACATAAAACACCCAGAGAAATGTGACAGTCTATTGAGATGCATGTGGCGTTTAGCTCAGGCACAGAAGAGCTACTTGGCAGGGTTATCTGGAAGGCCTTCCGGTTTCATCAGTGACAATAGTAACAGTAACTTCCAAGAATTGATCATTTAGAGGCAGGCTCTGTGCAAACATCAATGCATTTAGTGTTTCCAGCACTTGCGAGTGGCAGATCCCAGTATCCCTCTTTGGCCAGCGACAAAACTTAGGCCTCGGAGCAGGAACCTGGTCACACTGCAAGCGATGGCAGAGTTGGGACTGCAGGGCAATTCTGTCTGACCCTGGGCTTCAGTTTCCTCTCCTACATTTAGAATCCCAGAACGTTAAACCTAAACAGGATCTCGGGATCTTCTAGCTCATCCCCACCATCCCGCCCACCAGCAAAGCGACGCCCTTGTACCGTCAGGAAGGAAACTGGCCACGCCACTTAGACAGGCGTCCGGGGGCCGCGCTAAGAAAATGAAACTGCCCTGGAATTACTGTTTTTTCTTCTCCTTCTAGCAGGAAACGAGAGGAAAGAATAGGAAGCAGAAGCTCAAGCGCGGCGCCCCCTCCCACCCCTCGCCCTGCCCGCGCGCTCCCGGCCGGGCGCTCCCGTGGCGCCCCGCCCCCCGCGCCTCGCGCCTCGCGCCACGTCTCCGCCCGGCCCCGCGGCCGCGAGTTGCAGTTGGGCGGGCGCGCTGGGTGTGGCCGGCTGCTGTGGCCTCGGTGGTGCGCTGCGCTGCGCTCCGCTCTGCACAGCGGCTCCGCGCTCGAGGGGCAGCCGAGCGCCCAGCGGACCCGGGCAGCGCGCGGCCGACGTGGGCCTGAGCTCCCTCAGGTAGGTGCGGGGCGCGCGGGCGGCGGCTGGGCTCGTCGGGGCGTCCGCGAGGGGACCCCCGGCAGCCCAAAGGGGGCGTGAGGCGCGGCGCGGCGGCCCTGGTCCCTGCGGACTCCGGCCGCCACCTGAGAGGGGCCGGGCGGGCGCGCGGCTCTGGGAGGCGAGGCGCCCACGGGCGTCCAGACCGCCGCGCGCTGGGTTCCGCTCCACGCCTCAGGCCTCCGTGCCCGGGTCTTGTAGCGCGAGCTCGGCTCGCCCGAGGACGGCGGCGCCTCGGCGCTGCCCGGGAGGGCTGTGGAGTGGCAGCGCGGGGAAGCCCATTGAAGTTCCCACCGAGGGCCGAAATGTGTCCTGTGGTCTCGGTCTTAACTTGCTCTGGAAGTGATACAATGCCCAATGGGGAAGAAAGGGATGGATTTTGAATACTTCTGAGTATGGAGTTTGGTATATGAGAAAGTGCTTGGTTGTCTTGTCTACATCGTTTTCCACTTCGGAACACAAATGATCGCCTTACACTTTGACATTTGTTGCTCTTCGGTCGGGAAACATTAAATTTCCAAAAGTTCAAAACCAGGCTCTCATTTGTTTACAGAAAAAGTGCTTTCTTTTGCATCTCTCTTTCTCTTCCCTTATCTCCACTCCTTCCCTTTCCCTTTCTTGTAAAAGATGCGGATACGTCTTTCTCCTTAACCAGGGACAAAACAACCCTGCCTGTGAATTATTAGCACCTCTACTGGGAAGTTTTCTTAAAACACTGGAAATTTAACCGTGGGTTATCTATCAATCAGTCCATCAAATGTTGCAAACTGAGATTGTGACCTTCTAGAAGAGAGGGTGCACACTGCTTATATAAGACGGGGAAGTCATTTCCAGGGGTCAGATTATGTACGTTTAAAACTGTACTTTGCAGTGTCTGCTGCTGCATATTTTAATAGTTTGCAGCGTAGAGCTTTTGGTTTATCACTGTAGGCTCTGAAAGTTTGTGTAGGTTATTTCAGTGTTTGGTTAAAGAGCATTTAAGGATTTTTCATGTTGGATTTTGAGTTGTAGATGTATTTGAAAATGAAATAACTTTTAAAATATTTTATTGAACATTGTCGGCATTCTTGTATGTACACATAAGATTATAAAACTGATTAGTATGATTTGTGATACATTGAGGCTCTTCTCTGGACATCCATAGACGTTATGTAAGAAGCTATTCTGAGTTGTTGGTCCTTATTGACCTGTAGAATTATTTCATCGGTGCATACTTTTGTCAGCACATTTTTAACACATTAAAATTCAGAATTGAAATTGCTGGATATTTTTCTACCTTCCACATACTTCTTGAGATGGTGTCACTTCTCTCAGGCACTTTATTAAAGCCGGTGAGTGTGTTATTAGTTTTATTTTTTAAAGATTTTGCTGACTAGTTTAATCTGGATTTACTATAGAAATTATTACACATCTGTCACGGACCAAGGGCAATGCTACACTCTTTATGTCTCTAGCACTTGGCAGAGGAGACTAAACACTTCTGAAGGTGAGGGAGCCGAGCCTGAGATGCTAGGTAATTTGCCAGTGGCCACGTAGCTGTTAAGTAGCTCAACTGGGATTGAAGACAAGACCTGTCACTGCACTTCCCACAAGAGTGTGTCACAGTAACTTAGTGCCGGGGCGAGAGGAGTGTACCTCAGTTACTGATTAGCATATGCACAAATGTCCAAGACATGTTAGGGATGTGTGCTGTTTTTGAGCCTGATTGGTATTCTTTATCCATGTAACTGTACAGCGCCTCACACCAGCTACCCTCCTCTTCACTCTCCTCCTGGTTAAATGCCTTATTCAAAGTTTAAAACCTCCTTCTTGTTTGGGCAGATTATATTTTGTTAAAATTAATAGGCGGTGATAACTTATCCTTCCACAATAATAACTATTTTAATGTGTGTTCTGTAGAGGCATAGGTATAACTGTGATCTGGAAGGTTGTGAACAGGAGGAGAACTTTTTTGGAGTATGGGGCCCTTTGATATCCCTCGGATTAAACCAGGAAATATGTTGATAGATAATTTGCCTCATAATTATCCCCTCTCCCTTACCTCTTTCACTTGACAGTTTAGCTTATTAATAAACATTCTGTTATATCTCCCACCTGAAAGTAAAAAATACTTTTTGTGGATCCAGTGTTCTACTTCAGTGACTGCGTTATTCCTCTACTTCACCTTGAGAAAGCCTAACTTTTTTTGTGTGTGTGTGTGAATCGGTACCGAGGATTGAACTCACAACTGCATGCTTGCAAGGCAGGTGTTTATGCCACTGAGCTAAATCCCCAACCTGAAAGCCTAACTTTTTGACAGAATAAAATAAACACCTGAGATAACCAGAAGCAAGTGAACTCATTACAAGGTGTGTAGCTGTAGCCCAGGAAACTGGGATAACAGAAGGCATGACATACTTTTTTGTATAGTTTTGAATTATGGAAACTTGTCTTTTATGTTCAAAAATAAAATTAACAAGATGGGGGGGGCTCCAAATTTTTTTCTTTCCTTTTCTTTTTTTTTTAAACTCTAAAGCCGAATCCAAATGAATAGCAACTAATGAACCAACTTTCATTGAATAATTTAAAGTTCCAGAAGGATTAAGAAAACAAGAATCAGTTAAGTTTTGGACACAGGACTCTGACCATATTTTATTAATCTAAAGATAAAAAGAGCTGAAAACCTTGAACTCTGTGATAGTGTGTTATTTGTATGGCACGAGTGTACCAATTCTGAAACTATTTCATGTACATTATGGAATTGAGCACACGAATTCTTGACACTTGATAGGGTTTTTTGGATTGTTTTGTTTTGTTTTATTTGTTTTAGTTTTGAGGCAGAGTCTCACCAGGTAGCTGGCCTTGAACTCACTGTAATCCTGCCTCAGCTTCCCAAATTGCTGGGATCACAGGTATGTACCACCATCCCTGCCTGGGATAAGATTTTCACTGTGGGAGAAAAAGGAAAATAGGGAATGGAAGAAGGCAGCAGAGTCTTTTGGTGGATTGGGATTAGTGGCATGCTGGTGTGAACTCATAATTAAAAATGCATGCATATATGCGTACATCTGTGTATTTCCTACTTCTTGTCTGATAAAAGAGCTGAGGAGCAGTGACTCCAGAGTACTGTAGCAGTCAACCCAACTAATGCCCACATCTGTATGGCTAATTTTAGAACTAGAGCAGGATGTACAAGATGAGCCTTAAACATTTCATGCCACAGAGTGAGAAAAAAAAAAATTTAAAGTAATAGGGGCATATCAAAAGGACATAGGAGCTGGATTGAAGGAGCTCCCAATAGTCAAATCTGGGGAAATTTGGCCTTAAGGAAAATGAGAATCCACACGTTTACAAGAGGCCTACATGATCACAGATTGGCTTCCAATATCCACCTCCCTACGTGATCACAGATTCCAATATCTACCTCCCTAATCTCATCTGCCTCTCACTGCCTTGTTCACTCATTTTCACCATTTTTCGTTGTTGAGCCAGCCAGCCAAGTTCATTTCTGTCTCAGGACCTTTGCATTTACTGTTTCTTCTGTTTGGAATGCTTTTTCCCTTTTAACAAGTGGCTAATTCCTCAGTTTATTCAGCTTTACTTACGTTGTTTAAAATAGCCTTCTCAATACCCTTTAGTACTTAAAATCATATAATTTATGTGCTTACTGTATATCTCCTAAACAGATCTGGAATAAAGTGCCACAGCAATGGAAACTGGCTTGTTTTGTTAGCTACTGAATCTGTGGAGCCTAGAATGTGCCTGGCACATGTTTGGTACTTAGGTATTTGTTGAATGAACAGTTGGATTCATTAATTAAATTTGCCAGTTCTTTTTCTATATTTTAGCTAACGCTGTTTCAGCTGGACAAGACAGTTTCCAGAGACTTCTACAGCGATAGTGCTATTTAAAGTCTTATGGTGGCGATGCTGCCCAACCTCTGGAAGCCAGTAAATTACCCACGTGGAGAGTTTCACATCCTCACCTTCTGTCTGCCCTCTGGTGGAGGTAGCACTAATAAACAGCAAATGAATAGAATCGGTCCATAGGAAGAAAAGTAACACCAGGAAACTTGGTAGATCACAAACTGGATACTTAAGATGATTAAACCAACTTGAATTTTAAATTTTAAATTAATTTCTCTATTAATCATAATATGATCGGGAAGCATTAAAAGAAGATAGGCAATAGATTTAAAGACATCCATGGTTTAAGATGAAAAAAGTAGAGCTAATGCATCCAAAATGTTTTGATTACTTAAAAATGATTGTGGCTTAAGTATACACTTTAGCTTAAAATATTCTTAACATTTTTTTCCACTTTGAGTTCAGGGACCTCTTTTTCTCAAATGTGGTAATAATTTTAGCTGACTGGTTGGCTTTACCTGTGTGGGTTTAGACATGCAGTGGAAGAAGCCAGTGTTCAAATCCTAGGAGTTGGGTAATGGAAGCAGTCCTGTTAATCATTATCTTCATTAGCATCTCCCTGATCATGTCCAACTGACAGAACAGGCACTGAAGAGTCTCCTCGGTGCAATAGTTAGGAACAAATAAATATTTGGTAAGTTTACTGCATGTATTCCTGAACAGCATTTTCCCAGTATGCGTTTGGAAAAGCTTTTCTCTCAAAATTGCTGAGATATATATGTCATTTGATGTATTTCAAAATGGAGATCACATGAAGTGTGATTTCTAAAACTTATTTGCTGTTTACTTGCTAAAATAATGCAGTTTCTCTTAATGTCTATTTAGCAGTATACAGCTTAAAAGTCTTTTCCCCAAATTTAGCTTTTGTGGGGTTGGTTGTTCAACTGTATAGTTTACTACAGACAAGGCAAAGCTCTCGCCATGATGATCATCTTGTTGATGTCTGAAAAAGGATTTGTTAGGGGTTCTCAGTGCTGGCATCTTTGCTGGTCAGTACTTGACCTCTCACATTCTCTTCTTAATAGCTTTGCGATATTTGGTCATATTGATACAGGGGAATGAAACTCTCGACCTGCTATGTCCGGTATGAGCTCGTGTTCTCTAAAATTGAAGAATGAATTTTAGGAACAACAGAGGTTAACAGAAGAAAGAAAGTTTCTGTCTGAAGAGAGACAGAAGGGGTCCCGGGCGGGTTGCCAAGGACTCTTATCTTTCCAGGGACTTTTATAGAGTGAAACCATGGGTTCAAGGTGGGGGAAGACTGGGAACTCACAAGGCAGATGGGCATAAGGTGGGACATAATTATAGTTAGTCAATAAAATCAATAGTTCAGGTAAAATTGATTACATTAGGGACAAATGGGGAAGCAAGTCGCGTAGAAAATGAGCATTCTTATAGAACGGTGACTCTTTCCTAGGGGGATGGGAACTATTTAGGGTACCAATCCTCAGGGTATGGGTGCATTTGTATAGTCTTTTGGCTTGAGGCCTGGTCCACAGCAGGAGACGTCTGTTTTCCCAGCAGTTTCCAGGTGTCTGCACTGGCTCCATTGAGGACTTAGCCCTATCTCACTTACTATATTTCTAACTCAGCTGCCTGCAACAATATAGGTATACCATATTTGCTTTTCTGTTGGCTTCTGTTTTTAATTTTTGTCTAACAGTTGGTGTATGAATATTCTGCATTAAGTCTTACCAATTCAAATATGTCATGATTGTAGAAGCCTTGCTGTTTTTACTCTCTATCATTTAGCTTGTCATAAGTTTTAAGAATCTGTCAATTCTGTTAGTTTCTCTAGAGTGGGAAAAAAAAGTGAGACTACTGCTTTGAGAGGGGCAAAGATGAAGGGACTGGTCCCTCGGAAATAATCTCTGGGTTTCACATAGGATTGTTAATATCTTTGTGTTGCGGCATTTAGCAGTGGCTTAACTCAGTTTTCCCCCCTTGCCTTTGAGTTACCATTTAAACACGTTTACCTAGGCATGAAGATCTGCCTTTCACTGTCTGGTGAAGTGAAACTAGAAACCCAGTAATGCGGCGTAAGCTGAATGAGGCTTTGTTGTCTTAACTGGCATGTCACACAGAGTGTGTGTTATATTTAGGATAGGTAAGCCTTAGACTGACCAGTTTTTATAAGAAAATAGTTTTAGATAGTACATACTAGAATTCTGTAAACTAGGTTATGTGTTTAAATGGTACATGGTAGGCAGTTAATTACTAAGCAGACAAGTTTGCCAGCAGTGGGTCTGGAGTATGTGCTTAAGTAGAATGAGATTGATCTAAAAAGCGCAGAGTACTATGAAGAGCTCTGAATAGAGCATACTTGTAAGTCCGCAGTAGATGTTAGCTTGTGGTTGGCTAACCAAGGGAGTCTTTTACACTTAGCCATCCTACTGCTTTTGTGCCAGGTAATCATCATATGTATTACAGGTCTGTGATCTGTTACTCAGAATTTAGAAATGCAGAATGCTCTGAAAAGTACAACACCCCCTGCTTCATGAATTGTTTTGTGGTAAAACCTTATGTGACCTGAATCATTGTGTGACACAGAGTGATCTGAAGCTGTCTGCAGTCTGTTTGTCCCTGCGTCCATAAACATGCTTGCATTTTGCTGTAGAATATTAATTCTAAGTTGTATGAGGTGCTACCCCAGAGTCCTGTTTGGACATTAGCTATACATAATGAGCACATTTGTTTATTTTCGTTTTTTTGAGACAGACTCTTACCATATAGTTTAAGCTGGCATTGAATTCCCTACGTAGTCCAGGCTGGTCTTGAACTTGTAGTGATCCTCCTCCCTCACCCTTCAGAGTGCTGGGACTATACGCATGTACCACCACAACCGGTATGAGCACATACTTTTCAAACCTGAAAACTGTGAAATTCTAGAACATATCTGGCCTTAGGGCTTAGGGTAATGGATTGTGGACCTGCATGTGTAGGTATTTATGTTTGTCTTTCTTTTTTAGGCTTAGATTTCTTGAGACCTGGGTCTGAATTGCATTGAGATGTAGTCCTGGTTCCTGGCATATTCAGTAAATGTTTGGTGAGGGAATAAACTGTGGCAGAACGTAACAGCTAGGTGAAAGGAAGCAGACTAGGCAGCAGTGCCTTCTTTATTTCCTGGAACACAAGACAGATAGACTCTTTGCAGTTAACAAGTTGAGTTGTTTTGCTTTGGAGGTACTTAAAAATGCTCCAGATACTATATGCTTGTGAAATGAAAACAGTGCCTTCTGCTGCTATTTGTGCACCACCCACTTCTCTTGTCCTCCCTTACCACCTGCTATGTGCAGATCTAGATTGTTGGCTAACTTCTTGAGAAAGAAATACTTTTGAAGATACCTGTTTGTGGAATACCTGGGTTGGGTGGGCATTCATTTTTAAATTCCTTAAGAATGATAATAGGGGCTGGGGGTTTAGCTCACTGGTGTTAAGTGCCTGCGTGGCAAACATGAGGTCGTGAGTTCGATCCCCGGCACCAAAAAAAAAAAAAAAAAGGAATGATGATAAAAATTTTAAATGCCTTACCTGGTTCATTGCCTTTCTGATTTCTTTGTTGTGAATTTGTTTTGAGGTAAAGTTTTGCTCAGGCTGGCCTCAGACTTGCAATTCTCTTGCCTCATTTTCCCATGTGCTGGAATTATGGATGTGCTTATCTCAACCAGCTTCATTATGTTTTTTAAAAATTATTTTATAAAGTATAAGAGACATAAACTGTATGGCAAAGGGAAAAAGTAGAGTGTTAGAAAACTAATAACAAATTTAACTTCTTTGATGAATTCTTTTGGAAGTGAAAATAGTTTATACTCAATTGTTTAAAGTAGTTTAAAATACTCTTTCATGACTTGTATGAGCTTTTATGATCAATATGAAAATTATTAGTAGCTAAGAAGGGTTTGGATTTCCTTGTCTTGTGTAGATTAAAATAGCTGCTCTTTAACACAGCAGTATAATTGTACATACTGTATAATGCCTTGCTTTGGTAAAAATTCTGTGGATATTTTAGGATGTGGAGTGAGAAGGCCATTTGAATTATGCAGCTGTATTTTTTTCCATTTTATTTAACAAACTGGCTTGGGTACAATGGCTCGTTGGTATCTTTTGATATTTGTAACTGGTACAGCTGAACTTTTACGAGATAACTGATATTCTGCTTTCTGTTCAACTTAACAGTGCTTTCACTATATGGTAGAGTTACTTAAAATGTGTTAACTGAATCAGATATTCATGTTGAAAAGAGCTTAGTCAAGAAGTTACAGTAGAGGAGGGAAGCTAAGTCCTTGCCTGAGAGCCAGCTAGAGCAAGGAATGGGCAGAATCAGGAAAGAAGTTAAGCCTATACCTGTGAGCCAGCCGGCACATGGGCTGGGGAGAGAAGAACCACACACACACACACACACACACACACACACACCCTTGAGCAACCAGCTAATTTGGAGGAACTGTATTGTTTGATTGACTTTGCAAGCCTAATGTTAGTAGTCTGGGCAACTATTTAGAGGACAACAGTATGCAGTATAGTAACTGTTGTAGATTTCCTACTGTCTTATCACTGTTGTGATTTGTTTTATCGCTCTACTTCATTCCCTTTAAAATTTAATTTTAAAAAAAATTACAGCAATTGAAAGTAAAAGTGCTATAAAAGTGTATATCAAATAATTTCTGTTAAATTATTAAATTGCTTTTGCAGTTTCAGTGCCACTTCAAAGTTTTGTTGTGATAAATAGTTCTAATCTGACCTACTCCAAAAATCACTGTGAAATCCCTTGACTCTCACATAGTACCCATTTGATTTTTTTAAGGAAGGTAAGAATAGCTATATATTTCTCCTTTTTTTCTTTCTTTTTTCCAAGGAGGGAATTAGCTGGCTGAGGTAGAACCCTGGGAAACATAAATTGAAGAAACAAGTGGAGCAAAAGGGCCCACAAAAATATAGAGAAGGAAGTTAAGTGCAAGAATGAGTGAATGTGAGATCATGAAAGCCAAAATAATAAAATTTAGAAGGAAAGATTCTCGGGCAGATTCAGCAAATTGAATGAGATGTCCTTTGGAAAGAGGCAAATGGCAAAGTAGTTAAGAGCCTGGGGTTCAGAATCTATATTCTTGGATTCAAATCCCAACTCAACCTCTGATATTATGCACTTACTCAGCTTGTCTAAGCCTCAGTTTCTTTTTAATTTATTACTTAATTTATTGTTCCCAGTGGACTTGAAGTGCAAGAGATGAATTAATTATAAATATACTCAACTTACTAGACTGGATGACTTGTAGGCATTATTCCCAGCATTGGGGGCAGAAAGGTCCCTGGAGCCCAGCAGTTGGAGGCTAGCATGGATAACAGTGATATAAAATATCATTTTTGAAGTCTACATATAACTTTCTTTTGTATTAATTTAGAATTTTTTATTAGTACATGTTTGTAATACATAATACTTACATTGCTTTTGGGGAACTGGTGCATACATATAATACATCTTGATTCCTTTTCATCTCCTTTCTCCCCATCCATCTCTTGCTCCCTTCATTTTTCTGGTACATGTTTGCAATACATAATGTTTACTTTCCTTTGTACCAGCAGTAGGGCCATTGCTATGACTATCTTGACCACATTGTTTAGAAGCCTTTGGAACTGAGTTGTGGAAAATTTGGAAAATTTCAGAGATGCTGGGTAGAAAGGCTTAATGATATAAGCAGGGCTTGATGAGCAATCCTGGTAGGAGCTCAGAAGACCAGAATGCTGGTAGGAATGTGGACAATTAAGTGAGGCTCATGAGGTTTTTTTTTAATTGGTACCGAGAATTGAACTCACGACCTGGCACTTGCGAGGCAGGTGAGCTAAATCTGCTGGGCTATGCTGCTTATGCCGCTGAGCTAAATCCCCAGTCCTCATGAGGCTCTAGTTGAGACTAAGAACTCTATTGGAAACTGGATTGAGGCTATGCATGTTTCATTTTGACATAGAATTTGTGTTTTGTCCAGGTCTTGAGACTTTGTATGAGATTAAATTTGAAGGTGATAGACTAATCTGACAGGGAATACTTCAAGGCAGCCCTGTGTTCAGGGTGCAGCATGAGTATTCCTTGCTTTGTTTAGCCAGATTTACAGTGAGAATCAGGAGCAAAAAGTGGGGCCTTATGATTTGAAAAATGTGCAGCGTGCACAGAAGGGAAGTACCTGTAAAGCTGGGGCCAAGGATAAAAAGATTGCTAAAGACAGTAACATTAAAAAGAAGCCAAGTACAATAAGTCCCCAACTTACATTTCATTTTAGGAGAAGGTATATAAGTGGGATTCATTTGTCTTATACAGTACACCTATGAAAGCTTGCAACTCTAATGTTCATATCAGAACTACAGAAAATAAGTCTTGCAGGCAACTCAGGAAATGGCCTAACTATTCATTGCAAGCCCAAGGGTGTAAAAACATAAACTCCTTTGAAAGACTTCAAGAAGATACCTTGCTCATTTAGTGCCACTTAGAGCAGTGTTCCCCTCAGCTCAGCTATCAAGGCACTCAAAGGCCTCTGTCTCTGTGATTCAAGGAGGCCTGGCTACTGCTCAGGCTGGCTGCAGACTTTGGCATCATCCACATGGAGCTGGGTTTTCAGGACTGCAGAATATAAGAGTTATGGGGTTATGGAGGCTTCCACCCAGATTTCAAAGGAAGAGGTGGAAGATCAGGTGGTGTACCCCTGAGAGAGTGATGCATGGAACTGTGAGTGAATACAAAGATACAGGGGGAGTCCCCAGGAATTTGGAATGTGGAACATCTTTTGAAGAAACTGCAGGCAGCAAGCAGGTGGAGCCAGCCCAGAAGACAGGCCATGTGGGCTACAGCCAGCAAGGCCATAGGGAGAAGGCTGCCCAAGCCCTTTGTAGCTCACATCTCACCACCAGTTGCCCCACTGTTGAACATGATTTAATGTTTGTCCTGCTGTGTTTCAGTATTGCTTTAGTACACTTCCTTTTCATTCTCCTGTTTTTTACTTTTGGAATGAGAATGTTTATCCTCTAACATTATTTGTGGACTCACAACTAAGAGTTTGCTTTCAGTTTCGGAAGAGACTTTGAATTTGGACTTTTAAGCAGTGCTAGAACTGTTGAAACTTTGGCAACTCGTAGAGGTAGATTAAATGCATTTTGCATAATGAGATAGATACGAATTTTTGGGAACCACGCCTGGAATACTATGCTTTAGATCTAAAATGTCTTCCAAAAGTGTCATGTGTTTGAAGGTGGGCCCTGGTTACAAGAGGTAGGTTGCTGGGGGTGTGACCTAGAAGGGTATATGCTTTCCTTTCCATGTCCTTCTTGCTTTGGAGCCAACCAACCATGGACTAAATACACAGGAAACAATCAAATAAACCTCTCCTTTGAGTTGCCTGTGTGGAATTTTTTGTCAGAAGGAAAGCAATTATACTTTCCCATAAATAAATTGTATCAGGGGCTGGGGATTTAGCTCAGTGGCGAAAGGAAAGGAAAGGAAAGGAAAGGAAAGGAAAGGAAAGGAAAGGAAAGGAAAGGAAAGGAAAGGAAAGGAAAGGAAAGGAAAGGAAAGGAAAGGAAAGGAAAGGAAAGGAAAGGAAAGGAAAGGAAAGGAAAGGAAAGGAAAGGAAAGGAAAGGAAAGGAAAGGAAAGGAAAGGAAAGGTTGTATCTTATTTTAATTTGCATTTCCCTGATTTGTGAGGTTTAGTAACATTTTATTTACCTATTGGCCTCTGCAGATTTCACTGTGTGGTTTTCCATTTAAGAACTTTACACATTTTTCTATTGGATTAGTAGTTGTTTTTATTGTTAGTTTGAAGGAATTGGTTTTAAAATCTTAAATGTTAAATCCTTCATTTGAATTTTACCTTGCAACTGTCCTTTCCAAGTCTGAAGCATTTTCTCTGTTTCTTAGGGGCAAAGAAGAAACGCCACACCAGAAACATGCTGCACTGATTGGCTCTTGTAACTGACCTTTCCTTCTGTCCTCAGTCTTTTTATATTTAGGGATAATTGTAAAAAGCAGCAGCAGCAGATGTGGCTGGGGTACAGTTGATCACTGAGCTGTTACGCTGTTAGGGAGCATATGCTTTCTGCTTTCATACATTAGAATTGTTTTAAAGCATGTTTGATATCTCTTTGTCTCCAGCTTGAGGACCCATGCATCAGATAGGGATCTTGGGAGAAAAATCCTACTCAATTTTCTGTTACACCTGTAACAAGTACAGATGGAAAACTTCTATTTCTGTTTATAGTTGCTCCCTTTTTCATTAATTCAAGGAAAGTCTGGTCAGTGAGAGATTATTTTTTTGGATTACTCCCTTGCAGATTGGCATCTTGATTACTTTAAGCTTAGGAAGACTCTGAGCTGATTTATGCTGCAGCTGGTCAGCCTGACTGGGACCCAGGGAAGAGTTTCTTCAGTAGTGGGTGACTATTTGTCTTACTGATTCTTTCCTCACTCATCCACCTTAATTTTCATATTCTCTCTTTTTATTGGTTTCACGGAGTTTTAAAAAATACTTTGCCGTGTTCCTGATTTTCATCTTTCGTTAAACTGTGGTTACAAAGGAGCTTCAGGAAAACAACCAATAGAAAGATGATTTTGCTTTCTGTTAATCAATATAAGTGCCCATAGAGGAATTCATCTCTCAGAATTTGAGCGTGTTACAGGTACACAGTTTGAGGGAGCTACTTAATAAACTACTTGATGCAAAAATATTCTCAAGAAGTCTAAATTTTTATTACACTTTAATTTTATATACATACACATGTACACGCAGTTTGGCCATTTCTTTGGAACTTCATCTTCAAAACATAATTTACGGCTGGTCGTGGTGGCACACACCTATAATCCCAGCGCTTGAGGCTGAGGTAAGAGAATCGCTGTGAATTCAAGGCCAACCTGGACTACATAGTTGAAGCCTAGCCCAAACTACATGAGACCTTGTCTTAAAAAACAAAAACAAAAACCAAACATTTACTAAGACTTCTCAGTTAGGTTTCACTTGCATTTTATGGCCTCATGTTACCCTAGTTAGATTTAGCTTCTAGGCTTGTGGTGGATATAAAACTGGTGATCAATTTAAATACCAGCTGAACTGAATCAGCGTGGTGCTAAGCATGGATAGCCCCCCTGAGGAAAGTTGCCAGCATAAAAAGAAGACTCGGAGAGGAAGAGTAGCATTGTGGGTTCTCCTAAGTGGTGGTATTGTTTGGGGCTGTTTGTTCTCCAGAAGGTTGTCACTCTGGCTTTCTGATACGAATTCAGCTGTTCCTATCCTCAGAGGAGTTCAGGACCTGGCTGTTGTGAGGATGACTGGGGTACTCTTCGGTGGACCCATGGTCCTTATTTTGAGCATCTCTTGGCTCCCATGCAGAACCCTCAACCTACTAGCACAGATCCTTCACCCTACTGGCACAGACTTTCTAGCTTCCATTGCTGACCTTTGAGCCTTCCCAGCACAGATCCATGAAAGAAGACTTGTATGAGTCATTGTCATGGGTTCTGGGCCTCCAGTTGTACCCGTGGGGGCATTGTCATGGGCTCTACGTTTTCAGCAGGACTCATGCAGGACATTGCTGTGGGACCCAGGCTGGATTCTCTAGGTCGTTAGTGTGTGGACAGATTTCCTGCACTTCTTGTATTTGACCTTAGGTGACTGTCATAAAATAATACTATAAATTATGTGTCCTGTATATAATTGTTTTTCTTGCAACCCCTGACTACAACGGGCTTATCTTGGAGTAGTTTGTAATCTATGATTTTATGCTAGATTCACATTTTTTTAGTACTCTTAGAAAACCAACAATTGGGGCCAGAGATTTAGCTCAGCAGCATAGGCGCTTGCCTGGTAAGTGCAAGGTTTGAGTCCCCAATACCCCCCTAAAAGACAAACAAACAAACACCAGTTGTTACATGAGAAAAAAATTAACATATAGAATCTGTATAATATGTTCTCACAAGTGACAAAGCTAATTTTTATTTTTTTTTTAAAGAATAAAAAGTTTCGCTTTTTAGCAGCAGAAAAGAAAAGAGGAGGGAGGGTGGGGGAAGGCAGCCTTGACATTACCCTAAGAAAGTTTGTACTTCTCTGGCACAAGCATCACAAGAGGTTTGGTTTTGCAGCTTACAAATCTTTTTCAGACTGCCTCTTGCCTTACAACTAACTGGCTGCTTCCTTTCCATCATGCCTGCTTAAATTTAGCTGAACTCTGCTAGATACAAATAAGGTTGGAGAACTGAAAATCCTACATGAAGAAATAGGTCATGTGCTGGTAAATCTCGCCAGAAGCTCTTAATGAAAAAGAAGGACAGTAGGTGATGGTGAAATGTGTAGCCGAGAACATTTTTTCTCAGTTTTATTAGTGTATGTTTGTAATACCTCATAAATATATTCATCATGGGGAAATTGGTGCATATATGATACGTATCACATCTTGATCCTATTTACTTCTCCTTTCCTTTCCTCCCTCCAGTCTCCCCCATCTTTTGATTCCCTTCCTATCATTCCAAAGGACCTCATTGATTCTTTAATTCTTTATATTGCTTTTTTAGTCTAGATTTCATTAATTTTTTAAAAAATTTCTTTCTATTGGTTTCAGATATGGGTTGTTTTTGTCTTTCCAGGATCTTGAGATACATCCTTAGGTTATTTGGGGCCCCTCTATTTTTCACAGGTGAATTTATGGCTTTAACCTTCTGTTTTAAAACTGTTTTCCTTGTGTCCCATATATGTTGGTATGTTGTGCTTTCATTGTTTGAATCTAGGAATTTTTTAATTTCTTCCCTGATTTCTTCTGTGATCTACTTATTATTCAATAACATATTTAATATTTCATGTGCTAGTGTAGTCTGCCTTCTTCTGCTGTTGATTTCTAGCGTTATTCTGCTATGACCTGATAGTATACAAGGAATTATCTAAATTCTTTTGTATTTACTTAAGCATGCCTTACAGCCCCAGGTATGGTCTGTTTTGGGGAAAAGTGCTGTTTGAAAAATATGTATTTTGTTACTGCTGGTTACTGCTGGTTTGTTCTGCTATCTTAAGAGATATTTGTTAAGTCCATATGTTCGATGGTATAGTTTAACTATGATAGTTCTTGGTTGATTTTTGTTGCTGTTCCTTGATCTAATTGTGATGGGAGCTACTATGGTTGTATTGATCTCTGATTTTTTGTTGCTGTTCCTTGATCTAATGGTGATAGGGGCTACTATGGTTGTATTGATCTCTTTATTTAGATCTAGTAGTTTCCCTTTTTCAAAGTTGAGTACACAGACATTTGACATTGGACATTTGATGCATAGATATTTAAAATATTACCTCTTCCTGTTAAGTCATTTCCTTTACCAGTATGGAGTGGCCATCTTTGTCTCTTGTGATCAGTTTTGGCTTCAAGTGAGCTATGTCTGAAAATAACATAGGGATGGAGGAATAAAATTAATTAAAATTGTTCAGTACATGTACCAAATCCCCACAATGAATATAATCATTATGTACTGCAAACATGAACTAATATAATAAAAAAGAAAACAAAATAGCTATTCTTGCTTGGGCTGTGGTAAAATGGAGAATCATTTTCCATCCTTTCACTTTTAGTTTGTGTATTTCCTTTTGAATGGGGCATGTCTCCTGTAGGCAGTATATGACTACATTTCCTTTTTTATCCAGTCTGTCTGTGTCTTTTAATTGGGGAATCGAGATCACTGACATTAAAAGTTATTGTTGTGTTTATTGAATCATATCATGGCATTGTTTTTGAATGCTGATTCTTTTACTTTTTTCCTTCTGTTTAATTACAGAAGGAAAGGTACTTTCCTTAGGGCTCTTTGGTGTTGGTGACTTCCCTGTCTCTGTTTAGGATTCCCTTAAATATTTTCTGCAATGCTGTTTAGTGGTCATGTGTTTCTTTAGGATTTCTATGTTGTAAAAAGTCTTCATCAGCCGGGGATTTAGCTCAGTGGCTTAAGCGCCTGCCTGGCAAGCGCGAGGTCATGAGTTCGATCCCCGGTACCAAAAAAAAAAAAAAAGTCTTCATCAGTTTTGAAGGCTAATTTTTCAGAAAGTAAAAAGTCTGGGTTACTGTTTATGGTTTGAAAACTTGCCTTTAAGGCTCATGCTGAGAAATCTGTGGGTTATTTTGATGTGCTTGCTTTTATATATTATTAACTGTTTTTCTCTAACAGCTTTTAGTATTGTCTCCTTTTGTTGAATTTCTAGAATTTTGATTACGATATGTGTGGAACGGTTTTTTTCTGGTTGTCACTAGGTGGGGTTCTATATGCTTCTTATATTTGAATATTGAATTCTTTCCCTATATTTGGAAATTTTTTTGCTCCAATTTCAGTGAATCAGTTGTTTGTGCCTTTTGAGTCATCTAATTTTTTTTATTCTTGTAACTCAGCTTTTTTTTCTTTTTCTTTTTGAATCACCTGGCAATTGTTGGATCCAGCTTGCATAGATAGTATCTTATCTTTTTAGAATATCATTGAGTTTACAATCTAATGCATCTACCTTGTCTTCTATTTTTCACGCTCCATCCTCACATAGGTCAAGTCTGCTACCTAAGTTTTTCATTGAATTTTTGAGATCATCTATCTCTGCTGGCTTTCTGTGCTTTTCTTTTTTTGAGACAGGCTCTCTCTATGTAGTTTAGCCTGTCCTTGAACTTATGGCAGTCCTCCTGTCCTAACCTTCAAAGTGCTGGGATTCCAGGTGTGTGCCACCATGCCTACTGTGGCTTTCTTTTCATACTTGCTATTTTTTTTTCTGACGTAATCATTCATATCTTGTATTGTTTTTCTTACCGCAAATAGTTTATTGTTCGTTTCTTCTTTAAGATTGAACATTTAGTGGCCCTGAAGCAAGGCCAGCAGATTGCTGTAGCTGCTGGTTTCAAACAGGAGCCTAAAGAGAATTCTTTCTGTGGTCTGTTGGCCACGTCAGAACTTTGGAAATGGAATGGTCAATTCATCAGAAAGAAATAGCAGGTGAGTATGGCGGACTTTAGGGGGCCTACAGGGGAAAAAACCGTGGCACCTCGGGACCTGTACCGTGCGGTTGACTCGGGGTGCCTGGAGAACAAGGAGCTCCTCCCCTCTCTGGGGGGCAGCTGTGAGCCTGCTTGCCTGTGGGCTGAGAATCAGACATCTCATGTCGTCCTGTCCCCCGTCCCGTGTCCCCCCTCCCACTCCCCCCTGCCTAGCAAGTGGGAGCCAGTGAACTACATATCTTGTGAAAAGATTGGCTATGTTATTTAGTATGAGCTCTCCATATGCAAAGATAAAGACAACCATTTGGAAGAAAACAAGAGACAATATGACAGATAGTGAAGATCTCTGGTTGTCTAGCTTTGAAATTTATGCTTTCTTATGTCCCATTCTGTTCTGTTTGTTGTGTTTAATTTTACTCCCTTTTAAAATAAAATTTAAAAAAATTTTTAAAAAAAGATTGAACATTTAAGTAATGAAAGTCTTTTATTTGTTTAATTAAATCCTCTTCGAGCTTATTAAATATCTTACGCATTTGCTTTTACGTTTCTTGTCTCTCTTCAAACATTCTGACCAATTGGTTTTTTAGTTCTTTGCTTATAGCATCCTCTACTTCAGTGTCTGTGAGATCAGCTTTGGAGAGTTTAAGGGAAATATTGTTGCCTTTGTCTCTCACGTTTCTACTGTTTTTACATTTTGGGTTGAAGATAAACTGAGGTAGAGAAGCTGGCACTGCAGTGGAGATCTCTTTAGTCTGAGTCTGTCTGCCTGTGATGTGTCCTTGGGTTTGGCTATATTGTGTTTATACCCCTCTCCAACTTACTCAGTGTAATATCTGAGGGTCTTCTTGGTTTCAAAGCTTATTCTGGGGGATTCAGAAGAGAAAACAAACTACAGTTATGTAGACAGCAAAAAGACAAACCAGATGCTGTATTGACATACCAATTAAAAGCAACAGATAAAAACCAATTAATGAGTTATGCCACTACTAACAATAGAAATCAACAATAATAATAGTCAATGACAAACCAGTATTGACATTTGGTAAGAGTCAATAATAACTGCAATTATACTATACCATCCTTTACAATAGAAAAAATGTCTGTAATATTAATGTAGGCCCAAAGGCAGAACAACTATCAACATACAGTAAATATCTTAAAAGCAACACCTTTACCACCATTAATAATAGAAAATAAGCCAGGTGTGGTGGTACACTTTGGTTATTCCAGCACTCAGGAAGCTGAGGCAGGAGGATCACTGCAAGTTCTAGGCCAGCCTCACTATGTAGTGAGCTCAAGGTCAGCCTGAACTGTGTAGCAAGAAGAGCCTTTCTCCAAAAAATACCACAAAATATAAAATCAGCAATAACAACATAAAGTCAAAGTTAGCTAAAAATTCATGGTACTTAGTAGTAATAATAGTAATAGAGTAGCAAAAGGAAACTGAAAGAAGTAAAACTTGAAAAAGAGAAAAGGAAGATGAGAAAGGGAAGAGAAAAGTGAGGTAAAAATCCTGATAAAGAATTAAAAAGTTAACAAAGGAAAGTAACAAAAGAAAGAAAAAAAAGAGCAAAAGATAGGAGAACATGAAACAAAAACCAAAGAAAGAAATAAAATACAAAAATCCATTTTGGGGCAGTTGTGGGGCTGGAATCTACCAGATGTGGGGTAGCAGCAGTAAGTGACAGCTGTGGCCTGTTTTGTCTCCACACCTAGCAGCCTTCCAGAAGGCCCCATCTCCTGAAGGATTCCCTCCCTCCCAGCAGCCACCCTAGGTACCAAGCCTTAAATATATGCACCTTTGGTGACTCTCATCCAACCATGTCATTCCAACCCTGACCCTCAAAGGTACATGGGCATTGCACAATGCAAGATGCGTTTTCTCCATCCACGAGTGTCTCCAAAGTCTTAACTGTTTCAACATTGCTTGAAAGTCCAAGTCTTTTCCAGGATTCAAGCAAATCAACTGTGAGCTGCTATAAAAATCAAAATGAATGTTTACGTACTTCTAAAGTACAGTGGTGAGAGAGGTACTGGTTAAACACTTTTACTTCAAACAGCAGGAATAAGAAAAATATTAAGGAGAGCAAAATTCAGTAAGACAAACACTAAATCCTAAAGCATCTTATCTGGATCCATTGCACAGAGTGGTGGGATGTGGGCTGTGAAGGGCTCTGCAGCTCCCTTCCTCCAGCCTTGCTCACTCTGTTGGGTGGGGTCTGCGTGCTGCTTGCAGCTTTCACTCATGAGCACTGCACATTGCTGGTATTTTTCCCTTTGCTGAGTCCCCACTGCAACTTTATTCCCACATCTGTGTTACACATTGCCCTGTTGGGGCTACTGGGACCCTGACCTCACAGCACATCACCCAGCCACTGAGGTTTGCTTTCAAAATACAGTGGAAGCTACCTTGATCCCATGACTCTTACATTCTGCATGCCTGCAAAAAGCAGTGCATTGTTGATGCCAGGGTCTACTGCCGGCATGAGCTGGGTCCATTTGAACCGTAGCTGCAACACACCCCCTGCAAGGGGAAGACTCGTTTATGTTTAAGTGCTGATGGTAAGCATCCAGTTGAAAACCAGAGGCTCTTCAAAGATTATTTGCTGAATGAAAGTGGGGAACATTACAATAGAAAGATTACGCTATTAACTCCCAAACACACTGACCAGAATTAGCTTCACTAATAGTGACACAACATTAAGTTTATTCTGATGCACTGTAGTGTGAAGTGGTAGCATCATCTAGAATTCTTGCTAAATCCATATATCAAACCTGGATATATTCTAGTCTGCAGACATTACTTCCAGTTTACACTCAGCATAGAGGATAAAGAAGTTAACCCAGTATCGGACATTCTAAGAACAAGGGTCTTTGTCTATTAAATCAGCATCGAAGAGAAAAAGAAGCAAGAGGGGATACTTCTGGATGGAGGGCCTTGAGGGATATGGGCAAATGTATTGGTAGTCCTTAATTGAATCTCGATTTTAAAAATCTGTTTAAAAATACAGTGATAAAGAGTCTGTCACCTGCTTCTAAAATGGTACTATTCCTTCTGATGGTTCTGTGATATATCCTAATTTATTATAATGAATTTTCCTTTACTTCCTAAGCTATTTCAGATCATTTTATTTACTGGAGACCAAAGGATCTTAAGTGCTGGGCATGTAGCAAAGAATAAAGCAAAGAACCTGCCTCAGTGAGCTTACATTTTTATCAAGAGAAAACGGCACAATTTAAGTAAATACACACTAAACAGTGTTGACTCTTACAGTGACAGATAAAGTGGGAGAGTGGTTGGGTTCCTGTGTGCTGTCAGCAAAGGCTTCTCTGAGAGGGTAGTGGTTGAGTGACATAAGGGAACAAGCAATGAAAATGTCAGGGGCATGAGTGGTCCAGGCCAAGGGAGGAGTGAATACAGAGACACCAAGGCTGGAGCCTGCCTTGCAGGTTCAAGAAATATCAAGAAATCTGTTAAGCAGCTGGAGGAAAGAAGATGAGAAAAGGAGAAGGAGGTCAGATGTGTATGCAGGGTGTGTCAGGGTGGATATATATAAAAGAGATTGTACAGGGCTCTGTAGTGGAGAGTTTGGCTTTGCTCTGAGTGTATTTAAGGCAGAAGAGTGACTTGACTTTTAAAAGCATCCCCTTCCTGCTATACTGCATAATATTTAAACTTTAGTGAAGAGTGGTTAAGGGAAGTAGGAAGGAGACCAAGTGAAACCAAAGTAGTAGAGCAGAGGTAATCAAATTGGTCAGATCCTGGATATTTTTTTTTCCAAATGCATTTTATTTCAAGGAGAAAAAAGAAAAGAAAAAAACTTAAAACTAAATTTCAGAACACATCAATCAGGGGGCAACAATGGTAGATGCATTGCACATTGTCATCCCCAAATCATTCACCCAGAGCACAAGACATCTGCATTCAATTGTCCAAACAATACTGGCACAAATCTTTCTCTTCAGTGAACTCAGAGAAATCAGTAGTATAACTATCTTAACTGTTTTTATATAGATATATACATATACATACATATACATATGTATGTTTCTTTTGGCTTCTCACACTAATGAAACAATACAATGTTTACACATGTGTATCTTATCTCACTAATGAGTATGGTCTCAAGTTGCCATCCTGGATAATTTTTAAAGAATAACTGGCATAATTTGATGATGGGTTAGATGGAGAGGGTAGGAAAAAAACAAATAAGGAGGATTCCAAGATTTTCAACTTAAACAGTTGGAGGATGGAAGTGCTATCTATATGATAAAGACACCTTGGAGGTGGAATGGGATTCAGTTGTTTTTCCACCTTGCTTGAACAACTTTAAGAAGGTTAAACTTCAGAAATTATTTAAAAGTAAATAAGATTGCCAACTGTGGGATTCAGTTTTGAAGTAGTAAGTTTGAGGTGCATATACAGACATCCAAATGGGGATGTTTATTGCTTCCCATTGAGCTACTGTAAAGTATTTCTCACTGAACTTTTCTATAGTTCTAATTCCTGTAATCCAGTCTTAAACACTCAGCTCAAGATTTTGCTTCAATCTTCTGCTCACTAGCAACTTAAAATGAATGACAAAACCAAAATTCCAAAACCAAGGGTTTTTTCCTAGAATAGTAAATTTGTGTGCTTTGGGGGACCGTAGGTACATCAAGAAAGATTAGAGCAGGGAAACTTTTAAGGAAAAAAGGGATAAGTTCATGTAGGTTGTTTTGAAACTAGGACTTGTAGGAGTAGTATTTAGCTGATTGGGCAAGACAGCTGTTATTGGGCAAGTTTCCTTGCACATGTGGCTCATCTAGAATACTGTGGTTTTGAGGAATTCCTAAGATGGTTCCTTTATGAGCATTTGTGGGCTCTTTCATGGCCTCTGTCTCCATTTTGCAAGAGTGTGACATAAGTGACTTGATTTTTGGTACTGACAGCATCCATCCACATTCCTCAAAAAACCGTTCTCTGAATAATCTAGATCTGTGTTTCTAACTTCCTTTACGTTGCAGTAACAATTGACTATTTAACTTGAGTTTTTGGAAGAATTGAAATGTTTGTTATATGTCAGCATTTCATAAGTAGATTAAGATGCAAATGGAATACTGAATCTCTCTGTCTCTCTAACAGTTGCTCTCCTCCAGTAATTCCTGAATTAAATTGAAAGGATGAGTGAACTGGAACAGCTGAGGCAGGAGGCAGAGCAGCTGAGGAATCAGATCCAGGTGAGAACATTTTCATTTCAGAAGTTTAATGCTTTTGTTTAGTAACAGCAATTCATCAAATTTGTTTCTTTGTTCGTCAGTCTGCATACATTAAATGATTTATAAGGCTAAAATGGTCAGCTTGTTTTTAACATGCCTAAAAATCTTTCCCAAGAAGTACCAGTGCAAACAGCTTCTGTGTTCCTGAGAAGTTAATAATGTATCTGCAACCCCAGATGAAAGACAAACATAATACTGTTTTTATTCAAACACCTAGACTCAGATTTTTGGTACAATACAACAAGGCAGATATTATCACATGTACTAAGAAAATATTAATCTCTAAAATATTGGCTTGCAGCCTTATTAAAAATGAGGCAGAATTAAGATGTCTGATATCTTTTAATTTTGGAAACCAATTCAGAACAGTAAAGAGGATATAAAACAAATACTCAAGCCAGGCGTGGTGGTGCATGCCTGTAATTCCAGCACTTGGGAGGGTGAGGCAGGAGGATTCCTATAAATTCCAGGTCAGCCTGGGCTGCATAGTGAGTTCAAGGCCAATTTGTAATACATAGTGAAACTGTGTCTCAGAAAGGGGGAGGAGGGGCAAAGCAAAGCTCTAGCTTTATTTTATTTTATTTTATATTTATTTGGTGGGTTTTTTTTTTTCTTTTTTTCTTTGAGATGGGTACTCCCTATATATAGCTCAGGCTGACCTTGAACTCATTTTGTAGCCCAGGCTGGCCTCAAAATACTTTGCGATCCTTGTGCCTCGGCCTCCTGAGTGCTGGAATTACAGGTGTGCATCACTATGCCTGGCCAGATACTCTAGCTTTATCAAAATTAAGATACTCTTAGAACTTTAAACCATAATAGGAGGAGAAAGAGATGTAAATGCAACAGTATAACATCATGAGGGACAACTGGGGAGGAAGGTGCCTGCAGCAGCTGTCTGCCTAATAGGAGCAGGGCGCACCTGTGAAAGGAGTAACTCCAGCAATCCCTTCTTTGAACAATGGGACAGATGCTTGCTTGTACCTTGCTGACTCCAAGGGATATCGAGAAAAGCACAGCAAAGAATGAAAGGACATAGGAAAGGCCCTTGGTAAGCAGGTGGAGGAAAGAGTGAGTTATGAATCACCTAGCAGTTGCCTGCTGCTTTTTGTACAAAAAAGTAAAAACTAAAACAGCTTTCCAATGTAAACAATTTTTGCAGTAGCTATTTCAGAGAAGCTTGACAGATTTAAAAGTAAAGAATAAAATCTATGTAGATATATGACAAGAAAAAAAAGGAAGAGGTAAAAGAAGGGATGGCTGGATGGAACACATGAGAAAAATGTTGCTTTGCGAGTAGAATGAGGTCATAATGAGCACGGGTTGACAGGAATTCAAGGAAGCTAATGATTTCATCGTGAATAATGACTCGGAGTTGATATTATACAGGTCTGAACAAAGTTGTCAAAACAAAGGAGAAGATTTCTTTGCTTGAGATTTCAGAGAAGACTTGACAAGCTAATCTCTGAATTAGAAG
This sequence comes from Dolichotis patagonum, assembly GCA_004027295.1. Classification (NCBI taxonomy): domain Eukaryota; kingdom Metazoa; phylum Chordata; class Mammalia; order Rodentia; family Caviidae; genus Dolichotis; species Dolichotis patagonum. The sequence goes on from PVJX010000830.1 coordinate 128,292, forward strand.
TTAAAGTTGAGTATCCCTTATCTGAAATGCTTGGGGCCAGAAGTCTTTTAGATTTCAGATTTTTTTTTTAAATTCTGGGATATTTGCATACACATAAAGAGATCTATGGGAGATGGGGCTCAGGTCTAAACATGATGTTTTTGCTTTTTCTGCACATAGCCTGAAGGTGATTTTACATGTCTTTAGTGGGCTTGCATTTTGCCTATAACCTGTCACCTGAAGTCAGGTATAGAATTTTCCACTTATGGTATGATAGTAGTGCTCAAACATTTCCGTTTGGAGTTCTTCAGGTTTTGGATTTTCAGAGTAGAGATGCTTAGTCTTCACTGCCACTACCAGAATGAATTCTCTGCTGTTTCTGTTTTGTGCCGCTTACTCCAGATGCTGAGCAAGAGCAACTGATGCTTGGCCAAATGTATGATCCCATGCCCATCTCATTTAGTCCTCATAGCAACCAGGTGAAGTAGCGAGTGTTGCTTCATTTTATTTATTTTTATTATTATTATTATTATTATTACTATTATGGTACCAGCGATCGAACTTACAGCTGCACTTGCAAAGCAGGTGCTTATGCCGTTGAGCTAAATCCCCGGCCCCTGTTGGTTCATATTATAGTTGAGGAAATCAGTGAGATTAAATAACTTTTCAAGGTTACATGAATGTTAAGCAGGTTTCAGAGGAGGTATATTTTGACTCCATGGCCTGTGCCTTGTCACTGAAGATGCACTGTCTCCCAGGCATATCTCACACCCCTCCCTGCAGCCGTATCAGCACTTGGCTGCTGTGTTGCATTCCCGAACCATGCATCCTGCTTTCTTACTTCACTGGCTTTTATCAGATTGTTTCCTTTGCCTGGGATTATATTGCCTATGTTCCAGTTTTGCTCTTTGGAATCCTGTCTGTTGAATCCTACCTCTCCTTTAAAAGCCTTATGAGAGTCCTCCTGTTGGGTTCATTCTTTTTCTTTATTGAAAGGTAGCATGGCATAGTGCAGTGTGTATGGACTCCTTTTTATTACTTTGTGATCATAGGCAAGTTTCTTAACTTTCCTGATGCAAGAATGCCAGTGCCGGCTTTATAGGTTTATGCAGAGAATTAAACACATAAAGGACTTAGACTAATACAAACCAGTGGCAGTTAGTTACTTGTGTGACACTACAGATTTCTGTGACAGGGATAATCATAGCCTGCCTTGTATTTTTTAGCTGCTTGTATACATTCGCCCTTGTGATTTATAGTTACTTGTACTTACATAGGAAATGATGTCTTAATCATTTCCCAAGTTCAGTGTCATGGGCACAGGTGTTCACTGACTCATATCCCATGATTTCAAGTGACTTTGTGTGTGTAAAACACCATATTTTGTCTCCTTGGTGTAATCACGTCACACTGTACTTAACGTCTATTCTGTCTCTCCTTTCCCTTCCTCTCCTCTCCAGAAATATAATCTTACTATATTTTTTCTCAACTAAAAGGTAAATACATGACTTAATAGAATGTGTGCTATTTAATGTAATAAATGACTCATTTTAAACAGTACAAATGAAAAGGACACATTTAGTTTTCTTTTTTTAGGTGCTCATATAACTTTTTATTTCATTAAAAAATTTAAATATGGAAAATCAAAAAGCAACTCTTTTCTTTTGTATCAATACAAAATGCAGTATTTGCTATACTGTACTAAGATGTACCTCAGTAGCCAGCATAATTACTATAGCAAAGCTAGTTGGTTTAGCTTCTGCCACTTCATACAGAGCTAAAATTCTGTTTTCTTTTGTAATTGTTACTTCTCCAAAAAAAAAGCATCTATGATTGTTACTTCTTTGATTTAGAACAAGAAAGATATCACCTTTCTTTTTTCTTTTGTTTTGCACAAATGTTAATATCAGGTCTTACATTTTTTGTTGTAGCGGACAGTATGGACTTCTTTTAAATGCAGTTTTACAATGAACATTAGTGCTCATGAGAATAAATTCTTGATATAAATAGATTATTTGAATAATGTACACTTGCAAGTGACTGCTGCTAAGCTATGGGAAGAATTTGTGTATTCCAACACAATGTTTTAATTTTTGGTACTGATTTTTACTATAGCTCAAAAATTTTCATTTATAGTTTTAAAGTTGTGTTATTAATACTAATGTGAGCTCTATGATAGCAGAGCATTTTTGTTTATCCAGTGCCGAGAGTGGTCCCTCATGCATCATGTTCAACTGAATTTTTACCAATGACTGAATCAAAAAAGATGGCCTATTTGAGACCAGCCTGGGCTAAGTGAGCCCAAGGCCAGCCTGAACTAGATAGCAAGACCCTGTCTCAAAAAGACAGAAAGAAAAAGAAAGATGATCTAAACAAAGACCATTTTGATGAAGTTTGAAATCAGGGCATCTTTTGTTTTTGTTTTGTTTTTTTTAGAATTTAGTCTTCAGCTCCACAATTTTTACAACATGGCTCAGGCTATTACTGTCATTTCTTGAAATTCTTTAACCTCTGTGAAGTGAGCTAAATTATTCCTTAACAAATGAGGGCTCTAAATCTGTAATTTGTCTGAGAATCATATTTTTGTACAATTACTTGTAAACAACTTACACAGAAATGGTCTAAATGCTTATAAGTAGGTTCAAAGGACAGCCAGAAATACCATGCCTTCCATACATTCTTTGCTAGCAGTATTTTTTAACAAGTGTTGTGTGGCATCTTTTTGCCTGAGAATGTACTAAGCACTGTAGGCAAAAAAACAGAGTTAAAAACACTACCCTAACCTTTTTTTCAGAGTGGGGATTAAGTCTAGATTTTTCTCTACATTCTGAGTTTGTTATTAACTGATAAACTTGGTTTAAAAAAATTTGTATGTCTGAGTGTAGAGCTCAGTGAGTACATGCTAAACCTGAGTTCAGTCCTCAACATTAAATAAAATAAAATATTTTACGGCTTATTAGATGTATTTTCTGCCTCTTTACTTTGTTATACTGGTTTCTGTTTCACCATCTTCCCTTCAGTTCGTGTGAAAATTTAAGATCTTTTTGAAAGACTTTCTTGTGATGTTTAGGCATAAACACCTGCTTATGTGTAGAGAGTTCGTTATAATATAAAAATAGAGATTCCAGAGTAAATTATTGCCTATTCCATAAAAAAAAGTATTATCCTAAACTTTAGTAGAGAAAAGAGCATTCATCTCCCAAGGAAGTAGAATTCCAGTGACTAGTGTAAAACACAAGTTGTATGCAGGGACTGATAAGAAATCAAATTAGACAGGAAAGCAGTAATAACTTGTTGATTCTCTTTTTAAAATATTATTTTTCTGGGTCTGGGGATATAGCTCAGTAGTAGAGTGAGTGCTTAACATATACAAGCCCCTGGGTTCGATCTTCAGGACTCCCCCAAAAATGTCCTGAGATAATTGTTTGCATATTGAATCTAAAATACTTTCTTTCTAATGGCAGTAATTGCAGTTGTGTGTATACAGTATTATTTGTAAGGCTTTTTGAAGAAGTACTTTGCATTTCTTTAAGTACTGGAATTGAACCCAGAGCCTTGGACTTGATAAGCAAGTGCTCTACCATTAAGTATTACCTCCAGCCCTTTGTATTTAATTTTAAGATAGGGGTTCACTATGTTGCCCAGCCTGGCTTTGAACTTGTGATCCTCCTGCTTTAGCTGCCCAAGTGGCTGTGATTACAGGTATACACCACTGAGCCTGGCTTCCTCTAGTATTTTTGAAATGATCTGGAGTATATTACAGTACAAGTAGCCTTTTTATCCCTGCACCTTTTAAATGCAAGAACAAATAGAAGGGAATTTAAAACTCTGGATTTCTTCTAAAATTTAGTTATAAATATAACTGTGAGTACTATATAGAGTTATTAAATCAATTAAATAATTTAAATTAGGGGATATATCTTTTTAAAAATCTTGTAATTACAACCAAAATTATATTTGTGCAGTAATACAAGATTTGAGATTCTGTAAATAAATCTATATTGGCTGTGGTCCATTGATTTCTCAACAAGGGCAAAGAATAGATTTTTCAATAAACTGTACTGTGACAACTGTATATTCACATGCAGAAGAAAGTTGGACTTTTTGCTTCACACTACATACAAAAATTAACTCAAAATGGGACCTAAATGTAATATGTAAAAGTGTAAAATTCTTGGAAGTAAACATGGTTATAAACTTTCATATCCTTGGGTTAGTTCAACAGTTAAATATGATACCAAAAGTATAAAGAACAAAAGCAAAAAACAGAAACCTATCAAAATCACAAACTTGGATGGGAGTGATGATGATGTGTGCTTGCAATCCTAGCTATTCAGGAGGCTGAGGCCAATATGGCAACACCATATTTTAAAAAAAGAAGTTTTTTAATAAAAACTTTTGTATGTCGAGCCGGGAGCCACCACATGTGAGCTGAAGGCTTCCACAGCGAACTCTACCTAGCTGTGCAGACACAGGACTTTGCTCAGAACCTGGTAGGGCCTCACCCAGCATCCCCAAACAGTCCTGGACCTTTGGGTTGTCACTCAGGTCCTGACTGGGCCTTGTCCAACGACCCCCCCCCAGGCAGCCAGGAGCCGCTGTGTATTGAGTGGTGTGAGCTGAAGAACTCCACAGTGAACTCCACCTAGCTGTACAGTGTTAATATGTTGCTCAGAACCTGGTAGGTCCCCACCCAGAGAGCCCAAGAAGCCAGGGAGCTTTGGTGTTTCATGTGGCGTGAGCTGAAGGCCTGGCTAGTGTACTCTACATACCGTTCAGCCTTAGTATGCCGCTCAGAACCTGATAGGACCCTACCCAGTGACCTCAAGCAGCTGGGAAGCTTTGGTGAGCCACATGGGGTAGGTTGAACGTCCACCCAGCACACCCCTCAATTTGGGGAGCCTTTGAGAGCCACTAGGGACCCAATAAATACTGCCTAACATCCCCCACTCAACTGAGGAAACTCCCTGCAGAATAGAAAGCCACTCTCAATCCAAGAAATAACTGAGACTTTGCATTCAGCTTCCCCAGAAGAATACAGGAAAATGACAAAATGAAAGAGCAAAATGCAATCACAAACCTCCAGGCCATCTCAGACAAGCCTAAGAGACATGGACATAGAAGAAAATGTAAGCCATACATCTGAAACTTCTGAAATGATAGCAACTGAAGTAAAGAAACAACTCCATGAAGCTATAAAAGAACTCCAATCAGAAATACTCTCCCAGGTAAAAGAAGAAATGATAAATATAATGAAAGAAATGATTGGGGCTGGGGATTTAGCACAGCAGCATAAGCACCTGCCTTGTAAGCACGCAGTCGTGAGTTCAATTCCTGGTACTGATTAAAAGAAAAGAAATGATGAACACATCTAAAGAAGACACAGTTTAAAAAATAGAGGAACATGGCAAAATGATTGAAACCTTGAATGAACAATATAAGAAAGAACTAGAATGCATGAAAAAGATTCAAAGAGATATCCAGGAAATAAAAAATTCCAGTGAAAGCTGGCAAAACAACCTCAATGGATGTGAAGATAGACTTTCAGATCTTGAAGACAAGATTGCAGCTAGTGAACAGGAAAGGAAAGATCTTTTAAAAGTTAACAATGAATTAGGATATAACAATTCAACAGTTGCAAGATGATGTAAAGAAAAACAATATAAGATTAATAAGTGTAAATAAAAAAGGTAACAATAATGATACAAAAACACTATTTACATAAGTAATAGTTGAAACTTTTCCAAACATGGGAAAGCAAACTGACATACAGATAAGTGAAGTGTATTGAACTCCAATTAGCCATAACCAAAATAAATCTACACCCAGGGGTATAATAATCAACATCCCAGAAATTCAACATAAGAACAGAATGTTAAAAGCTGTTAGAGAAAAGAAACAAATCACCTATAAAGGAAAGCTTATCAGAATCATAGCAGACTTCTCAACACAAACAATGAAATCAACAAGAGCATGGAGTAAAATATGTCAAATCCTAAAGGAAAACGACTTCCAAACCAGACTGATGTATCCTGCAAAATTATCCTTCAAAATTGATGGAGAAATAAGATATTTCCACAATGAGGAAGAGCCAAAGAACTTCAGGACCACCAAGCTATCTCTGCAAAGAATACTGAAAGATATTCTAGATAGACATAAAAATAGCTACAACTTCAAGAACACCAACAGAAAAAAACCACTAAGCAAGGCAAACAACTCAACAGAGGGGAAAGGTAAAGAACCAACAGCAGAAAGATAACATTACAAAAATAAGCCAGTATGTATCACTTAAAACCATTAATGTAAATGGCCCAATGTGCCAATTAAAAGAAACAGACTGGCAGAATGGATCAAGAAACAACATCCAACCATATGTTGTCTACAAGAAACCCCTCTAACCCAAAAGGAAATTCAGAGACAGAAAGTCAGGGAATGGAAAACAATATTTCATGCAACAGAACCGCCCCCCCCCAAAGTAGGAGTAGCTATTGTATTTGGAGACAACATGAATTTCAAACCAAGAATGATCAAAAGAGATAAAGAGGGTCACTACATACTAGTTAGGAGAAAACAACAAGAGGAAGAGATAACAATTTAAAATATATATACACCAAATATGGGAGCACCCAGCAATATAAAACAAATATTAATAGAAATAAAAAATCAAATAACACAGTTATAAGGGGAGAACTTAATACCCCATTGACACAAAGAGACAGATTAACTAGACAGAAAATTGACAAAGAAATAAAAGAACTGAATCAAACTTGTAAACAAATGGATTTAATAGATGTATACAGAGTGTTCCACCCAAAAATAGAATATACATTCTTTTCAGCTTTACATAGGACAGTCTCTAAAATAGAGCATACAGTAGCCCATACAACATACTTCCAAAGAATTGAAATTATTCCATGCATATTATCTGATCATAGTATTATAAAACTGGAAATTAATGACAAAAGAAACTGCAAAAACTCCATAAACATATGGAAATTAAATAATACACTCCTGAACAATCAATGGGTCACAGAAGAAATTAAAGAAAAAATTAAACAATATCTACAAGCAAATGAAAATAGACAATTAACTGGAATCTGTGGGATGCAATGAAAGCAGTCCTCACGGGAATTTATTGCAGTGAACTCCCACATTAGGAAAACAGAACAAACACAAATAAAAAACCTGATGCTATACCTCAAACATCTATTAAAAAAAAAAAAGAGCAATTCAAGCCCAAAGCCAAAAGAAGGGAGGAAATTATAAAGATCAAAGAAGAAATCAACACAATAAAGACTAAGAAAACAATACAAAAACTTAATGAATCAAAGAGTTCTTTGAAAGGATAAATAAAATTGATAAGCCACTGTCCACTCTTATTTTAAAAAGGAAAGAAAAACTCAAATTCATGCAATAAGGAATGAAAAGGGCGAGATTACTACAGACTCTGTGGAAATACAAAAGATCATCAGTACCTACTTTGAAAACCTTTATTCTCATAGGTTTGATAACAGAAGAAACGGACAGGGACTGGGGATTCAGTTCAGCAGCATAAGCGCCTGCCTTGCAAGCGCACAGTCATGAGTTCAATACCCAGTACTGATTAAAAAAAAAAAAAAAAGAAGAAATGGGCAGATTCCCAGAAACATATGAATTACCAAAGCTGAATCCAAAAGATGTAAAACTGCTGAATAACCCAATCTCATTTAATGAAACTGAAAATGTAATTAGAACCTTACCAACAAAAGCCCAGGTCACGATGGATTCACAGCTGAATTCTACAAAAAATCCAAGGAAGACTTAATGCCAACACTCCTCAAATTCTTCAATAAAATTGAAAGGGAAGCAGTTCTCCCTAGCTCATTCCTGGAAGCAAGTATTGCCCTAATACTAAAACCAGAGAAGGACCCAACCAAAAAAGACAACTACAGGCCAATCTTCCTAATGAACATACATGTAAAAATTCTCAGCAAAATAAAGTTCAACACTCATTCATGATAAGAATCCTTCAGAAAGGAAACTCAGAATAGAGGGTCTCTACCTCAATCTAATAAAAGCTATCTATGACGAACCAGCAGCCAGCACTATATTAAATGCTCAAAAACTGAAAACCTTCACTCTAAAATCAGAAACAAGGCAAAGCTGTTCACTATCACCAATCCTATTCAATATAGTGCTGGAAATATTAGCCAGAGCAGTTAGACGAGAGAGAGAGAAATAAAAGGAATAAAGATAGGAAAAGAAGTTAAATTATCATTATTTGCAGATGACATGATACACTACATAGAACTACCCCAGAACTCCATTAAAAGACTTCTATGTAATAACCAAATTCAGTAATGTAGATGGATACAAAGTCATCACTGAAAAATCAATAACATTCCTCTACACAAACAGCAAACTCACTGAGAGATGAGAAACCACACCCTTTACAATAGCATCCAAAAAAATGAAATACTTAGGAATCAATCTAACAAAGGAAACAAAAGATCTATTCAGTGAAAATTACAGTGCTCTGAAAAAAGAAATCGAAAAAGGACCTCAGAAAATGGAAAGATATTCCTTTTACATGGATAGGAAGAACAAACATTGTGAAAGTGGCCATTCTCCCAAAATTGTTACACTGATCTAATGAAATTCCATTCAAAACACCATTAGCATACCTCACAGATCTAGAGAAATCATTCCTAAAATTCATCTGGAACCAGAAGAGTCCTAGAATAGCAAAGACAGTTCTAGGCAACAAAGGCAAGGTAGGAGGCATCACAATCCCTGACTTGAAGTTATACTGCAAAGCTACTGTGATAAAATCAGCATGGTACTGGAATAAAAACAGACGTAAAAATCAATGGAATAGATTAGAAGATACAACCACAACTACAAACACACACAGCTACCTTGTCTTTGACAAAGGGGCCAAACATGTTCACTGGAAGAAAGATAATCCTCTTTAACAAGCAGTGCTGGAAAAACTGGCTTTGCATATGCTGAAAAGTAAAACTTTTACTAGATCCATTCCTACCACCATGTACCTAACTAAAGTCACAAAGGATCAAAGATCTAAATATTAAAACAGAGACACTAAATCTGCTGGAAGACAAAGTAGGTAGAAATCTTGAAGACATAGGGGTTTGCAGATAATTCATGAACAAAATCAAACTGCACGGGAAGTACTTACCACAGTCAACAACCGGGATCTTGTCTTACTAAAAAGTTTTTGCATATCAAAAGAAATCAACAAAGTAAAAATGAAAACCCACAAAATGGGAAAAAATGTTAGTCAACTGTCTCTCAGACAAAGGACTTCTATCTGGAACATATAGAGAACTTTAAAAAATCAGGCTTCCCAAAATCCAAAGACCCAATCGAAAAATGGGCATCTGAGATATCTGAGATGAATACACAGTACTCAGATGAAGAAATACAAATGGCAAATAAAGACACGGAGAAAGGTTCAACATCATTGGTCATTAGAGAAATGCAAATTAAAACCACACTGACATTCCATCTCATTCCAGAAAGAATGGCCAGGATCAAGAAAGTCACCAATTACAAGTGCTGGAATGGCTGTGGGGGAAAAGGAACTCTTCTGTACTGTTGGTGGAAGTGTAGACTGGTGCAATCACTGTGGAAATCAGTGTGGAGGTTCCTCAAGAAGCTGGGATTGGAAGTCACATTTGTTCTAGCTTTTCCACTTCTAGGCATATTCCCAGAAGAACTGAAAACATACCACAGTGATATATGTGCACCCATGTTTATAGCAGCACAATTTGTAATAGCTAAACCTTAGAAACAACCTAAATGCCCATCAACTGAGGAACTGATAAAAAAGAGGATGTGTTTTTATACAATGGAGTACTACTCAGCTATGAAGAAGGACCACATAGAGGCTTTTGTAGGTAAATGGATGTGACTTGAGATCATACTTCTAAGTGAAATAAATCAAACTCACATGTGTGAATACCGTGTTGTCTCCCTAGTATAAGAAACTGGAAGAGTAAATGAGATACAGAATTTTTAGTAAATGTTGTGAAAGGGTAAGAAACTACTTAAGGGGAAAAAATAACTCAGGGAAAAGGAGAAAAGGAAGGGAAAATAAAAAATAGAGATTTGTATATATACACTTAAGATTACTAAAGTGATTGTGCTACTAATTCTATTTGTTCTTGGAACAAAACAGTTAACCATAGGATTAGATCAATTTTGCATGAATATATCTGGTAATTTGAGTAAGGCTTTTGAAGATAGCTATGCAAAACAACAAAATTTGTTATGTTCCTTCCACCTTGTTTTGAAAGCCTACATTGTTAATGTTTTGGCCTGTTATAGTTATTTATTTGACTCTTGTTTTTTGTTTTTTCTTATTTCTTTGTTTTTTCTTATTTCTCTTGTTTCTTTGTTTTTCCCTTTAATACAGAAAGGATAGATATACATGTATAGGCATATATATACCTAGAACTTCACCTAAAGAGTTTACAAGAATTGATTTTATTCTGTGTGATGGTATGAACAGCTACTTTGAAGAAAATGAGACATCTTGGTAGCCATTGCTGATTTCCTGTCGTTTTGTTTTAAAGTCCAATAATGCTCTTATTCTTGGTAATTGGTTGCTTTTAGTCTGTTCTCAGTTATTTGATTTTAATATGTAAGAAGGTACGAACATCTATTTTGAAGAAAACAAGAAACATTATGGTAGCCATTGTTTACTTCCTATTGTCTGGTTTTGAAGGCCCTTAATAAGGCTCTCATTCTTTTGTTGATTGCTTTTATACTGTTTTGTTTTGTATTAACTTACTGTGTGGAAAGGTATGGGCAGCTGTTTTGAAGATAACAAGAGACATTATGGTAGCCACTGTTGATTTCCTGTTGTCTTGTTCTGAAATCCTGTGTTATTTGCATGTTTTTGCTCAGATCTGCTTTGTTCTGTTTTGGTTTGTTTGCTTTGTTTTGTTTTATTCTCTTTAAAATAAAAACTGTATGTCAAAGGACACTATCAGGAGAAGAAGGCAGCTGAAAGAATGGGAGAAAATGTTATGAGTCTAGTATCAAAAATAAACAACTCCTGCAACTCCACAATAAAAAGACAACCCAATTTAAATATTGACAAAACTTTGAATAGACATTTCTCTGAAATAGATATGTAATATCTGTAAGATGTATAACATCTATGTAGCAATAAACACATGTAAAGATGCTTAACACCATTAATCATTAGAGAAATAAAAATAAAAACCACAGTGAGATAACCATTTCACACCTGCTAAGATGACCATAGTTTTTTAAAAATGGACAATAAAAATTGCTGATGAATACATTGAGAAACTGAGGCCCTAATACATTGTTGGCAGGCATGGCAAATTGTTGTAGCTACTGTAAAAAGGTTTGCCAGAGTAACTGTGTCACCCTCTTTGGTAATTCCTGTCTTTGGCAACCCCCAAAGAACTAAAAACATAAGAACACTGTCAAACTTATATACGAATGTTCATACCATCACTATTTGTAATCCCCCCAAAATGGAAACCTATGCCCACCACTTTTGATTAATAGATTCACAAAGTATGATAAGCACATATTTTGAAATACTCTTCAGTCATGAAAAGAATGAGGTACTAGTTAATGCTATATAGCATGGCTAACCCTTGAACATAATGCTGAATGAAGGAGGCCAGATACATAAGCTGCATATGGTAAGATTCCATTTATATGAAATGCCCAAGAGCAGGCAGATCCACAGTGAAAGAAAAAATTAGTCACTGCTTTGGCATGGCGGGAAAGGGGATCAGGATGAAAGGGTTTCTTGGCAGATGACAGGAGTGTTGTAGAATTGGTGGCAATGGTTGTACAGCATTTTAATTTGCTAAGAATCACTGAATTATATACCTTTAAATCATGAAAGTGTTTAATTTTAAGTTATATGAGTTTTATTTCCAAAAAAAAATTGTAGAGTCAGGCATGATGGCACATGACTATCTTGCTAGCACTTAGGAACCTGAGGCAGGAGGATCCCAGCAACTTTAAAGCCAAACTGGACTACATAGTGAATTCAAGGCCAGTCTGAACTACATAGTAAAACTGTATCTCAAAAAACCAAAACTTGAGAATTAAATATGTCAGTGAAAAGTTTATTTTCAAATCTATATTTTCCATTGTTATCATGTTAATCACATCTAGAGGTTTCCACATGTAATAATCCTCTTTCTTTATTACAGGATGCAAGGAAAGCATGTAATGATGCCACACTTCTGCAGGTAAAGTTTTTTTCCAATTCATTTTAGTAATTCACATGAAATAAATTGACAGTGATACAGATGAGAGCTCTCAATACCTTGTAAGTAAAAAAAACACTTTGTAATTTGTGAAGCACTATACAGTACATATGTTTTTAAAATACAGTATTAAGCCAGGCACAGGGGCACATGTTTGTGGTCCCAGCACTCAGGGCTGAGACAGGAGGTTCACAGCGAGTTCCAGGCCAGCCTGGGCTAAATAGTGAGTTCATGGACAGCCTAAACTACATAGTGAGACTGTCATTTCCCCCTCCCCCACCAAACAACACACTCTTAAAAGTAGCCTGTAGGGGAAAAAACGCTATAAAAATGTGTGGATTCATCTAGTTTATGCTTGTTTTAAGTAGTTTTTATTCCTTTTAATATATCACAATTAGTGGGTTTTTTAAAATGGAAACTCTTAGGACAGTTTTGTTAGTTTAATATTGATCACTTATATTAAGGAAATATCTTACATGCTATTTACATAGGAAGCTGACTTATACACAAAATGTATAAGTTTTCTTTGATCATCTACCACTAGATTTTTGTTTGTAGTTTTTTTCTTTATTGACACACCACTGTACATCTTTATAGGTACAGTATGATAATTTTATATCTCATATAAAGATCAAATCAGGGTAATTAGCTTTTCCCTGTCCTTAAACATTTATAATTTCTTTTTGTTGGGAAGCTTTGAACTTCTGCCCTCTAATTCTTTTATAAAATACAGTAGGTTATTGTAAACCGTGCTCACCACACTATTCATCCTATGAATAGAACATATTCATCCTATGTAACAGTAACATGGTACCCATTATCCAGTCTCCCTGTATCTTCTCTACCCTTGCTGTTCTCTAGTGTGGCTGGTTTTTAAAGAGGCATATTTACTCTTTTTAATTAATAGTCTGACAAAATATTCTTACCTATGACAGCGTCTAGGATTACCTTAATCATAGATTTTCGTGCATAATATTTTGATCCCACAATTCTGTGGGACTATATATTAATTTATCTTCAAGTACTGTAACTCTTATGTCTTTTTTATCTACCAGTTGTGTCTAGTTGAAATACTCTCATGAACTATATCTGAAGTAAAGAATAATATTTTTGTTGCCTTCCAAAGATCACGTCAAATGTGGAATCTGTGGGCCGAGTACAGTTGCGAACGAGACGTACACTGAGGGGCCACCTCGCCAAAATCTATGCTATGCACTGGGGATATGACTCAAGGTTAGTGCCTGTGATTTTCAAACTTTTAGCAGAGTTATTTTTTTGTAAGAACCATTATTTGTTTTTCTCTTTATTTAAAAACAAGCTATATTAGGACGTGTTTGTAGAAAATGCACCCAATGTGAGCATTTTGCTTTCCCTAAGAATAGTGGAGCTCTTTGTTTGAAGGAAGGAGTATCTGTGAATCGAATGAGGTGCTAGTGCTTGTGAGGCAAGAGCTGTTTTGCTGAGCTACACTGCTCCCTAGAAGTTTAAAATTTTTTTACTAATAAAATCTATTACCAAAGGATCTGAAAAGCAGTTTAGAAAAGGATTTCATTTCTTTGTAATGAGATATTACACTTTGTTTTGCAACAGACCAACAGCAGTTGAAATACTCATATTAACTTTGACATTTCAATTAATATACAAATATTTACTAAACATCTTCTGTGTGCTAGTTAGTGAATATTGCTATTTCTTTCCTAAATTCACAAAGGTTGGATTATATGAGACAAGGTTATTTTCATCGAATACAGCCCAACCCATAAACGCGTGTGCTGGACTGTGTGACACCAGCATCCGTAGGTGCATGTGTGCACATCCGGCTCACAGCTGCTTGAAGTTTAGATGGTCTGGCCGCCACAGTTCACTGTGTGCCTAGGGTTGCAGTGCAGCCTGAGGTTTTCCCAGTGTGTCTGGCAGTTTATGATTTATGCACTCAGGTCTGCTTGCTGCCACAGTGGCTGATGTGCTCCTTTGCTTTGGTTAGTCTTACTAGGTAATGTCCAAGCCAAAAAAAAAAATTTTCAGTAGTACTGGAAAAAAAAATAGTTGCACATGTATTATCTACTTCCAGGAGGCACTAACATTTTAAATAGAGGAAGCCTGCCTTACCTTAATGCCCTCTGATATAGACAGGATACTTGAATATATGAATATAGAGCATATATTTCTTAGAAGATAGATAAAATTATACAATTGGCGTAAAGCTCAGGCAAAGTTATATTTTTCTTAAGATTTTTTTTATTTTAAAGATAGTAAAATACAACAAAGCAAGACAGAACAAATCCAATGAAGACAGTGCAGCAAAATTGGTATAGGACTTCAAAGCAGGATACTAGGAAAACAATAATAGCTACCATAGTACATCTTGTTATCTTTACAATAGTTGTCCATTCAATCAGGTATAGCAAAAACACACCAAAAAGAAAATACAATAAAACCAATCAAAACAGAATATTGAATACAGCAAAACAATCAGAACAAAGCAAAACAGTAAAAACAGTATTGGACTTCAAAGACAAGATAGAAGGAAATCCCCCATATTTGCTGTATTGAGAATGGTCCCTCTGGAGAGATGCTCAGACCACTGGACCCAGGCCTGCATAATCAACCAAATATAAGCATTTAGTCCTTTATGTATCTTAGTTGCTATCAACTCAGCCTGTCGTCCAAACCAGTGGGTTGCTGGAGGGCAAGGGGGGCCAGGCTTGCGCTGCTTACCAGGAGGGCTGGCTCCTTGATTTCTTGGTTGGTCCCCCAAGACCCAGCATGGCAGATTCTCGGGAGACACTGGCTTTTCTCTTTTTGCCTTTTCTTAAAATTTTTTAAAATAAAGATAATTTATCTTGGAGCCTTGGATACAGCTCAATTGTGCAGTGCCTGCCTGGCAAGCAGAAGGATCTGAGTTCCAATTGCTGGAACTCATGGGGGAAAAAAAATTCATCTTGTTGATAAAGCAGATCCAATCACTTGAAACAGTGTTAGTTCTTTGCTTTGCTTTGCTTTGCTTTCATAAAATTTTCTCAAAAACGAAAGAATAACCCATGAACCAGTCTCACATTGTCTATCAATTCCTTATGTTATAATCTCATGCTGATACGGCCAGTTGAATTTTGAAACACTGTCCTTAAAGTCTATCCCTTAGTCCACCACCAGCTTTTTCTTTTTGTAAAAACACGCAAAGTCTATGACACTAAGAACCTATTTAGTTATGTATCTAGAGTGAAGGGAACTGAGTGGCTGGGGAGCAGGCATAGCAAGGTGATTTTTTTCAAGTAGATTCTTTTGTATCTTTTCTCACAAACTTTGCATAAAGGAAAGACTCACATTCTGGACCCCCACTGTGGATTCCTGCCTCCTCATCAGTTGTAACTCCTCCTAGAACACAGACTTCTATCTTGAGCTCTCCACAGTACATTTTTCAAGATGCAGTTTTTACTTAATTTAACTCAGCTATTCATTTTTCTTTTACTGTCCTGCAGTATTTCTTTTATACTAGTCTTTGGTAATTTTCACTTGATTTACTACAAAGACCCTTGAATGTCTCATCTCCACTAGATGGCAGAGGCCTCCCAGGCAGGGGCTGTGCCTTGCACACTTTTCACACAGCCACACAGCAGCTAAAGGTGCTCAGATGACCGCTTAGACTGAAGGAAGCGTGGGTTTCATTAAATGTGAGTAGATTGTTTATTCCAAACGCATAAGCCAAGATCCACCAAAGCCTTCAGTAATAACTGCAGTGTTATCACTGTGGAGAAATTGAATCATAACCAAAGACGTGTTTAGTGAGTTGTTAAGTTTATGATTTACGCTCAAAATTTATACTATGCTGTATATTTTTTAACAAATAGGAAGAGCACTGGGAACTTAGCTCAGCGGCACAAGCACCTGCCCTGCAAGCACGGTGGTTGTGAGTTTGATCCCCAGTACCAATAAAAAAATTAAAAATTAAAAATAAAATAAAAATAAAAAATAGGAAGAACATGTTTAGTAACAACTTTCTTTTTGAAAAACTATGTTTTTTTCTAAACTGTCACTAATGTAATATATAACTAACTTAAACTTTTTCTTGTAAGCTGTATCAAATTATTTTTGTGTTTGTTCCTCTAGGCTACTAGTCAGTGCTTCTCAAGATGGAAAATTAATTATTTGGGATAGCTATACAACAAATAAGGTAAAATTTTTTTAATTGTTCTTTTAAATCTTGTATTTGGTTTGCCATCAGTCAGTTCTATGTTTTATTCTTGCTTCAAACTTCAATTGCATGCTGAGATAAACCTATTCCCATTTTACTTTCATCTAAAGCCTCTCTTTAGACTGTTTACTTTTAATATTTAACCCTTTTTATTCCCAGAGATGAACTATATTAGCATTGCTCAATGTGGTTTACTTGAATCTCATATTTCATATTTGAATTCTAAGTGTGCCATTTTTATTCATAAATGACTTTTTAAAAATTCCTATTTCCTGGATGAAATGACCCTGATTTTTTTATTTCTGACTGTGGATGAGCTGGATGGTTAACATGAACCATCTGGGCACTGATTTGTGGTTCTGGGCCATCTAGGAGATGTGATGTAGGTGAAGTACAGCTCCTGTGAGTTGTCTGGTAGTGAAAGCCTGGATTCTCTTAGTGCATTCACTGTGAGGAGTTCCTGATTTAAAGTTGTTGAGTGATAATAGAAAAAAATTTTAATACTTTCACAAAGCACATACTTTTATGCTTTGTGTATACCTAGCACTATTTTTATTAAACATTGCAAAATATTATTTAGAAAAATAATAACTTCAGCCTGGTATGTTTTTATTTTGTCTTTTACTATGCTGGAGATCAAAGCAGGGACCTAGGGTGTGCTGGGGAAGCGCTGTACTACTCAACTGTCCCAGTAGGATTCATTTGTTTGTTTTGTTGAGATAGGGTCTTGCCGTGTAGTTCAGGCTGGCCTTGAACTCACTGTGTAGCCCAGGCTGGCCTTGAATTCAGGACAATCCTCCTGCCTCAGCCTCCTGAGTGTTGGGATTATAGGCATATGCTACCACACCCAGCTTCTGATTGAAATTTTGAAGCTACCTAAGACCATAACAGTTTTTTTCTGTATTAATTGGTACTAAGCATGCTTCTTTCAACTACATTTTCCTAAAACAAAACCAAAAACATGTACTTTAGAAATGTTGTTCTCGGTAGAGACCACAGTAGCATTTATGCAGTGTGTTGCTGTCCTACACAGACCGCCTGGCCTTGAGTCTTTCTGTGTAACCTTCAGATGACAGAGGCTGGATAACAAGGCACCAGACAGGCGTGACTGAAACACTGCAAAACTCTCAACGTTGTTTGAATGTGATTCCAGAACCCCTACTACTAAAAGAATGCTAGTGTCATCTCTTACTGAAAAACAATTTGAATCTACTTTGTTAATTATTTCCCTTTTTATATTTCAAAATTATGCTAGAGGAAATCTTCTTTTGAGCACGACTGTAAAAAGAATTTTATTAAAATCATTTAATTCTTTTTATTTATTTATTTGGTTTTTTTGAGACAGGGTCTTGCTGTATAGTCCAGGCTGGTCTTAAACTTGTGACAGTCCTCCTTACTCAGCCTTCCAGGAGCAGGGATTACAGGTGTGCACCACCATGCATGGCCCACATCTTTAATATTTTATTATTAATTTTTCAAATGACTGTATTAGCGTTTGTCGTATTTTTCTCATTGTGGATTTAAAATACCAGACACTCAAAGTTAAAGTAGGAAAGGTTTGTAGAGGCTTCAGTCCGTAGTGCTGTCTCCAAGGCAGGCTGGCATATGGCAAAAGAGAATCAGTTCATGCCAGGCAGAAGGCAGCAAGGTAGCAAAGCAGCGGCACGTGACAAGCGGCAGCCCTCTTTGTGTCCCTTATATCCTCTCCAGGCTGCCCAGCCTTAGGCCTGACAGGACTCACAGCCAGTGTGGGAAGCCTCATCCCAGCATCACATCCTTGATCCCAGCATTGCACCCATGATCCAGCCGCCTCTGGAAAACCCCACCTATGACCCCATAACACTTTGGGGGAACATCTAGGCACAAAGTGTAACAGCACTGAAGCATCCTTATATCATTGCTTCTGTTAAATCATTTCCAAAAGAACACTTCTTCAAATGATTTGACAGTACAGAAAATATCAATAGGCATTTTATTGTGCATTGGTATTTTGACTTTCATTGTTCACTTTCTCAAACCTGTATATTTTTCATTTGACATATTTTTCTTAGGTATACCTAATTTTTAGCAGTATTTATTATAGATAGATCTGAAAAATAAATGTTTAGAAGAAGAATTTTAAAAATAAATAGTTGACTGTTTTTGTAAATTTTCCTAACCCTTTTTGTGGGTTGTATTCATTTCACAGATGCATGCTATTCCTTTGAGGTCCTCCTGGGTGATGACCTGTGCTTATGCCCCTTCTGGTAACTATGTTGCTTGTGGAGGCTTGGACAACATCTGCTCCATATACAACTTAAAAACCAGAGAGGGGAATGTGAGAGTGAGCCGAGAGTTGCCTGGTCACACAGGTGAGCCACAGGAGGCACTGTGCTTTCCTATTCAACCTTACTTCAGCCCTGACATGTGCTGAATGAAGATTTGTGTTTAATTGTGCTCAGTTGGCTAAAGGATGGCTGGTACTAAGAAAGCAAACATTACCGTGAGTTAGGAAAACAATAACTTATAAAAGTTGGCCATAATTTTAATATTATAATACCATTTGGAGCTGGGGATTGAACGCAGGACCTTGTGCATGCTAAGCACATACCCATGGTACTACACTTGCAGCCCCATAATTTATTTTTCTTTCAAAAATAGCTGTCCAATATATATATATGAAAATTCCAGACATTATCCCAGCACTGGGAAGACTGAGGCAGGAGGACAGGCATGAGTTTGAAGCCAGCCTGAACTACATAGTGAGACCCCGTCTTGAAATAAATATAAATGAATGAATAATGATCCAAACAATAAAGATAGAAAAAGGGAGTCAATAAAATTTTCTCTATTTTATGCTACCATATAACAGTTATAGGCCTGTGGCATCTGCACTTTGTATTTATTAGAGTGCGCTAATGAAGTATTTTTCCCTACACAATAGTCTGGTGCCGTATTTGCCAGTGTGAGCAGTCATTCCATAGCATAGTATTTGATTAATAGTGTTAATCAGGAATTTATCCACACTCGCCTAGTTTCTACTCAGATAAATTTTTGGTATTTCTGTTCAACTGTGATTTTAAAAATCTTTAGAACGGCGCTTCCCTGCTGTTTCCATACTATGAGTAGCTGATGATGCCGAGCAGTCAGATGCCTCAGCTGTCGTAAAGCCTGCATTGATGTTCTTGTAATTTCCAGCAGTGTTTTAAGGATCTTTCTCCAATATGCTTAATGCTGACTGCCAGGATTTTGGTTATTCATGTAAAGGAGCATGGGTCCTCCATAGGTAACATAGATGACAGATGCCTTGGTCACCTTTGTCACTTTCAGAGTACCTAGTGTCACTGACATATTAAGTGCCTCATTAAGAGCATTGGTAAAATTTAGTTGCAGACAGCACAGGGTTAGCAGTAATGAAAAACAGAGCTATAGATCATTTTCCCAGACCTATTTTAAAAAATAGTATGGTAATTGAGTTATTTGGTCAGTGATAACCTAAAATTTGCTATTCTCTGCTATAGGCTACTTGTCCTGCTGTCGTTTTTTAGATGACAGCCGAATTGTTACCAGTTCAGGAGATACAACCTGGTAAGTTTATTCCAAAAGAATTTGGGATTAAGGGTACTATAGGAAATAACATAAGAGGTAATGGTCATTAAGTACTTTTATTCATTTTTAATTATAGTGCTTTATGGGACATCGAAACTGCCCAGCAGACCACCACATTCACTGGGCATTCTGGAGATGTGATGAGTCTTTCCCTGAGTCCTGACTTGCGGACTTTCGTTTCTGGTGCTTGTGACGCCTCTTCCAAGTTATGGGATATTCGAGATGGGATGTGCAGGCAGTCTTTCACAGGCCATGTCTCAGATATTAATGCCGTCAGTGTAAGTTAAAGGCATTTTAAAGAAAATTTATTCTGCATTTAAAATGTTGAGCTCTTTTGCATGATTTTAACAGAAATTTCTCTCAAGGATACTTATAATATCTGCTGTAAACATCGAATTTGTAAATAATAGAAGTTTAAGAAAAAAGTTGAATCTGTAGCTCTAGGCCAGTGTAGCTCTTTTGGAGCTTTCAGTGATACCAACAGTCCACTGTGGCTGCTCAGCCTTTATTTACAGAAGAAATACAGGTTTTATGTCCACAGTTGACTGGATAGATCAGTCCTTGAGCAGATAAGTAGCTCATAGGTGTGCATAGCAGTGTGTGCAGAAGAGAAAAAAATCCAGATCTGAAATAGCCAAATCTGGGATCACATACTAGTTCTGCTTCAGTCTAGTCTGCTTCACATCTCCCTTGAAGTAAAGGAGAACAAAGTTAAAGGGAAACACACACACACTAGTATTTTTCAAAATGCCATTATGCCACAGAAAAGGCCATGAGAGTTCAGTCAGGTTCACACTCAAAACCAGGATCCTTCATTGTTTAGCACCAGGAGGAAAATTTGCAATAAATTAAGCCCAGGTTGGATGCCAGATGAGGACAGGTCCTATGAATCCTAGCTCTGGAACCAGAAGCTCCAGGCTCAATGTCCTTCTACAGTGGTGCTTGTCACAGAGTAAGATCACCTTCCCCTTGTTCATAGCCAGCTGCCTTCCCAAGTCACTGCCCAACCACTCCCAAAGCAGCTGTTCTAGTTTCTCATAATCTAAGCACTCTGGAGAGAACCTCCTGAGATGTGTCCCTTCTTAATGAGATACAGTAGCGACATTCTCTTTATGGAGAGCAACAGGACAGTAATACAACTGTCACTGTTAGTTAGTGACAGTGTCTCACTGTGTAATTCAGGCTGGCCTAAAATTTATAGTCATCCTCCTATTTCAGCATCCTGAATGATGGAATTACAAATGTGTACCAGCTACTTAAATAAGCTTGCAACTGTCAGTCTGTATAGTTAGATACAAATAATAGATGTAATAGAAAGTAGAAAAAATATTATTTGTAATGATATGTTAATCTGTCTAGAAATCACAAAAGTTCAGTGTATTTTCTGGATTACAGAACTATTTTTAAAGGAGTAGTTTTCTATTACTGACGTTTATTAGACTGTAGGAAGAAAATCCTACTAAGAGTAGCCACAAGAATTATACATTTATCAAAAAATGATGCATATCTTTATGAAAAAAATCATAAAAGTTTATGGGTGAATATTTAGGTTCCTTTTTGTTTTTTGCAACGGGATCTTGCTATATAGTTTAGGCTGGCCTTGAACCATGTAGTTCTGGCTGGCCTCAAATTTGTGATCCTTCTGCCTTGGCCTCTGAAGTGCTGAGATAAGAGGCATGTGCCACTACTTTCATGGAAATACTTAGTTCTTAGCAAGTGGAAATACATTTCACTAACCAATTTCCTATCGTCTACTTATTTTAAGTAGGGCTAGGATGTGAGGCTGGGTGGTAGACTGCTTGCTGACATGTATGAGGCCCTGGGTTCAATCTCCACCCTTCAACACTGAAAAAGGAAAAATACTAGATGTGGAAGGCTGAGGCAGGAGGATCAAGAGTTTAGGGCTGGTTTGAGCAGCACAGCAAGACCCTGTCTCAAAATGAAAAAAGAAAACTTAAGTCATTAGTGCCCCACAGTCACTCACATAGTAATTCGAATGTAGAAAAGCCTCACACCAGTTTATTAACACAAAATACTGCCTTCCGTGAATTTCATATGCATCTGTGCAATACGTATTTGTTGCTTTTCTTCATAGTTTTTCCCAAGTGGATATGCCTTTGCCACTGGCTCTGATGATGCTACTTGCCGGCTCTTTGAAATCCGTGCAGACCAAGAGTTGTTGCTGTATTCTCATGACAACATAATCTGTGGAATCACTTCCGTCGCTTTCTCAAAAAGTGGGCGCCTCCTGTTAGCTGGTTATGATGATTTCAATTGCAATGTTTGGGACACGCTGAAAGGAGATCGTGTAGGTTAGTGAATCTGCGTTCACTTCTGATTGACTGGAGGAATGAGGATGTTCTTGTAGGTAATTTCAGAGGCCTCCGTGGATGCCCTAGAGCTGTGGAAAATGGCCTCGTGAAGGTTCTTGTTACTGTTCAACTATTATCCTTTGAGTGCAGTTACAGTCCATGGTTTGTATTTTTATTTCTGTTTTCTGAAGAGTAAATTCTAGTAAATTTGGGTATAAAGTTAAATAATGAGTATCACTCACTATGGCCTTTTTATAAATCATTCTTTTTTTTACAACCTGATAGGAAGTGCTGTAGCTGTTATGGGTTGTTGCCTTCTGTCTTGGTTACTTTTTTCTTGTTGCTGGGACAAAATACACAGCACCCAAAATGAAGGAAGGAAAGGTGTATTTAGCTCACAGTTTGTGGAGGTTTCAGTCCCTAATCATCTGGCTCCAAGGCAGGGCAGCTTGGCACAGGGCAACTGTTCAAGGCTGCTGAAGACAGCAAAAGTAGGGGAGAGCAAGGCTCTTTTCTTCCCTTACCTTGTAAGCAGAGTACCCACTCTAGGGCAAGTGCAGCACTCTCACCATCTCCCTGCCCTCCTCTTACACAGGCTGAGGATGTTTACAAAGTGGGAGCCCTGGCCTCCTGCTGAGTCTCTTAGCTGACACACTGCATGAGCCATTATACCTTCTTCAGAACAGACCTTAAGGGTCAGGACATAGACCAGTCTTCCCCTAGCCACCTCTGAGTTCTCCCCTGCAGTTTGCAGAGCGTTAGGGTATATATATACATATATATATATATATCAACCCACAATGAGGACTGTGTTTACAGAGTGATTTTTAATTTTTTTAAAACATTAAATGGTTTTATATAATGTTATCTTTAAAAATGTATAAATTTTTATTAGTACACGTTTGCAGTATGTAAGAATTATATCCATTGTTGGGTGCTGATGCATGTGTATAACACATCTTAATTCTTTTTACTATCCCTTCATCTCTCCTCCTGCCATCTCTTGGTGTCCTCCCTATCTGAGAAAGATCTCTCTCTCTTGTTTGCTGTTGTTTTTTATTTTGTCCTAATGTCTACTATGAGAAACCATACAATATTTAAGCTTGTGTGTCTCATATATTTCACTTAACATTGTGGTCTGGAGGGACATCTATTTTCCTGCAAATGATTCAGATTTATCCTTCTTTAAGCAGACTAATATCCATTATGTACTCATTTTATTTATGCATTCATCTGTTGATGGACATGTGATTTAGCTATTTGAGTTATGCTGCTATAAATAAGGTTATGTATGTATCACTGTAATGCCTTTAACTTTCAGGAAAATATTTAGAAGGGGTAATAGCTGGGTCAAGTATAATGTCTGTTTTTAAGAATCGCTGTTTTGATTTCATGATTTCTAACCTTTGACCCCCATCCATATTTTCTATTTCCCAAAGTAGCAACTTTAATCTTTTTTAATTATTTACTTTCATACCTTAAATAACATGTCCAATAGCTGGTATGTTATTATTTTTTTTTAGGGCCTTATGTCTTGGCCAGTTATGGATGACAAGGGTTTGGCATTAACATCACTGCTTTACTACAGCCACATACATCTTCCCTGTTCTCCAGCTTTTCCCATATAATAAGTTTTGCATAAATTTGGTAAACTACAAGGGAAGCAATCAGTGTTTATATAATTATACTTTTTAAAAAGTACTTAATTCTGAACAATGTATATATGATTTATTTTGCTATACAGATTTTTTATGTTCTCTAGAGTAAGTTTTTGGGTTTATAATCTTAACTCTGATGTATGTACACTAGGAATCCTCAGACTTCCTGCCAGGTTTGTCTTTGAGTTGATCCATTTTGTCAACTGTGCAGGATATTCAGTGAGCCTATTTTCTTCTCATGTGCTGAGGACTGAACCCAAGGCTTTGTGTATAAATGCTCCACCCCAGCTTTAAAGGACTTTTGTTTTGACACAGTGTCTTGCTGTGTAGTTCAGGCTAGCACCCAAGTGCAGGAATTATGAGCATGTGCCGCCACACCCAGCTGGAACCTGTTATTTTTAAGAACCCTTTTAAAATGGATGTGGTAGTGCACTTGTAATCCCAGCACAAGGGACAAAAGCAGGAGGATTGCTATGAGTTTGAGCCCAACCTGGGCTGCATAGCAAGTCTACCTCACCTCACCCCTATCCCCAAAACTACTAGTTGTGCATACAGACTGAATTCTGAAGTTACAAGTGCTAACTTTGTTCTTTCTTTTTTTTTAAGGTGTCCTTGCTGGTCATGACAACCGCGTCAGCTGTTTAGGTATAACTGATGATGGCATGGCGGTGGCCACAGGCTCTTGGGACAGTTTTCTTAGGGTCTGGAATTAACAGTGTCCGGTATTTTTCTGTTCTCCATCAATATCTGGAGAAATCAGTGCTGCAGCCTATAGCTGTGAAAACAAATTCTACCTTATATTTGCAGGTGAAGATTTTTTATTACTGTATTAAATACAAAAAGCTTTCAGTAAACTACAAAAAAAGGGAAAACAAGGCAGTGCCTGCTGAGATCAAAAGGATGGGTATATTCATTAATTTGAGTAGTTTAATTTAACCTGGCTAAAGTTTTAGTTGTACTGTTTCTTTGTTAGATCAGAATGTATAGAGCAGCTGCCCGTGGTGTTTGCTTTTTGTTAAGAACTACATCTTAAATTTTGTATACGTAAGAAATGTCAGTCTTTGAGTTGTGTAATGTAAGAATCAGGCCTTGTAACAGATGAAAATGATAGAGTGTGTGTGCTGTGTTAAAGTAGGAAGTCCCCTCAAATTTGACATTTCTTTTTATCTAACCAACCACTTAATGTTTAAGAGCATTGTCAGTGTAGTGGCACACACCTATAATCCGAGCATTCAGGATGCTGAGGCAGGAAGATTGCCATAAGTTTGAGGCCAGCCTACAATCCATAATGAGTTCAAGGCCAGCCTGAACTACAGAGTGAGACCCTATCTCACCAAAACTAAACAATGTTGATGGATGAGGTGCCTCTGAGGAGAGTCATTCATTTCTTGTGTATTCTTTTCCATATCAATCTAAGTAAGTGCTTTTTTTAGTCCTTTGAGAGGACAAATTATGTGAGTGCCACTGGAAAAAGATTACACTCTGGTATTTTGGCATACCTAAGAAACTTCACTAGAATTTATTATATGAGTGCCAGCATATATATAATTCTTGGCATTTTAAAAGTCTCGTTGTAGTCAGTTGATACTTTGAGTAACCTCTAAACCATTGGATTTACTGATTTTATATTCTGGAACTAAGTTTGTAGAGTATATTTATATTTCAAAAGTTTGATATATATCTGGATTGTCTGCATCTGAAGAATCTTACCCAGTATTTGCTATTAGTAACATCTAGACAGGAAATACTGTGTGCCAGCAGTAACATTTTTGAGAGAAATGTAAAATTTGACCATTTGTCAGCACTGACTTACTCTAAACAAGGTGGCTTTGTGAATTTTATGTAGTATAAAATGTGGCTTTATTGGCTAGGCATGGTGGCATATACCTAGACCACATAGGTGAGCTCAAGGCCAGTTTGAACTACACAGACACCGGCTCACAAAACAAAGAAACAGAAAAACACCTTGAATTTATGTAAACAGTGTAAGCCCCCAGCTTTCTTAAAATGAAACATTTAAGCTTTTTGTTCTTTTGTAATATTTCTCTCCTTCCCACAAAATACTGGTTTTCAAGTGGTTTTGCTTCAAAAAATATCTAGATCTCAGTGACCCAACTTTAAAGCCAAATTCCTAAAGCAATTTTCAAAGGAGTCAGGAATATACCAAGCAATTCCTCTACTTGTCCATGGTATAATATTTATTACTAGAATATTCCCACTGTTCAGTTTAAATATACTTTTCCTCTCTGGTTTTCTCCTAGAAATGTAAATGATAGAATACTGTCTTGCTTGATGTAAGTCATGTGTTATTCTGATATATAGAAGTGCATTTTGCAACTTAGTATACTGTAAGTTACTAGTCAGACAGTTAACTTTTGATCGCCTGTAACCATAAAGTACTTCTAAATTTTACATGTAAATTTTCATTTTTATATTGTAAATATGCTGATATGTGGATTCATTATAGTGGAAGCAGTTTTTTTTTAAAAAATTAGGGTCAGTTGATGTTAGAAATAGAATAAAATGGATAGAGGCAATGTAGGACCAAAATAATATTGTAGGTGGCAGGTTGAATGTATCATGTCTTTTGATTAGGATTTCTATGAAGTGTTTGCTATTAATGTTTATTTGTGAACTATTTATATCACTTCATAAAGAGTAGGTCTTTGATATAGGGCACATTTTAAAAGAGCACATTTATTTTCTAAAAAGGGGTTCAGAAATTCATTCCAAATTTCAGTTCAAGAAAGCACTTCTGTCATTTGTGAATAACCACAGACACACACATTTTATACATGTATGTAGACAGTATCTCTTCTTAAACATAACTATAATAAGATACTTTAGAGAGGCATAATACAGATGACTTCTATGGTATTAATATTTTAAAATGACATTTAATGTTATTAAAGTTTGTGTAGAGGAATTTAAAGCAATTCCCATAATTTGTAGTAGGCAACTGAAAACTAACCACTATTGGATATTGTGGGTAATTACACATAGGACCAGTTGGTGACAAAGTTTTCTCATCACTGCAGTAGTTACCCTTCTGGGAATGCGATATAGCTCAGTAATACAGCACTTGCCTGACAAGTGTGAGGCTTAGGTCCCTAGCACCATGAAAACAAAAACTTTTAAACATAATGTGCCTCAGAAGACTCATATGTCAAGAGTAAATTTTGAGGTCTAGGAAGTTTGTGGATTTTCTTTTTCTTTCTTTTTTTTTTTTTTTAAAGTCAGGGTCCTGATGTGTTACCCTGGCTGGCCATAGACAATCTTGCTTCAGCCTCCTGGGTTGGGCACTATGGACATGTACCACCACACCCATCTCTCGCTAGAGTATGTTAAAGGCACATACTCCTTTTCTAAAACATGACCACCACATGTTTTGGTTACTATTCTTTTTACAAAAGCAGGTTTTGCTGTCAGCAAGCGTATCTCATCTGCTTTGATAAGTCTTATTTCCCCAAAAACATTCAGGAACTTATTTGATGTGAATGCTGGTTGAATCAGACTAGCTCAGAATTCCAAGTGATACACCATACTGAATTAAAAAATTAATAGGAGCAGATATACTGGCTTAGTGTATCAACAGCAAGAGAACCTAGGAAGCAGGTCATTTTACTTTTGATTTACATCAGCTGATGAATCAAACAAACTAGTCTTGAGATAATGAATGTGCATGCTTCTGGAGTATGTTAAGGAATTTTATCGAAGAGTAATGACACTGACTTTTCTCCAGGTGACAAAATAGAATTTTTATTGCTAAAAAATGTGGCCAACCTCCTCTAAACCTAGCGATGTCTTAAATTTAATACTTAGACTGTTATAAGTGAAAATGGCCAGGGATTTAGCTCAGCCGCCATAAGCACCTGCCTGGCAAGTGTAAGGTCATGAGTTCAATCCCTGGTACCCAAAAAAAAAAAAAAAAAAAAAAAAAAGTGAAAATGTTCAGGGAAATTTGAATGTGAATGTCTCAGATTTTAAATTGTTCCACATTTAGCACTTGATGCTTATGGTTGGTTAGTAATGATCCCTAAATGGGCCTGTCACTTTAGGAATGAATATTCTTTCAAAAATCTTTAGGCTAAGTCAGGCTTTTAAAAAATACTTAAGTGCTATATTCTGCTTCTCTCCTCCCTTTTACCATTGTGGAAAGTAAAACTTAAAACTATGTCTGACCTCATTAGAATTTTAAAAACCACCTCATCTTTTTTATAAGAGTAGAATAAATAAATAGTATCTTAAATTGGATTAAGCAGAATTCACATTTCCTAGTTTTGTATTATTCATTGTGCATTGCCTCAAAATTTAGTGCAGTGCTATTGTATTTTAAGTATGGATTACAATAGGCACTCACTAAAACGGCTTGTTGAACTATCTAAGCTACAGCATTTCTGTCTTAAAAATTTATCAATCAGATTGATGGTGCACCGTGTATTTAGCCAATGTTTTTTGCATGTTGATAAAATTTCCTAAAGGAATTTTTTTTTCTTAAACCAATGACTTGTTTTGTAAAATACAGTATTAACAGTGCAGCATTAAAAAAAAAACCTACTGTTTCAATTAATGTACTTATCAAAACAGTAGTTTTAAATTAATAAAACTTCAGTGATGCACACGGTAGACTATTTCAAGTTTTTTCTGTCTTACACAATGGTGCTCTCTCCAATTGTTTTCTTTTCAAAGAAGCATCTAAACATTTACATTTTCTTATCCAAAGGCATCCTATCTAAGTGTGTTTTAAAACTTAGTTAAATATTTTCCTCTTAAGGCATTTTGAAAACATTTCTGTTCACTTAAATTTCTACACACTTGTGGCCAATTGACTATGAATGTGAGTATGGTGTCTGACTATGGAAAAAGTAAACATGCTAGATGAAAGCCTGTTATACAAGCTTTAAACCATATAGTGTGGACTTGTGCCGTGATTTAACAGTATTCTTGGATCTTTCTAACAGTGATTATTTGTACAGTTGCTCTGTGAAATGTGAATCGATAATTGTAATCAATAAAGTGCTTTTAACCAGAGTTCACTGCAGCATGTTTTAATAAGAATTTTTTATGTTAAATATAAACAATGGTATGAAATTTGAAAATAAGATTGTAGGGGATTAACAGTGGCTAGTACATTGCGTATGGTTGTCTTCAAATAGTTGCTAATATTACAAGATATAGGTATGAAAAACTGATCAAACCATATAGGCAAACCTTTTTCCAATGAATAGCAATTAGTAATATAATTACCTTTAACTATTTTGTATGTATATGATTTTTCCTTTTCTCTTTTCTCCCACCCGTTTTTCTTTCCTTTTGAACAGTTTCTTCCCATTTCACAATATCTGTTGTACATTTTGGATCTTATTTTTCAGCTTGTTAAACTAGGGACATGATTTATCTGACTTACAATTATGGTCTCAAGTTGAATCCATTTATCTACATCTTGTTGATCCTTTTTAGCTTAGTACTCCATTATATAAAAAGGTCACTTTTGGTTGATGGGCATTTGGGTTGTTTGCAAGATTTAACTATTAAAAATTGTGCAGCTATAAACATGAGTGCACATATATCTCTGTGGTATTTTTTAAATACTAATTACTAATACTAAAATACTGGCTAGTGTTTAGATCTTTGATCTATTTTGATTTTAGTGCACAGAAAGGGAACTGGGTTGAGTGGGACCTGTAGTCCTAGTTTTATGAGGAATCTCCACACTGATTTCCATAGTGGTTGCACCAGTCTACATTTCCACCAACAGTGAAGGGTTCCTTTTTCCCCATTGCCCCCCCAGCATGTTACTGATTTCTTGATGATAGCCATTCTTACTGGGGTGAGGCAAAATCTGAATGTTGTTTTAATTTGCATCTCTTGAGTAATCTATGTTCAACATTTTTTCATATATTGCTATTTGTATTCATCTTGAGAAGTGTGTTCATCTCTGCTGCCCATTTTTAGATTGAGTCTTTGAATCTGGGGGGTAGGATCTATTAGATTGAGTCTTTGAATCTGGGGGGTAGGATCTAATTTTTTTCAGTTGTGTGTCCTAGATATAAATCCTTTGTGGGTTTTCTTTTCACTGTTGATTTATTTTGATGTGCAAAAGGTTTTTTATTAAAAAATGAGATGAGATCCCAGCTGACTGCAGCATTTTCTGTGCTGTTTGGGTTTTATTCATGAAGTCTCTGTGTAGCCCTGACTTTTACCTACTTTCTCTTCCAGCAGATTTAACGTTTCTGTTTTAGTATTTAGATCTTTGATCCATTTTGATTTTAGTGCATGGTGATAGACATGGGTCTAGTCAGTTGGCATGAAGAGAGCCAGTTTTTCCAGCACCATTTATTAAAGAGGCTTTCTTCCAGTGAACATGTTTGGCACTTCTGTCAAAGATAAAAGTTACTATGTCTGTAGTTGTGTCTGCATATTATAATTTGTTCCACTGGTCAAGATGTTTTCTTGGCAATACCGTGCTGATTTTATCACAGTAGCTCTGTAGTGTAATTTCAAGTCATGAATTGTGATGCCTTCTGCCTTACCTTTGTTGCCCAGCATTGCCTTTGCTATTCCAGCTCTCTTCTTCCAGATGAATTTTAAGAATGTTTTCTCTAGTTCTGTATGTTAATGGTATTTTGACCAGGATTGCATTAAATCTGTGTAACAGTTTTGTAGACCATTTTCAATATGTTGGGTTTTTTTTTTTTTTTTTTTTGGAGACAGGGTCTCTCTATGCAGTTCAGACTGGCCTTGAGCTCACTTTGTAGCCTGAGCAAGTCTTGAACTCACAACAATCCTCCTGCCTCAGCCTCCCAAGTGCTGGGATTACAGACATGAGCCACCATACCTGGCTTATGTTGGTTTTTTTCTATGAGCAAAGGGATACCTTTCCATTTTCAGATTTCTTCAATCTCCTTTTTTAGTGTACTGTAATTTTCCACATGTAAGTTCTTTAGATTGATGAGTATTTCATTTTTTGGAGGCTATTGTGAAGGGTGTTATTTCCCTAATTGTGAAGTCAGTTTATTGTGTATTGGAATGCTATTGACTTTTCAGGGTTGACTTTGTATCCAGCTACACAAAATTTGGTTATTAACTCTGGAGTCTTGTTGGTTTTTGGGGTCTTCTATGTAGGGTATGTCATCTGCAAATGGTAGTTTAACTTCTTCCTTTCTTATCCTTATTCCTGTTCTCTCTCATCCATTGCTTCCAGAACTGTATCGAATAGGAGTGGTGATAGTGGACATCCTTGTCTTGTTCTTGATTTTAAGTGAAAGCTTTCAGTTTTTCTCTATTTAGTATGATGTTGGCTGTTGGTTTGTGATAGTTAGCTTTTATAGATTGAGGGAAAGACTATTCTGATTTTTCTATAGGGTTTTTATCACAAATGAGTGCTGGACTTTATTTTCTGAATCTCTTGAGATGATCATGCGATTTTTGTCTTTGGCTCTGTTGATAAAATATATTAATTTATTGATCTGTGAATGTTGAGCCATCTCTGCATTCATGGGATGAATCCCACTTGGTTATGGTGTATAATCTTGCAGTGATTTGCTGCATTCAGTTTGCTAGTATCTTATTGAGGATTTTTGCATCTATGTTTACTAGGCAGATTGACCTGTATTAGAACTAAAGTCTTAAGTCCACTATTTCATATTCAGCTTTTAAACACTGAAGGGTCTTTTTTTTTTTTTTTCATGAAAAAATGAAACAAGTTACAGAAACAAGAGACTGGAGTGCTACTATTGACCCATTCTGTAGCACTATACACTTCTAGCTTACTGTTAAAAGGCCAGAGACTTTCATTCAAAATCAAATGACTTCTTCCCCTGTAGTTTCTTTAGAATAATCTAGATTCCTTTTAATTTTTAATGACCAATTTTTTTTCTTTTTGCCTTTCTGACACAGTTTCACTATGCAGTTCAGGCTGGCCTTGAGCTCACTTTGTAGCCCAGGCTGGCCTCAAATTTGCAGCAGTCTTCCTGCCTCAGCCTCCTGAGTGCTGGAATTGCAGGCATGCACCACCATGTCTGGCAATAACCAGTTCTCCTTATAATATTGATTTTAAAAGTTCTACTTACTTTTACTTCATTATGACCTTAAGTGAAGATTAACGACATTAAAAGATGTTACATTAGATTTATTTGTCTAGCGAAAAAGACTGGATAAGTACCTATAAACTCTTGTGGTGGTCTACAGCATCTTACCCTTTAATAGCTGGAACAGTATGGGAATGCAATCATAAGAGCCAGTTAATTCAAGATAGTTAATATGCCACTATATAAATGATTAAGAATGGAAGATCAAAATTCACTTAATACTAGTATAAATGCTGCATTCAATCAACTATCTGGCAAATAAGTTTTATTTTCACCTTGCAAGGTTGCACACTTAAAAAAAAGTTTTGTAAAAAGTTTAAGAGCATACAAAGTTTATAAATAACCCTCCAGACATACATAGTAAATAATCAAGTATATGTGTAGTAACTTTGAATTATATCAGTCATACGTAATTTCTACATAAGTCATGGACCTAAAGGTGCACTTCTGTCTGGGTAGAAGACTTAGTTCCCATCATTTTAGTGTTGTTCTCAACATCCATACATTTTCACACTTGATTAGGTGGAATAGCATTCATATTAAGAAAACTTACCAGTTACTGTACAAGCACTGTAGTAGTGTTGCCACACTGTAGTGACTATCAGGATCACCTATAGGGCTTGTTAAAACATGTTGCCAGGCCTCAAACCTGGAGTTTCTGATTTTTTAGATCTGGGTTGAGACCTGAGAATCTGCATTTCCTGCAGGTTCAAAAGTGATGATGGTGTTCCATTGATCAAACTTCAAGAACCAGTGTATGTGCTATACTGAGGTGACAACCAAAGTTCTTCCATTGATGCAGTACCCAGTCTTAGCTTTTTGTGTTATTGTTGGCACCTAACCCTTATTAATGGCCTGTCCTAATTCTGGCTCATATATATCAACAATAAAAGCTAAAAACTTAAGTCATTTGTATTTAAATTTGAATACTGCATCCAAATATCTGATCTGCATAAATATAGGAGTATATCTTAAAAGCTCCTATTGCTTAAATAATGTGATTTTCTCCTTAAAATATCTTGAAAAATAAAGTACATGCACATGGTATGAAAAGACCAACTAGCTTCCAGGAGCCTTAAAAGGCACACAAAAGGAAGCACTAAAAGAAAAAAGACCTGAAATTTTGTCTTTCCCAAGAAAGGTCACATGCTACACTTGGCCAAACGTGTCTTGTCCCCTGGGGTTGTGCATTTTAACAAGCATCTAGGTGGTGCTGATCTGGTGATCCTTTTATTTTTTATAAGATCCTACAATGATCCACTTTTTAGTATTTCCACGTAAACTTCAGTTTTTACTACAGAAGCATAAAATACTTGAACCCATCAACACTTCACTAAGGTAAAGAATACAGTAATAACTTTTAATGAAACCCAGGCAAATTCATGTAATTAAATAAAAGTAAAAGCCCCGGGGATTTAGCTCAGTGGCTTAAGCGCCTGCCTGGCAAGTGTGAGGTCATGAGTTCGATCCCCAGTACAAAAAAAAATAATAATAATAATAATGGGATCAAAAGTAAAAGCCCCTAACAGGACAGAATCCAGCAGAATCTTAAGCAAGTGCCTACTCATAAAGATTATTGTTATCACCCAAATTCAGACCTCCTGTATCTTCAGCTATATTTTTAATTCAAACTTTATTCAAACAAATAGGAAAGCTTTCCTTACTGGACTTAAAACTGCACCAAACTGAAGATGTTCCTAAAGAAACAGACTGGGAAACTAAACTCAGACACTTTTATAAGTGA
Source organism: Dolichotis patagonum (assembly GCA_004027295.1). NCBI lineage: Eukaryota > Metazoa > Chordata > Mammalia > Rodentia > Caviidae > Dolichotis > Dolichotis patagonum. The sequence continues at coordinate 162,121 of PVJX010000830.1, forward strand.
CCACGTTAACCTTCATACTGTTTTACATCAGTTTTAAAGAGAATAAAAGCAGGGGTAAAAATGAGTATTTATTAGTGGTTTACATACTGCCACAATGGCAGAGACTGTAAGTTGCATCAACAGTACACTCAAGAACATCCCACACTCCTGCGTGGTTAGAGCAAGGCAGCTTATGAAACAGAATCAAAACTGACTATTCTCATTAAAGAAGGCATCAAAAACTAGTTTTGAGGGAAAAAAAAAAGGATTATTCTCCAACTCCTGGATGCCAGGAAGCAAGAGTTTTTCAGAATCAAAAAGCCCTAATGAAGAGCTCAAGGACCCACCCCTCAGGGGTCACACAGTTGGTTCTATTGCTTTAAACTAATTCATTATGCAACACAAATGATTTTCTCTTTCTTTTTTTAAGCCCAAGTTAAAACTAAGGACCTATCATAACACTCTTCAGAAATGCAAACACCCTGAGATAATTACCAGAATCTACACAGGGATTTGCTATTTAGTACAGTTAGTATAATTCATACTGAAGTCATTTCATAAAAATAACAATTGTCCCCATCTTCCAGGTTCCATTTCCTCCTGTCATGGTCACCAAAGCAATCTGTTGTTAAGATTCTTCATTGCTTTAATGCAGAAACTGCTTAGTAAAATTCTCCAGCTCATTTTCGAGTTGAACAGCTTTATTTCTAGTTATGACAAAAAAAATATCAATCATTACCATAAAAGTCAACAAAGAAAATGCATTCTATTCATTCTTAAAATGCAAACTCTACAGCCAGCTTGCTGGTAGTTTTACTGGCAGTCAAGGTTGACTATTACCAGTCCTTTTCAGTGTTGTGTGTGCTACTGCAGCTTTGCAATAAACAGACCTAACAGATAAAAAGACAAAAGTTTTAATAAAGAAAAAGAATCCAAACATAACAGACAATGGAGTCTTCTCATCTTCCACGGGAATCGTGTTAAGTCACACCGTCGGTATGTGTGAAGCATGAAGCCCTCGGTACATCGCTTTATGTATATGCAGACAAGTTGGCAGATCCTCATGGGTCATGGGATAAAGTATTTTTCAACACTACATCATACTTGATGCAGTTAAGCTGTCTTTAATAAGAAAGGAAAACTAAAACTAAACCGGGCAGAAACACAGATTTGTGCCTCCCATTCTCCCATGCTGAGGAGGTGCTCTCGCCCCTTTGTAGAGGGAAAGAATCTCATTTTGTTCCTGCATACATATGTTGAGTCACACTGAATGTACATATGCTGCAAACATCATTGGACTTCAGGCAACTCTCCTGGGGCCTTAGGCAAATTAATACAAATGACTAAGCCTAATCAAGTAATCATGGAGATTCCAAACACTGCCATGCTTTGCTTAATAACTACAACACCTCCTAAGAGTCACTCATACATCGCTGGTTGGTTTCACTGTAATGTGATCATAGAGGATACGTACATAAACCTGTATGTTAAACCTACTACACACCTGGGCAGTCATGGTATCATTGCTACAGTTTAAAAACTTGTACAACAATCTACTGAATACTATATGCAATTATAACACAATAGTACGTATTTGTATAGCTAAGAAACACATAATTAATGTTTTGCACTGTGACCTTATGATGGCCAGAGTGGTAAGAATTCTTCATAATTTTATGAGACAACCATCATATATGTGGTTCATCACTGACCAGAACATTATATGGTCCATGACAAATACATGACCTCTGTTTTCAGGTCACAAAGATAATTTTTCCAATTTAAAAATGTCATTTAAAAAGTACTGGCTACTACTGGGCACTGTGGTACATGCTTATAATCCCAACACTTGGGAGGCTGAGACAGGAGGATCACCATGAGTTCAAGGCAAGCCTGAACTACACAGATCCTGCCTCAAAAATTAAATAAATGAAAATAAAATCCTGGCAACTAAGCTGCCCTTACATAAACAACTGTATGTAGTATGTGCCCTGGAAATAAGTGTTTAGATGCCAAATGAATTTCCCAGACAGGCCAAAAGGCCAGCTAATGGACAAGAAACCTGAAAGAACTGCCAAGCATAAAATTTATGATGATACCTCTAGTCATATACCCCAAAGCAAATTTTAGTAAATCTTAAAAGAATTCACAATAAATATTAACCAGGAAATCCACATTTTTGTCATAAAATCTTGCCTTTGTTTTTCAAATTTAAGCACACCCATTAGTTCCCAATGAGAACAGAAGTTACGGTCTTCAGTATACAATTCTAAAAACTGAATTATACAACTTCTGTTCTGAAAGGTGTTAACCTAATAGTTAAGTTTAGATCTATAAAATTCTTAGGATTCTCTTGTTAAATTAGTTCACTGAAATTACAAAACAATTAAATATGAAAGATCATAATTTAAACCTAGAATTAGAAGTTTTAATATAAATTCATTGGTGATTTTACAGTTACATTTGGTAATAAGATCAGTAAATGCTCACATTATTGAGGAAAAAAAGGTTTTAAATACCTTAAAGATTTTGAATTGTTTTGTATTTTTTCTAGTTGATCTATTTCTTTGGACAATCTACCAATTTCTTCTTCCAGATGCTTTTGAGTAATATCAACTTGCTGACACAGGCGAGCAAAAGTGGTAGCCATTTCCCTTAAATCAAATTTTTAAAAATAAGTCATGAATGGCTTCTAAAATGAGTAAACTTCAATATAAAGCTTTTATAAAAAAGGAGAAAAATTCTGAAAACATCTGTATCATAAAGTATCAAAGAAAACTGCTAACAGTGAGATGAGGAAGTGCGGCACTGCTAAACCCAGTATACCTGTGAGCCGAACTTCATCTGGCCTCAGGAGCATCATCTTTGGTAGATGGTGGCGAATACAAACACAGTTAACTATGAAAAGGCACAACGGGGTCTTTCTTGAGGAGCACAATAAACTGTACACTTTTTACTAGCCCATTAAACATATGAAACTCGCCTGGCGTGGTGGTACACGCCTGTAATCTCAGCACTCCAGAGGCTGAGGCAGGAGGATTGTTGTGAGTTTGAGACCAGCCTGGGCTACAAAGTGAGCTCAAAGCCACCCTGAACTGCAAAGTGAGACCCTGTCTCAAAAAGAGACACACACACACACACACACACACACACACACACACACACACACAGAGAGAGAGAGAAGAAGAAAAGAAACTAAGACATAAAATTCTAAAAAAAAAATTTTAAATTAAAAAAAAAAGAAAATTCTATGAACTTTCGTGAAATAAGCAAAAATACTTTCAATCACAGCCAGATTTAATCAGGTGCCCAGAACCAAAGGGTTATATCTAACTTAAGTGCTCGTTAATATACTGTCTTTGGCAAACACGATGCTTGTACTTTTACAACAGGAGCACGTCTGGCATGTGCACCCCGCTAGAATACAGTTAAGTAACATGAATATCTCTATCCAACTTTCATCTTTGCTGTGCTCTTTTTATCTCCATTTACTATTCCACTCCAACCTCAATGAAACACAAATAAAGCAAGTTTCATTCTTTTAATATTTTACTATTCAATTAACATTTACCTAGTGCCTCCATGAGAAGGTAGACTTTTCTGAAACAGAGGATCAAATTATCTTCAACCTTTTATTTCCCATAAGGCCCAGCATAATTATCACAGGGGAGGCAATTAGTAAATGTTTGATAAGTGAAGAATGGAAAGCTACATTAATTAATTTTATTTGTTTTTATTTATATGAATCTGGGCTTATTTCTTTTGGAGGTCAAGATATCATTAACTGAAGTCTTTAATACAAATAAATTAAAACCATCATCTAAGAGCCCAGGGACTGTGGGGAAAAAGGAATCCTTCTCCACTGTTGGTAACAGTACAGACTTACAACCACTGTGGATATCAGTATGTTTTTCCTCAGAAAACTAACCCTAAGGCCCCACTTGATCCAGCTATTCCTCTTCTGGTATATTCTCGGAAGAATTAAAAACATACCACAGTGATATATGTGCACCCATGTTTATAGCAGCATAATCTATTAATAGCTGAATCTTGGTAACAACCCAAATACCCCATAACTGAGGAATGGATAAAAAAGATGTGGTCTTTTTATACAATGAAGTACTACTCAGCTATAAAAAAAGAAAACCTTGAGACTGTCATAGGTAAATGGATTCAACTTGAGACCATATTCATAGGTGAAATAAATCAGACTCACATGTGTAAACATCATTTTGTCTCCCTGGTGTGAGACACTGAAAGAGTAAAAAAGGTCCAAAATGTACAACAGATATTGTGAAATGGGAAGAAAACTGTTCGAAAGGAAAAAGGAACTATGAAGGGTAAAAGAGGAAAGGAAGGGAGAAAAAGTACATGATAGTTACACAGTTTCTCTTAGCTCGCCGAAAAGACAGGTTTGTGCTAATTTCATTTAGAGAATTTTTTATGCCATATCTTGTACTCTGAGTACTTTAAAGATAACAACACACAGTGTATTAACTACTGTTATTCTCCTAATTTATTTTGAAATTTTGCTTTTTTCCATAAAATTATAAAAAAAAGAAAAAACAAGCTCAAAAAAAGTTAAGAGGCTAGGGATTTAGCTCAGCGGCATAAGCACCTGCCTTGCAAGCACACAGTCGTGAGTTTCATCCACAGTATCAAAAAAAGAAAAAAAGTTAAGTGATGGATGGATGAACAAGTTCCTTAAATCTTTGGTCTTTTTGTTTCTATTTTTTATAGCTGTAACTGCATTAGCTAAGGATGTCTGAAATAGTATAATCTTTTTGTAATTCCTGTCTGCTTAGTCTCCACTACATATATCACATTGATGCAAAGTTTACTTGTTCTAGAGCTGAACTGTTTATGGCACCACTCTCAGAATTCCTAATGATCCAAACCCAAATCCCTATACATACAGACAAGGCCCCAACCTTGTACAGGTTTACACTCAATACACATCAGCCAGGTATGGTAATGGACACCTGTAATCCCAGTGCTCTGGAGGCTACGGAGGGGGATCATTTCAAGTTCAAGGCCAGCCTAAAGTACACAGTGAAACCCTGTCTCACACAACACAAGACAAACATATCTGCCACACTGAAATTTTCTCTTCATGTTCCTAAACACACTCCTTTCCTCAACTTCCATCTTTTGTTTGAGTTTTTTCTTTGCCTGATCTTCCTATGTAATTCAATCAAATAGCACATGCTACCACTCTTCTAGGAAAGCTTCACTGGTCCACTACACTCCTTGAATTAAGTAACTGCTTGAGCCCAACATTCCAAGAACATTTCATCTTCTATAGCATTTGTCACTTTCATGCTGCTTCGTAATTATGTGTCTGTTACTGTCAGGCCCAATTCAGGCATGACTCTCCCAGACCAACCTGTCAGCAGCAGCACTGTCCTCAGAGAAAAACCAGCTCGGCACTGGTGCTGCTGCCTTTGCCAAATGCAGGATGTCTTCAAAACAGAGAGGGTGGAGCACAGGCTCTTCCAAGCTCCAGGATATCTGAAAACATCCATTTACACCGGATGCCACAGCCTTCGGCCACTGCGGTACCCGACATTTGATCACTGACGTTTACTAAGATTCTCCCACCTAACATCCTTGTATTCTTTCAAGCCCTCTAGAGAAGCTAGTGTTCCCTACGGGTGTTACATCATACGCCTCCTTGCCTTCACAGAAGCCCACCAGTAGTCTCTGCCTCATTCTGCTCTCAAGTGTATTCAAATAACAAATACTGTGCCTTAAGTGGAGTTCAATATACCTTCTCTAAATCAATAAAACAAGTATCTAAGATGTATAAAAACAGAAATTAGGTTAACACATGTATTTACCATATTATAATAAAATCCTCTTGATATGTAATAGCTAGTATCTTTAGGCTTGTATGTTTGGACTATGAAAGAAAATCAAGTTATCATAAAATCAGGAGTCTGGCACTAAGCCTACTTGTTAAATGCTAAAAATCCATTCAATCTTTAGTCTTCTAATTAAAAGGCACAACTCCCCTAAGGACAGAAACAAGTCTGTAACAGGCCTGCTGATAAATTATCTTTTGAAAGCCCTCCAGAGTTCTTGGGAATTCCTACATGCTAATTACAAAATGTTCAAATCTAACTCACCAGGAGAATGAGACAAATTAGCGACTGGGAGAAGGCGTAAGTAAGGTCTGACATTATGAGTCAATGTCTTTCACCTCAGTGGTGATTCGAAATGTGCTCATTCTTTGCATGTATGCCATACTTCAAAGTTTTTTAAGTTAAAGATGCATCTTTCGACTTACTGTTGTACTTGGTGGCTGCAGTTTGCACTTGTAAAGCTAACAATCATCTGCAGTTTTTCCGTTGCATAGTTCACAAACTGCTGTTTAAAGGCTCTCTCTTTGGCACGGGTGGTCCAGGTCAACCTTTCATAAAGGTACAATGCTCCATACATGCTTAGTGAAACAGATACGAGTTTCCAGCCTATAGTTTTGCAAATCTGTAAGATAAAGGCACAGCTTACTCTAAAAAGAAAAATACTAGCTGGGAGAATACAAGCCTACATATATTTGAGCCAAACCTATTTTCTAATAATGTACATTTCTTCTCCATGAGAAAATATGGTGTTAACTGGAAGTCAGTGACATGGAAAAATGATCAGCACATAAATACCAGGAAGAACTCTTATAATCTGTCAGATTTGATAAACTGATTTAATGTATTTCAAAAATTTTAAACAATTAAGAACTATTACTAAACTGGGCATGGCCTATACACCTATTGTAATACCAGCATTTAGTAGGCTGAGGCAGAACTACATAGTGACTTCACGGCCAGCCTGGACTGTACAGCAAGGCCTTGTCTTAGAAAAGAAAAACAGTCCAGTACAAAGAAAAATCTTTACTACTTTAAGACAGACCCCCTTTGTACTTAGACCCTGCCCCCACCTGGCCCCTCCCTCCCTCCTCCTTCTGTGGTACCCAGAGACTTGCTCATGCCAGGTAAGCGCTCTTCCACTAACCTTAACCCCAGCCTCATCAGACCTTTCTTTTTCCTGTAAGATATAAATTTAATTTGTATGCTGTGGTGGGAAAACATGAAGTATTGTTTCAAAAATGACACTGGGCTGAAGCTTTAGTTCAGTGTCTGCCTGCCTCGGGCAGGCTCTGTGTTCAATCCCCAGCAATGCAAAAAAATAGCCCCAAACAAATCAAAACTCAGGTGATGGATATGGATATATTTAAATTCACAATACAATTTACAAATTCTTTACTACTTTTAGCCTGCAGATTTTCATACATAGTGCTTTAAAGATCTTGGAAACAAAGGTAAATACAACTTTCCTGTCATGATCTAACAGTTTTGCGACAGTTTCAATTAGAGCAAGGCACACTGACACATGCCAGTCAAGTCAATCTTAGAACTCAAAGGTTAGGCAGGAGGATCACCGTTAGCTCAAGGTCAGCCTGGGCTACATAGTAAGCTCAAGACCAGTCTAAACTATGTAAAGAAAACCCTGTTTCAAAGAAAGAAAACAAACAAACAAAATAATTTATATTAAAAGTGTTTCTTACCACTCCTCCAACAACTATGATGCCCACAGAAGTCCGAGATGTGAGAGAAGCTAGTCCTGTTATTAAGGTAATCATGAGTTCTTCCTGTGATGCGTTATCTGGCATTGCTGGGTTGGCAGGAGCAGTGGGAGTTGATGCTAAAGATCTAGGGAGCTAATAAATTTAGGGAATAAAAAAGTATTACAGTCCAATAAGCAAAAGTGAGATAGTACGTTTATAAAATTATTTCTTTTAAAATTGGAACAGCCAATGCATTAAAAAAAAACTCCAAATAACACATCTCTACAAACATATAAATAAAATAAAGATGAACTGAAAATGAGTTTCTGTGACATGGACCAATGATATCACGAATTATGGAGTCTACTTGCTTCAGTAATTCTCAGCAGACACTAAACTGCATTTTTTAAAGTAAATGGGCTTTAAATAAATACAGCTCAGTGGTATACCCCAACACCAAATAAAAAAACGAACTGTTCATCAAAAGTATGGTCATTTAAAAAATCTTTTTCTTGGACTTCGAAACAAAGACTTATAAACTGCAAAATACATTAAAAACAACTTAAAAGCCACAAACTAGAAATATACATTTGGATGTTACATAATAACAGACCTGTACCCAAAACATATGAAGAACTCCTAATAGGAATAGAAGCCAAATAACACAGATTTAAAAAATGAGTAAAAGATATGCACAGATACTTAATAAAAAAAGGGTACATGAATGGCTAATAAACATATGAAAAGATGTTCAAAATCATTACTCATTAGGGAAATGCAAATCAAAAGCACCATGAGATACCACACTTCACTCCCTCCAGGATAAAGGACAGTAACAGGTGTTGCAAGTACACTGAGAAACTGGACGCTTCACACAATGTAAAAAGGTGCAATTATTTTGGAAAACAGTTTGACAATTCCTCAGAAAGTTAGTATGACCTTCCACAGAGTCCAGCAATTCATTCCTATTTCTATTCTTGAGAGGAATAAAAACACATTTCCACAGAAAAAATATATGTGCATGTTCACTGCAGTATTTTTCATACTGCCCCGAAGCATTAACTACTAGCACTAACAAATGATGAATGGATAAACGTCCTTTATCTATAATAGTATACTGCTTCGCCATCAGCAGTAATGAAACACACTCACTACCAACACAGACACTATGCTAAACCTTGAGACACACTAATTAAAATAAGCCAATCAGATAAGGATATCTCTTGATTGATTTTATTTAAGAAAATACCCAGAAAAGGCAAATCCCTATTGACAGAAGGCAATTAGTGGTGGGGATGGAGACAGGAATGATGATTCACTACAAATGAGCATAAAAGATTCTTTTAAAGTAATAGAAAATGTTCTGAAATTCAATTATGGTGATGGGTTTAACAGCTCCAGATATTTTCACAAAAATTACTAAATTAATAATCTTTAGGGATTTAGCTCAGCTGAGTAAGTGCCTACCTGGCAAGCACAAGGTTGAGAGTTCAATCCCCAGTACCAAAAAAAAAATCTTTAGTCAAGTGTGAACAGATGTCTATAAGCCTCAGCTACCAAACAGACCAAGGTAGAAGTCTGAGTTCAAGGCCAACCAGGGAAACTTAGCAAGACCCTATTTCCAAATGAAATTTAGGAAAAAAGGGCTAGGTCAGAAATGGTTGCACAAACATGGAATCCAACACTCGCAAGGCTGAACAAGAAGACTGTTGTGAGTTCAAAGTCAGCCTGGCTACACAGCAAGACCCTGACCTAAAAAAGAGAGAAAAGGGCTAGAACATAACACAGTGGTAAAGCACTAGCCCAGCTCATGCAATATCCTGGACTTAATTGCTCAAACCCAGAAAATATAAAAACAAAAAACAGACAAATTTTAAAGCTTAGCATCCTTACATGTATTCCAATTTATTTGAAGCCTTAAAACAAAAACTTTTTTGAGATAGGGTCTCACTATATTCCAGGCTAGCTTTGAATTTGCAATCCTGCCTCAATCTCCCAAGTAGCTGGAATTACAGACATATGCTACTAAAAAAAATTTTTTAAAGTTTCAAAAGTGAATACAAGTCAGGCGTGATGGCACATGCTTATAATTCAACCCTTGGGAGCCTGAAGCAGGAGGATCACCTCAAGTCCCAGGCCAGCCTGGGCTATCTAGTGAGTTGAAGGCCAGCCTGACCTGTATAGCAAAACCCTGTCTCAAAAAAAAAGTTCACTGGACAAAAACTTAGGGATTGGCTTTCTTTTATACAGCAAAGGCTTTATGAGATGGATACTGGCTTGTACATATACAGATTTGAAGCTAGTTTTATTAGAGAAAACTACATAACCAAAATACAAAAAAAAAAAAAAAAGAGTCTGATCTGGTAGAATCAAAGGTACATACCTGAAAAATGGGCTCTGATAATCCAAGTAGCACCCTCTGAGCATTTGTGGGCCCCAGGAATCGATGCACGAGGGAAGACCAGCCCAGGGAGAAACGAAATACAATATCTTCTTGAAAATCTGAGCATAACTTATGGCAATTTAGGTCATAACTAAGATCAAACTTCTTGCAAGGGATCAAGGTATGAAGTTTACTTTGTATATCTGCTGGAAGTAATGGCTTCAAATTTTCTGGAAAGAATAAAATTATTTTATTTACTACAACGAATAGTCATAAATAATGGTTTGCCTTCTATAAAATATCCAAAGGAAAGTAAACCTTTACAAAAAAAACTACATATGATTTTGTAGACATAAATATTACCAATAATTTCTTGCTGGGATTGAAGCATTGAGGCATTGACTTCACTGGTGCAACGATCAGCCAAATTTCTTCCCATACCATCTTCTATATGTTTATTTAACTCCTGTTACCAATAGTAAATGTTCATATTATTTTTCTCCAGAAAGTATGTAGGTTTTTAAAGACTTATAAAATGTGACAAACACTAAAATGATTCTAATTCCATTCAGAGGATAAATTTTGGTAGTTTTTGTTTGGTTTTTGGTGTTTGGGACTGAACCTAGGGTTCACACATATATGCTAAACATGTATTCTCACCAAGTCACACCCCCAGCCTCTCAGTATAGTTTATATACAAGATAGTTTACATGTATTACCAGTGCACAAGATTGCCAAGGTGACATAGAAATGGCCAAACCACTAAATAAGAATATAGAATAAGGCAAGGAAACTGTCTCAGAAAAAAATTTTTTTTTCTTTTTCGTACTGGAAATCAAGTGAAGAACTTTGTGCTTGCCAAGCAGGTGCTCACGCTGCTGAGCTATATCCCCAGCCCTCAGAAAAAATTTTTAAGAACACTTTACCTTAAAAAAGTAAACACTTTAACTTACACTTTTATATACTTTCAATACACTTGGAGTAGGATGAAACTCAGAACAAAATTCATCAACCAAAACAGACAGCCGACAAATTTCATCTGTCATTGCACATGAAACCTGAAAATATTGAAAAGATTGGAGTGATTTTTAAAAGACTGAACTACTAAAAAAGTCAAATTGAGAATAACTAATATATTGCTTTAAGGTAACTTTTTTAGCTTTATTAAAAAATATTTCCATCTCAGATACTTCAATTATAAAGCTGTTACCTTATGTGCCACCTCCTCAGTAACCTCCTTGATTTTTTTCTTAACATCCAGTGTTAAAAGGTTCATTTGATTTCGAATAAAGTCCAGTCTATCAATTAGATCTTCTCTCTCTTCCATTGAATAAACCCTATTGTACAATAAAGAGTAATCAACACTCAGACTATATCAAAGTCCCAAGGCAATTAAGCAAGGACACTTTTTTATGTACTGAACTATTAGCATGGCACAAGAAAAAAATTGCATTTTGACATTTGAAAGTATTTGATTATTATACTTAGTTTCATTTATAAAATATTTTATACAGGTGATTTGCTGTAAACTACACAGTCTCTGTGTCCATTTGGTACCTGATGCAGACAGAGGCGCGATAAACATTTTAAGTCTCCAAACGCTTCACAAATATGAACAGTTAAAACAGAACTCAGCAGTGACTGCAGTTAATAAACAAGTGTCTGCAAAAGGCACCCTGGCAGGCCAAATGTAGCCACCAGCCAGTTTTTACTACAGCTGTCTTGGGACACTGCTGCACTCATTCACTTCTCTACAGGGACTTGTATGGTAACCCAGGCCCCTCACACAGAGGCTGAACGTGGGCGCATACCGCTCTCGGGCTGAGATCACGCTCGGGTTCACAGCTGTCATGCTCTACAGGCTGGCACTTCCCTACTTCTGTACAAAGATGGCACAAAAATCAAGCAACAAATGGGATATATGGAGGACTACTCCCAGCAAAAGTAAACACATTTAAAATTTAGGGTTTGTCTTATCTTGGGTTTAATCTTTGATGCTTTGTTTCCTTGAACTGGTGTAAGTCTACTGAAGGTCCAACTAAGGCTTAACGTGGTTAGTTGTATCAAATCTACTAATGTCCTGATTTTATTTCTAAATTTTATTTCAAGTTAATTAGAACTGTTTTCATCACTACTGTTGGTACTGCCATGTATTCATTTCCAACTTACAAACAAACAAACATGGGTCATGGCCTGACTGCATCAAGAGGGTCACCTGATTGGGAATTCTTCATAAACTTCTGCTTGAAGAAATGGCTCTTCCACTGCTTTAAAGACATTTTTAAACCCACTAAACATTTTAAAATCATAACTTATACACAGGAATACTGAGATTTATGGAATATAAATGTGTAGTTAAGAGTTACAGAACAAATACTTGTATTTTCAAATATTCATTTAAAGATAGATATCAATTAAACCTCAGGATTCATTTCAGAGGAAAGTATTGATAGGACAACTTAAAACCACACAGTTAAAAATCTGACACAAAACAACTAACATTTCCACGTTGCAATAAGGTGAACTCATACCTTGTTTCTGCTGCTGCCACGTTTATTGAATCCACTATGTTTTTCACAGTGTCTAGTATCTGCTTAGCTCTGACAGTGTGCTGTTCAAACTTTGTTTTCACTGCTGACTGCGAGATACACTCCTGCGAGGGCCCAAGCCATAACACATTACTGTAATTCCATCCCAACAGTTTCAGGAATTTAAACACAAAGACTTGCTGATTGTAACTTAAACCAAAATAGAAATAAAGACAGGAAAAGAAATCAAAAACAAAAACAAAACCAAAAAATGGTAAGCACAACTTAAAATTACAGAAGTTAAAAAAATTCAAAAGTAAAAGGGACTTTAACAGCAAGTTTATATCATTTTGTGTTTTTACACAGTAATGTGAAATGGTTTGACTACACTTAAATATAAATAAATAAACGGCACTATATCCAATGTTAGTTTTTCCACTATAAACACCTATTCCAATCACTTTTTAAGCCAAATTGAGTTCATCTATCTTATTTTTCTCATACTCCTAAACAGACAACCTATAAAGTTCTTCACTGAGTTGTGAATTAGAATTCCTATTAAGAAAATAAGCTGAATAGGGCCAGGGATTTAGCTCAGTGGCCTAAGTGCCTGCCTCACAAGTCCAAGTTCATGAGTTCAATCCCTGGTTCAAAAAAAAAAAAAGCTGAATGATATGGTGATTCATAGAAGGGTACTAAAACAGCTTTCCATGGATTAGTGTGACCAGCTTTAAAAGTCATCATCAGCAGTAAACAACCTAAATAATACTTTAAGTCATTTATAGAAAAATACTTGCAGCGTTTTAAAGACTCCTCCTTTCATCATTAGACCACAGAGGGTACACACATGCCTAAACCATGCCCTGCCTATTTCACCTTCAGCTAACTGCAGCTCACAACCCATCAGTAGTATAAACCAATTACGCATTTCATAACCAGTGTTTTAGTAGAATATATAAGAATGTACTGCACATGGTGATAGATGTTTATTTTGTAAAATTTTTCAGGTTTCAACATGTTATACTATTTGGTTTTGCTGCTGTTGTTGTTGTTTTGAGACAGTGTCTCGCTATGTACTACAGCCTGGCCTTGAGTTCACTATGCAGTCCAGGCTGGCCTTGAACTTCTGGTGATCCTCCTGCTGCAGCCTCCCAAGGGCTTAGATCACAGGCATGTGCTACCACGCCCTCCTCCCAACACTATTTGTTATGTAAATCCTTCTTTACTGTGACTCATTATTCAAAGTTCACAAAATTGTTATTTTATAATTGGACTCATTCAATGTTTACTTCATAGAAAAATACATTCTACACTAACAAAACATTTAAAAACAAGTGTTTATAGAGAAATGCTATCCAGTCATTGAACAATCTAAGAAATGCTAGCCTGAGTCACATCAACATCAAACTATACTCAAATTCTCCAGCACTATGACTTGGTTTTCTTAAACCTCTTTATTATTTACCCCGAAGAAACTGTTAATTCCTAAAGCTTACTACTGTCCCTTCACTGTCAAAAACATAGCATTAAAGCTTTTAAAGGTACTCTAATGCTATAGTTATTCCCAAGTCATTATGTAGTATGTTACTTGCTCATTAAATATATACTATTTAAACTGATGCTTAAATTTCTATCTTTAAAATTTATACATTTCACTCAGACAAAAAAAATGTACTATAAAATTTTGGCAAATCAGCTCCCCTCTTCAGTATCTTGTTTAAGGTATAGAAAACAAAATTACTTTCCTTAAATATACGGCACATAAGGATAATTCATTTAGTTAACAGTTTACAAAGTCAACACAGGACCCATTCCTTTCTTGTGTTAACTAGCTTCACTGATGCCATGGTGACATTCATTTATGCATCACTCATTCTCACTAATCATCAAAGGACTAGTGGTTGGAAGTCACAGTATTCCTGCTCTGTACAAGCCTAAGACAAAGATCGAACATTCCAGGATGTTTCCTTCCTTACAACCACTAATAGTTACACCCAATAAACAGCTGAGCTATAAACTACTTATCTTCTAATAAGCAAAACACAGCTTTGATTGTATTCTAACTAACCGTGCCTCACAGACTCGCCAAATTAAATTAAAATAAACATAAACATAAAAATAATTTTAAAAGGAAAAAAGGTTAAAAGAAACTCTATGTTCCTCGATGAAGTAGATCTAGCTATCAGCAATGAAGATTCAAACTCTCAGGTAACAGCACAGTGTTAGAGCTAGACTCGCCGGACACGAAAAGATCTTCAGAGGTTATTAGACAGTATGTTCATCTTGTTTCAAAAACATCTGATGAATACAAGACACAATCTTTTTTCTAACTGAAAATTACTATACACTGATTGGTATTCTCATTCACCTGCAGGATGGTAAAACACACCTGGAAAAAGTCTTTATATACTAACATGCTGTCTCCATGCGAACATACACAGTATACAAAGTTGCCATATTTATCAGAAACTAATTTTCAGAGAAATTCAAAATACTATAGGAAACCAATTAAATTTCCATATCAAAGTATTCTGTAGGCTGCATTAAAACTTATTAATGATTGAGAACCAATATAATAATTATATCGCAATTATAACAGTTTTTCATTTCCTACTATCTAGAGTAGTTGGCTGATAATCATGCAGTTACACATTTTTAGCTATCATTATGTTTAAAACAAAACCAATGAGGTTGTCAAGTCCCCTTTATGACACACTCCACAAACACAAACAATACATGTTCACTACTCTGAACTTAAATTTTTAATGCATTTTAAATGACAGGAAAACTTTTTAAAAAGAACAGTAATATACTTTTTAGCTAGATGTATCGAGTGTTAATCTTCAGTCTCATTTGTTTTGTTTTAACTTTGGTTTTTGAGACAAGGTCTCACTATGTATTCTAAGCTAGCCTCAAACTCACACAGATCCTCCTGCCTCAGCTTCCAGAGTGCTAGGATTAGAAGCAACCTCTACCACATTCAGCTTCAGCCTCATTTGTTTACCTCTCTCCTTCCAACCATACACACATCTACACATTTTAATACACTTATACAGATATACATAAAAGTGACCAAAAATAGGGGCTGGGGATTTAGCTCAGAGGCATAAGCACCTGCCTTGCAAGCACATTCATGAGTTTGATCCCCGGTACCGATTAAAAAAAAGAAAAAAGTGACCAAAAATATAGGAATGTTTAATTTTAAAAATAAACTTACTAAAAAAATAAATGAAAATAAACTTATTACAGTAAAACAAAGGAATAAATACATTCAAAATGCAACAGAGTATTCTGAGTATTTAAAGAGGGACTGTGTGTCTTTTATTGTAAATTTAAAAAATTTAAACATTTGCCACTTTATTAACCTGCGTATGTATACATGTGCATACACACACACACACACACACACACACACACATATATATGCACATACATATGCACACAACACGAATTTTAAAAAGTTTGGGTCCCATTAAGTTGGTCAGGTTGGCTTTAAACTCTCGGGCTAAGCAACCTTTACCACGGGGACAATATTACTATGTAACACAGCCCACCCCCAAACCTCACCAAGCATCCAAAAACTGCCCTTTTCAATAATTCACTGATATTCTGGAAATAATTCTATACTCCTCTCCAATCATCATATAACCGAAACTATTAAAAATAGATGCGAAATAGTTGAGCAAAGGAATCTGGATTTCTAACTTGCCTTTCCAATAGTGTCTATCTGAATGTAGATTAAAAACAGGCAGAAACTCTGGAGATGGCAGTGCATGTCTGTAATCCCAGCACTTGGGAGGCTAACACAGGAAGATCACTGTGAATTCTAAACAGCCTGAGCTACAAAGTGAGTTCAAGGCCAGCCTGAACTACATAGCGAGACTGCTTCAAAAAGACAAAAAAAAATTTTTTTTACCTTTAGTCTTCCGAGACAAGGTTTTATTATATATGATATAGGCTGGTCTTGAACTCACTTATGTATGAGAATCCTCCTGCCTCAGCCACTTGAGTGCTAGGAATACAGGCATGTATTACCATGCCTGAGAATATTTTTGAAAGCCTTGGGGTTCTGTTCCTAGTTAACATTCCTACCCACCCACCCACAAGAAGCAATAACACTGATTTTCTTGGTTGCTTTTACTTCATTTAACTTCCTAGTTTCAGGCTGAGGGCCCAGAGCCCTAGGTGGAATCCTCAGAACCACAAGAGAAAAACTAACTTGGTACTTGGTTATTTTCAAACTAAACGAATCTGAAGCCACTCATGGCAAAGATCAGCTGATTAAGATAATTAACTTGATACAAAGGTTTCTTTTCCTACATAAAAATCATTTTGTAAGAGTACATAGAAAAATAATTCCAAAATAAGGAGAGAATGAGTGTAAAGGTCACAACACAAAGAAATCAAGAAATAACCAAAAGTTGGATAAAAAGAATCAAAACCTAAGTTTTAACTTTTCTCAGGAAATGGTAAAAGTCCTAATTAAAAACTAATAAAAAACAATAAAAACTAAAAAGAGGAAGAAGAAAACTATACTAGATACTGAAATCCTTAGGATATCAAAACTGTATTCAGAAATTCACAATCCTAAGTCCTTTTTTAAAGAACGGAAATCAGTTTCAACCAGGAAACTATGTGAAAGATTAATGAATAATTTTAATACATCAATTCTAAGAAATCATAAATTACCAAGACTGATTGAAGAAAGAAACTTCAGCTTTTTGAAAGGAAGAAAAAACACTGATAATTTAATCATCATTGTTTTGGCCCTTTATAATGCATCCAGTCATCTTCACCTGACTCAAGGTCTTTCTTCCTTTCTCCAAATTAAAGATGAGGAAACAGCACATTCTACTTTAAAAATGTCTACCTGGCTGAGGATATAGCTCAGTAATACACTGCTTGCCTAGCAAGCATGAGGTCCTGAGTCCAATCCCAGAACCTAAAAAAAGTCTCCTCTGTATTCTCAATGTTCATGTCCCTTTCACTACTACCTTTAAGCAGGAACAGTTACAAGTGGAAGCTTTTCTAATTATGCGGTCTATGCTGATTAATAGGAAGATACGGAATTACAGGGTTTAGCAGGTTAGCATGTAAAGAACTTTTCAATCAAATGCAGGGTGATTCGTAATGTCTCTAAATAATCAAATGACTACCCTGTAACAGAACAAATTAACCTTCCTCCAGCACTACACATATACCAGCCACTCAGCCACTTCAGTAGCTTCCTATCAATTCCTGAAGTACCAGAGCTCTATCTTGATTATTTTTGTATTCATTCTCTTTTTCAAAACACTTGGCACCAAACAAGAAGGGTTAACAAGTGGTGATAGTTTAGAAATGTAATAAAATGTTGTCAAGTGGTATCAACCATGTTCCGTTTATCTCTATGAGTATCACGACACAAAAGAAAGAAAGATCTTCGCTCTGCTCTGTGATCTGTTCCAACAGCAGGTAACATTCTTGTTCTTGCACCAAATTACCAAATACACTAGAACACAAGCAATGATGGAAACCAGTTTCTTATTTATACATAAATACATAAAGGAAAAGAAATAATCTTTAATTCTCAATTCTTACACATCATCCACTTTGCAGGGGCTTCCTTTTTCTTCAACCTTCCCTTGTTTGACTTGCTGTGTCAGTAACTACACTAAATAACAGCAGAGGTTATTAACAAAGATAGACAGTGCAAATGAAGATTACAACTGCTCGCCAACCAATAAAAATGTTTTGTGTTAACCAATACATTCAGAAAATTCCTACCTCAAAAATTTGTTCAAAATTCTGAAATTCCTGCAATCTTGTCTGAAAGCCTTCAGCAAGTGCCCCACCTGTAAGACAGATAAAATTTTTAATTCTAGTCTCAACCTCGACTCTTATCCTTGAGGAATATGTTCCAAGATCCCATATGAATGCCTGAAACCGCAGCCAGTAAGGAACCCTGTAAGTAGTAAATCTTTTCCTACATATACAGACACAAATGTAATCCCTTTTCCTTTTTAACTAAGTATCATGCACTGTGGCCATAAATTCTGAAACTGGAGGTGTGACCACAAAAACTAGTGTAATTTTTTTTTGTCATAGTTTTCATAGACAGAAGATACATTCATAGACCTCTGTGACCTCAGCACACATTTTTTTTAAGTGAGGCATTTTACCTTTTAACTTAAAAAGAAGCATTTTACAGCCTCCCTTTAGCATATCTGAATTGTCACCATTAGTAAGTTCTCCTGTTCTTTGGGCCATTATAAAGTAAAATAAGGGTTACTTGTACATAAGCACCGCAATAACAGTGCCAGCCATCTGACTACCAAGATGCCTGCATAGTGAAGATAGTATGGATGTGTTGAACAAAGGATGATTCACATCATCTGGAATGATGAGAGATTTCATCACACTACTCAGAACAATGAGTGATTTAAAACTTAGGAATTGTTTAGTTTTGCCAGTTCCCATTTAGTATTTTCATACCACAGTTTAACACTGGCTACTAAAACTGCAGATGGGGTGGGAACTGCATAGAGCAAGGTAAAGATTTCTGGCATGCTACTGTTTTTATAACATAAATTTATATTTTAAAAAGAAGCCTATAGGGATTTAGCTCAGCGGCACAAGCACCTGCCTGGCAAGCAAGAGGTCATGAGTTCAATCCCCAGTACCAAAAAAAAAAAAGCAGCAGCCTATATAATACATACCACCTTCTGGCATCCCCTGTATTTTGTGTTTTCTAGCGCTAAGAACTTCCTTTGCTGAAACAAAGAAGATTCGATTCCGTGCTTCTAAAGGATCCACAACTTTGAGCTCCTCCACCAAGAAATGCATACATCTTTCCATGTGCTGTCTGCGTACCTACAAAGAATAATTAACAGCCACGGACCTATATTAAACTTAATCGTGACAGTATAGTAATAACTGCCATATATTTAATGAATCCAGGAAATTTTAATAAACCTTGATACTTGATGACAAGAAACCTCTTTCTCTTCATGATCTTTTTAATATTTACTTAAAATTGATAGAATATCAAATACTATACAACTATTATACAGCATTGCAGACAAATATTAATTTTTAATGTCATGGAAATAGCTTTTCAATTATGTATTAAGGATACACATGATTATTTCACAAAAAACCTGTGTATACATGTAAATAAATTAATAGTGGCAGGCAAGCAATACCCATTTAAGTGGCTCTTTTATTTCTTCCTTATTAAGCTTTTCTATTTTTTTTTTAGCTTTTCTATTTTCTATATTTTCTGCAATTAATCTGTTAACACTTTAAAGTCACAAAATAAGCACTACAATAAATTTGCTAAGATGAAGCTATTTTTATTTTGAAATCACAATATTAATGGTATGTTTTTTGTTCTTATGAACACTGGGAATTAAAATTCTCAACAAGATAGTTGCAAACAATGCAACAATCAATATAGGCAATACACTACATAAACAGAAAGATTAAAAAAAATCACACAATCATCTCAACAGATGAAGAAGCCTTTGATAAGATCCAATATTCAACATGATAAAAACACATGGAAAGATCTCACCTCAAATAGCCATTTATGACAAATCCACTGAAACATACTAAATGGAGAAAAAAATAAATGTTTGTATTATATCACAAACATATAATAAAAAGTTAAAGTAAATGAATAAATAGGAAAAAAAAATAAAAGCATTTACCCTAAAATCAGAAATAAGACAAAAATAATCACTCTCACCACTCACGTTCAACACAGTAAGTACCACTCAACACTTCTGCCAGAACAATCACACAAGAGAAAGAAAAGGGATATGGAGCTGGGCATGGTGGCGCATGCCTGTAATTCCAGCACTTGGGAGGCCAAGGCAGGAGGATCCTTTCGAGTCTGAGACCAGCTTGGGCTACAAAGTGAGCTCAAGGCCGGTCTAAGCTGCATAGCAAGACCCTGTCTCAAAAAGACCAAAAAAGAAAAAGAAAAAAAAGGGATATGAACAGGAAAAGAAATCAAGCTATCTTTATTCACAGATGACAGCATCCTTAACATAGAAGACCCAGAAAAACTCTACCAGAAACATTAGAATAAATAAGTTCATTAAAGTGTCAGCATACAAAATCAACACAAGTATCAACAACATTCCTAAACACTAACAATAAACCCACAGAAAAACAAATCTGGAAAAAAATTCCATTCATGATAGCTTCAAAAAACTTCAAATAACTAGGAATTAATCTAACCAAGTAAATGAAAAACCTCTGGCTGGGATTTAGCTCGGCGGCACAGTGCCTGCCTGGCAAGCACAAGGTCCTGAGTTCGAGTCCCAATACCACAAAAATAAAGAAAAACTTCTATAACCAAAACTATAGTATGCTGAAAAAAAAAAAAAGATTAAAGAGGACATTAGAAAATGGAAAGACATCCCTTGTTGCTGGATAGGTAGATGGACACACTTCCAAAAATGATATATATATTTAATACAATTCCAATCAAAATACCAAAAGCACTCACCATACAACCACAAAAAATAAACCTAAAACTTAATGTTTTTTGTTTTTTTTTGGTACCGGGGCTCGAACTCACAACCTTGTGCTTTCCAGGCAGGCATTTATGCCGCTGAGCTAAATCCCCAGCAAACCTAAAATTTAGATGGAACCAGAAGAGAACCAGAATAGCCAAAGAAATCCTGAGCAAAAAAGACCACAGCAGGAAGCATTACAATCCCAGATTTCAAGTCATACTACAAAGCTACAATAGTAAAAACAGCATGGTATGGAACAAAAACAGACTTCCGACCAATATAATAGAATTAAGTATGGAGAAACAATCCTAAGCAGCTCCAGTCATCTGATTGCTGACAGACGGACCAAAAATACACATTGGAGAAAAGATACCTCTTTAACAAATGGTGATGGGAAAACTAGTTATCCATCCACTGAAATCCCACCTTAACACACAAGAATGGCTATCACAAATGACTCAAACAAACTCTGTCAAGATGAGGGCTGAGGGAAGAACCCTTATACCTTATTGGTGGGAACTTAAACTAGCATAACCACTATGGAAATCAGTATGGAGATTCCTCAAAAAACTGCTAACAGAAATTCCATTTGACCCAGACACTCCTCTTCCAGGTTAACTTTTAGATAAACTTAAACTCATATTAAAGTGGCATTCAAGTTCAAGCACCAGAATTCACCGTAGCTGAAATATGGAAATAGTAGGCTATGCCTATAGACACATGAACAGATAAGATGGTGTAAAGTGTGGTAAAATGTACATAAACAACAGAGTACTATTCAGCAGAAAAATAAAGTTGAGTCAGTCGTGGTGGTGCACACCTGTAAGCTCAGCACGTAAGAAGCTGAGGCAAGAGGTCTGTAGGGAGTTGAGGCCAGCCTAGATTGCACAGTGAGTTCAAAGCCAGCCTCAACTGAAAGCAAGATCCTGTTTAAAAAAAAAAGTAAGTCATTTGAAGAACAATTAATGATTCTTGAGATCACAATGCTAAGTGAAATAAGCCACAAACACAAGTTTATACATTGCATGGTTTCTCTTATATGAGAAATCCAAAATATAAGTAATTTAGAGAGCAAAACAGGAAACTGCCCCAAAGCAGTCACACTTAGCCAATCAAAGCACACACATACTCTGCTCACAGGCAGCAGCCGCCCACCAGCTCCAAGCAAACCCTGCAATTTGCTTCTCCTTGGCATGGGGCATGGGACAGCTCAGTCACTGACCAAACAGATGGCCTGAATGAGGTCAACACCCAAGAAGATAAGCCCCAGGGAGAAAGCACAGACCAGGCCAGCAGCGTCAGCCCCACGAAAAGTCCATGATTATTCTAAGCTACAAAATCAGCATGAGGTTTTGATGCAAAAGTTACTCCTTCACAGCAGGCTACCCTCAGAGTGTTTGACCAGGTGTTGTTTGGGGAAGGGGTTAACTGCTTAACAGTGAGCCAACAGAACAAAGGACAAAATAACTCCACTCCAGGGTTCCTCTCCGTGTTAACCCCCACACACACACCAGGGACTGGCTGAGCCACCGCAGAGCACCACAGTGACAGTCCCAGTTAGACACAGTCCCCCTGACAACTTTATGCTCAGGCTACGACAGGGACCCCTGCACTCTATGATAAGAAATCAGCCCTTGTGAGTGTGGCTTTCAGGGGTAACTGGATCCCAAAGTGCTGGCACTAGGTGCAGTGGTCTGCTCGAACCTCCAGCTACTGCCTAAATCAAGCAGAGACCATTGGTCTGACTACTTTTCTACCTACCAACACGAACAAGGACGTGCCTTGGCTTTTCAGTCTGGGGCCTAAGGACAGAGGGGCATGTGGGGCCGTGGGGGCACCTCACAAACTTGCAGGCTGCAAAGCTAAGTGAAAAACATCATGACTTGCTGGTTCCAAAACTTCAGATCCTGCAAAGAAACCACTCTTTCAAAAAGAATTTTGTTTTTATTTTAACTCAAATTTTTTTCTTTTTCCTTCATTGGTTTTAGGGGATATGGCGTTTCATCTCTTTTTCTCTCCTCCTTTTAATTCTTCTTTTCCTCTGCTGTTGTTTTTTCTTTTTCTTTTTTTTGGGAGGGGGGGTACCAGGGATGGAACTCACGACCTCGTGCTTGCCAGGCAGGCGCTTAAGCCACTGAGCTAAATCCCTGGCCGTTTTTTCTTTTTTCTTTTTCTTATTTGTTCTTTCCTATTACTTTTATCTGTTACTACTAACTTCATTTTACTCCTAAATAGGATTCTTTATCTCACTTTTCTCTCCTTTTCTTCCTCTAATTAATTTTTCAAATTCTACTCTTTTCTTCACCATCCCCTTTATCCTTAATAGCATAACCATTAAGCTCTATGAACCTTTAAACAGTGAACTCAATGCTATTACTGTTGAATATTGTTCTATTGTTAGTGAAGGTATAGTTACTGTATTTACTCATAATAGGTATTTATTTTATGTCAATATTTGGTTTTAGTTTTTATAATATGATCACAGATCTCTTTTCTATGCTTAGGGATGATACATTACTGCTTCTAACAAGCAATGACGAATTGCCTGGGAAAGAACAATTTGTGAGTATTTCATAATTCAATGATTAAGCAAGTCCCTAATTTAAGAGTATCATTACAAAGTAACAGCAGTATACTAAATGAAAAGCAAATTAATGTTTGAACAGGAGAGGGTCCTTTTATACCTTTTCTAAATTTTCTACTCACACCACTATAAAATCAAAAAAGGAGAATCATGAAAATTAAACACATCTTATAGACCAAATGCCAGACTTGAAGTGTTATTGAGGCTGTAAATGACCTGAAGTTCCTCGTCTGCTGGTGGAAATACAAGACCATACCAAGCACTTTTAGGTAACTTTAGGGGTGTCTTTACTAAACCTGAACATATTTTTCACTTGTAATTCAGAACTTCTACATGCACACTCAACTTATGAGAATGCAGTCTGAGTACACAGGAAAGGTAGATATAAGCATAGAATTTTTTTTAATGTTGCATTTTGTTAAATTTCCAAATATTGCACACACATCTTGGATACTTAAACTTGTCTTTTGTATACAGGTTTTATTTTCTCCATTAAGCATTGAAAACTATAGCTTCATTCATGAAGTCTAATTCTGAGGTCTTCTCACATGTCAATTTATTAATATATTTTATTTTACTTTATTTTTCCTTTTTTAGACAGTGTTTTACTACACTGTTCAGGCTAGCCTTGAACTCACTTGGCAACTCAGGCTAGCCTCAAACTCACAGCCAGCCTCCTGCCTTAGTCTCCTGAGTGCTGGTATTACCTGAGTGCATCACTATGCCTGGCAAGACATGTCAATTATTAAAAAATTCTTACAGCACTTATGTTCGACTGATCTCTGCATTAGTAACAACCTGGGTTCACTAAATCTTTCAGGGGTTGCACGGAGTTATAGAATGTGAAACAGCAAAATATCTTCAGACAGACACTGCCAAGTATCCACTGGAAGTCATAATCACTCAAACTCCACACAGAGACCCACTAGTGTGTTATGTACCTCTCCAACAAAAATGCTACATGTACACAACAGAAAGGCGTATACAAGCACGTGCTCTGCAATGTTATTCACAAAAGCTAAATACCATATAGGAAACTGAACAGATGTCTATCAACAGAATAATCATAGTACAGTATTCCCATGATATAATCCCAGCACTCAGGAGGCTGAGGCAAGAGGATCACTCGAGTTCAAGACCAGCCTGGGCTACAAAGCGAGCTCAAGACCAGCCCAAACTGCGTATTTAGACTATTGTCTCAAAAAACCCACAAATAATAAAATAATAAAATAAAATAGATAGATATAAAAAGAATGCCAATGAGAACAGACTACAACTATGCACAAAATGGATGCATATGACAATGCTGAGCAAAAGATCACAGCCATAAAGCAGTTACTATATGATTCCATTACATAAAGTTGAACAACTGAAAAAAAATCCACGGTGTTAGAAGCCATGATAAGCAGTTACTCTGCTTATCAGAAGCTGGACAGGATCACAAGGGCAGATTCAGATTACTGGGAATGTTCCTATCTCAGTCCTGACATAGCTGTTATACTTGCAAACTCTGCTGAACTGAGTATTTATGATGTACTTTTCTATCATGTACATTATACACTAACAAAAAGTTAAACAAAAAAAGAAGTTTTAAATTCTGAAATGGTTAGATATCACTCTAAAAGACAATTGTCCTTCAAAGTAGCTTACTACTTCAGTTCCTATCACAAACCTATTTCACGCCAGGCATCATGGCATAAACTGTTACACAACATTCTGGAAGCTGAGGAAGGAAAGTCACAGGTTTGAGTCCAACCTGAGCTACTTAGCAAAGCGCTATCTCAGAAAGAGAGAGAGAGAGAAAGAGAGAGAGAGAGAGAGAGAGAGAGAGAGGGAGAAATAAACTACTTCAGGTTTTTTACAATTATATTCCCTTCACAAATAACTTAAGTAAGCTTCTTCTAACTTTCTCTCTTCTAAAGTACATTGTTTTTCTCAAAAAACAACACATATGATTATATTTTAAAACATAAAGAAAAAAATAACTTACATCTTCCATGTATTCTGGCTCTGATGCAGAGGCATCCCATCGATTATTCAGAATAAAAATATTAGGCTTGGAAAGCCGTTCATTCACCTTGTGAAAAAAATGCTTCTCCTGAAAAATATCAAAAACCCCAAAGTACATTTGCTTTTTAAAGATTATTTTTACATTTATATTTACATTTATAATTGAAATTTTATTTTAATTTAAAGCTTTAAACTACCTAGACAATAGCAGTTAACATCCACTGATAAGCTCCTAAACCATCCTATGAACATTAAATTTTACAAAGATGAGAAAACTAACATACAAGAAGACAAAAGTGAAAACTCTACCACATACTGGACATACAAGGAAATGCTGGATATAATAATCCATGCTCTCAAAAAGTACCTCAAATTGTTTTTAAGAGTCAGCTAAGTAAATTAGTAATAATGTAAGATATGTGTACAATTCATGACCCACAGAGAAAGGTATCCATAAATACTAAAAACAAACATTAACAATTCAGAGGACAGAGGAACTACGTCTAATTGAAATTAGGAAAAGCTCCATTAAGAAAGAAGTGACAATAAAGATAAGCTTGCAAGTACTGCTAAGCCGGGTATGGTGGCGCATGCCTGTAGTCCCAGCACGTGGGAGTGCTCAAGGCCAGCACGGGCTGCATAGTGAGATACTGTCTCAAAACAAAAAATGACGACAGCAAAAAAACCAAAAGTACTGTTACCAGAGCTGTTGAAAGACCTCAAGTTCAGATGTACACAAATTGTAGGTAGAAACCAGCATAACGTGGTCTTTGGCAAGCTGGAGGTATAGCTCAGTGGCAAAGCACTTGCCCAGCAGGCACAAGGCACTGGCTTTGATTCCCAGCACCCTCCACACACCCACAAACACACAAAGAATATCATAAGTAAAATTAGAATATGTGTTATAAACACATATGCATCTTTTCCTATTACCAGGTTGTAAACAATTATCACTGTTCTTACAGTAGCCTGGGTTTTGTAACATAGACTGAGCCATTCAAACATTAAAAACACAATGGCACAGCGAGGTCCTGCTGGCAACACCTAGGCAATAATGATGTTCAGCCCCTTACCTGCTTCGGATCATAAAGAATTTTTTAAAATGTTACAGTTTTAGATACCTAAACTATGGAAAGTTTGTTTGAAATTAACTTGGCTCTAGATATTCTGGGTAAATAATCTTTTTCGACAACAGCTTTGAGTGTATACAGATAGGCTATTAACCTAGAATGTACATGGGTAGAGCTGGAAAAGCTCGACAGATTAGAAAATATTAAAAAGCTTCCCCTGACAGATGGCAGGGCATGGGAGCAGCAGTGGCTTGTATTTTAATAAAGAGACTTAAAATAGTCTCTAAACATTTTGACACCCATTCCCACTGAGACTGGTAACTACTCAGAATAAATACCAACATCACATAATTTGTCACCTTACATTCATTAAGATTCACCCAAAGGTGGTACCTCAGTTCACAAACTTTAATTCTTTCCACGATTCTGGTTACAAACAGAATTGGTTGAGAACCACATGAAATTTCCCCATAAGGGCAACACTGAACATAACCATTGAATTTGATTCAGTTTGAGACTAATTCAGTTTGTGACCAAAATTTTGGAAAGAAACAAGTTTGTGAACTGAGTGCCACTGTAAGGCCTAGATTGATTGTTATAGGAACCCAGCAAACACTAGAGAAGATTCTGGTCCTATGAAAACACACTTTCATTCACCACTGATTTTGGAGGTTCTTTCTAATCCATTTATTGGTTCCCCAATTCTCTAAACTAAAATGGACATCACTTAACTTCTTATCACTCAGACAGAACAATATGATTAAATCCTACCGTGTTCATTAGTGTTGATTCAGAGTTTGCAACCAAAACAAAGACATCAGCATCGAGGCAAAATTTATCAATCCAGCTATCCAGCTCTGTTGTGACATCTGTGCCTGGACTAACGGGAGTGAAACAAAAACTGTATTACATGACATCTTTTTAGAAAGAAAATTTGGGTTATAAATTTTTTTCCTAAACATGTACGCATTATTTGAATTATTTGAATTTGAAAGACAAGCTTTCTACAAGTCATCTATATGATGTCTAGGGGGCATTAGTCTAGTGATATTTACTAAAGTGTATTTCAATCTTTTTAATCTTTATGTCTTCAAAGGCTGAAAAGTAAATACTGAAAACTAAGTTAACAGCTAGAAGTGAGAGTGCAAGTAGTTATGTCCCATATAGCTTAGAGACACAGGTGCTTATAAGCACAAATAACGAAAACTAAAACACTCTCTGGTACCTATAAATTTAATGCACCACCTGTTATAAGAATTGTAGTCTGGTGTGGCGGATTATGCCTGTAATTTCAGCACTTGGGAAACTAAGGCAGGAGGATTACTGTCAGTTCAATGGCAGTCTGGACCACACAATGACTTCAAGGCCAGCCTGGACTACATGGTGAGACCCTGTTTCAAAAAGGGAAAAAAAAAAAAGAAAGAAAGAAACTGCAGTGCAGTATTTGCCAACTATCTACCTTGACTGGTGCAATTATAGATTTAGTCTGGCTATGAAAAAAAGGCAAAATTAAGTTACTATTATATTTAGAATATTTTGATCTCGTCTCATTTGACTTATTCCTAATGATTACTTGAAATACTTTTCCAATGAAAAGGAAGGCCCATCATTAAAAACAAATCATTTCCAGATTGGCAAGGTGGCAGTATCTGTAATACCAATATTCTCGGAGGCCAAGGCAGGAATATCAAAAATTCAAATTAAGTTTGGGCAATTAGACTTAGCAAGACTCTATCTCAAAATAAAAAATAAGCCAGGCATGGTGGTGCACACCTGTAATCCCAGCATTCAGAAGGCTGAGGCAGAAGGATTGCTAGAAGTTCAAGGCCAGCCTGAACTACATAGGGAGACACTGTCTCAAAAAAACCAAAGCAAAACTAAACAAACAAACAAATAAATAAATAGGAAAAACATGACCAAATGCAAAAGGACACAAGGGAGGGGGGAAAGAGAAGGCAAAGAAAGGAAAAAAAAGAAAGAGAATGGAAGAAAAAAATGGCAACAAATCTTGTGTAAACGGGAGAGGGAAGGACAGTAAAAGGAAGGGGAAAGAGATGGGAGAAAAAAGAATTAAGATACATTATGCATTCATACAAATTCCCTACAATAATCGACATGCATAACAAATATGTACTAAAAAAATTAAAGTTTAAAAAATAGAAAATAAAAATAAGAGGACCGGGGATGTAATTTAGTACAAAGGCCCTACTTTCAATCCCCAGTACTGCAAAAACACAAGCTTCCACAGAACACTGAAACGCTAAAATAAGAGTGCACTTAAAATTTTAGAAAATAACTCACGCTACTGATGATACTCCATATAATCAGGGCTGGGGATTTAGCTCAGTGGCATAAGAACCTGCCTTGCAAACACATGGTCGTGAGTGTGATCCCCAGTACCAATAAAAAGAAAAAAAAACCTTTAAACTCCAGTTCCATCATCTGGGGCTGGGGACTTAGCTCAATGGCACAAGCACCTGCCTAGCAAGCTTGAGATCGTAAGTTCAATCCCCGGTACAAAAAAAAAAAAAGGTATAATCATTTTAAGTGCCATATAATACAATGATTTTAAAAACATCATAGGGATTCAGGGGTGGGAGAGCACACCTGTAATCCCAGCACTTGGGAGGCTGAGGCAGGAGGATCACTTTGAGTTCAAGACCAGCCTGAACTACAATATTGAGACCCTGTCTCAAAAAAAAAAAAAAAGTGTATGTGTGTGTGTGTACACATACATTATTACAAAAGAAATCCGGCCAGATGCAATATTGTACACCTGTAATCCCAGCTACTCTAAAGGCTGAGGCAGGATCATCACAAATTCAAGACCGGCCTGGAAAAGTTAGTGAGACCCTGCCTCAAAATTTAAAAAAAATGACTGAGGATAGAAAAAAGCAAAGTCCCTGGGTTCAGTCCCCACTACTATGGGACAGAAAGAAAAACAGAAATCAACACCTTATTTATTTCTTAACAATTTCAAATGAGAACAAGGCAGTAGGTCAATGTTTTCAATATTTATGTACTGTACACTAAAATACACAGCACTATTCTATTAAATAAACCAATACCCAAGAAATCACATTGACAAATCATTTTACCTGTCTACCAGAACCAAGTCATCTCTCAAGAGAGCACATTTTGCCTTCGGCCAGAACACATGCACAAGACACCCAGCTTTCAAGTCTTTGTCCATGTGGAGGGCATGGGCCAGCTGGTTAACTGTCTAAAGCAGGAAAAAAAAGAAAACCAGCCCGTATTTGTAATAAAATTTCAAATACCATGATTCCGAACGTCAGTTTTCACAGAATGTGTACAAAGGTAGAACTTCAAACAGTTTGAAATAAAACCATCTGAGCAATCTTAAGAAACCCGAATTTTTAAATTATCAAGTAGGAACAAACGTTTCCTTAAAACCATTTACTGATACCACCCTACAAAAATAATCAGCTTTGGAAACCAACCCGGACCAACAAATAGAACTCTAGCAATGGAATTCCATGCAACTCCTAAGTTCACCCTGAATTTGTAAAGTATGAGTTTTAGAGACCCTGACCCACTGCTTACTTGTATTTTCTGACTCTTATGAAACAACGTACATTGCTTAAGTAATAAAGCATCAATGAATGTTAGAAGAAATGTCTTCATTAGAACAGGCTTAAGGAAAAACTCAATAGGAATAAGCAGAGGAAATAGAAAAGATCAACACATATTTGCCTTTTCATAAAACATTTTTTTCAACAGTGATATGCAAACTTGCTTAAAATCAGTGTCTGTTTTTTGTTTCCATTTAAATTCCTAAAATATTTTTATTTCTCACATGACTTCTGATACACATTAAATTAATGTGTAGATTAGTATGTTTCATTTGTTTTAAATGGAGAGTTTAAAATAAAATTAGTAAACTGAATTATGAAGAGTATCTGTGCATACACTTCCATAACTGTTTTGTGATTTTTATGAAATTTTAAAGGAAAACATCTGTTTTCAAAGGTGTTCAGTAGTCCTGATCACAGCTGAGGTACATTTCTGCAGTGACAGTGTTACATGCTTGGACCAGGGAGTGTCTGCTTATGTAGCAAACATCTTGACAATTTGTAAACCTACACTAAATCATTGTGCCTCCTCTAAAAAATCAAGGTAAGAAAAGTAACTATCTGACAAAATTGTGGTGAGCTTTGAATTACTGCAAATGTTTAGAACAATGAAGTACTAGCTATTATTGATGTGTCTCTTTTGCTAAGTAAACAGTTATAGTACTTTTAACTCAAAAAGGCTACTTATATTGTAAAGCAGGCCACTACTTGAGATAACAAATTTAAATTTGGCAGCAGGAAAGGGGTAGAAAAGGTCACTGAAGGAAAAGAACTGAAGGGCACAGATGAGGAAAAATGAGATGACATTTTCAAAATATCACACAGAGAGAGATGTAGCAGTGTATACCTATAAACAGAGCACTCAGGAGGCTGAGGCAAAAGGATGGCCTGAGTTCAAGGCCAGCTTAGGCAACATTGTGAGTTCAAGGCCAACCTGAACTACATAGTGAGACCCTGTCTCAAAAAACAATAAAAACAAATCATACAGTACATTTCCCTCTTGAGATTCTCTAAAGCCACTAGAAGTTTGAATTCTGATTTGGTGAAAATTTTAGTTATAAAATAATAGTGATTCTCTTCCCCCTCCCCCTCCCCCCTGCCTAGCAAGTGGGAGCCAGTGGACTGCGCATGTCGTGAAAGGATTGGCTATGTTATTTGGTATGAGCTCCCCATGTGCAAGGGTGTGGACAGCCATTTGGAGAATGGGAGACAATATGACAGATAGTGAAGATCCTGGGTTGTCTAGCTTTGAAATTTGTGCTTTCTTATGACTCATTCTGTTCTGTTTTGTTGTGTTTAATTTTACACCTTTTAAAATAAAAAATTAAAAAAAAAATAAACTGGTTTACCTCATTAAATATTGTGATTCAAGGTTCAAAAACAGTGATTCTCTTAATTGTATGGGTTAAAACTATGAAAAGTATTTCCATAATCATCTGTCCCCATAACTAATTTCAAGGCTACATTTTGTCCAAGGACAGACTGTGTTAACCTGATGCAGGTCAAAAAGTGAACTCACAAAGCTAGACCAATGAATTCACCTACAGTGTAGCAAAATCTAAAACAGGATGGGTCTTCAATACTGAACTTCTGTATCTGTGGAAAAGATCTTTATGTAAGAGATAGTGACTAAACTAGGGCTGTCGGGGCTGGGGATTTAGCTCAGTGGCTTAAGTGCCTGCCTGGCAAGCATGAGGTCATGAGTTCGATCCCCGGTACCCCCCCCAATAAATAAATAAATAAATAAATAAATAAATAAACTAGGGCTGTCACTCAGTGGTAGATTACCTGCCTGACGTATAAGGCCCTGAGTTCCATCCCCAGGACACCGAGGGGAAACAATGAGAAACAGTGCCTTACCAACTTCTTCCAGCCAGAGTAACGTCACCCAGTGTCATTATCTAGCATATTCTTTTGTTGGCTGAAGAATCTAGTGGCATTGAGTTTAGCAATTTATGAAAGGGCTAGGGATATAGTTCAGTGGTAAAGCCCCTTGCATAGCGTATGCAAGGCTCTGGGCTGGATCACCAACACTCCCCCCAAAACAGTCTACACATTTATTCATGAAGAAGCTTGGTAACTTCTGAGGTAAAAATAGTATCAAAAACAGATGCCAGGGAGGGTTTTTTGGTGTTTTGTTTTGTCATTTTGAGACAGGGTCTCACTCTGCAGTTCAGGCTGGCCTTGAGCTCACTTTGTAGCTCAGACTGGTCTCGAACTTGCAACAATCCTTCTGCCTCAGCCTCCGAACTTGCAACAATACTCCTGCCTCAGCCTCCCAAGTGCTGGGATTACTTTCAGGGTCTATTTATTAAAGTAAAGTTAAAAAACAACAACAACAACAAAAGACAAGCCAGGTATAGTGGCACCTGCCTATAATCCCAGTATTCAGGATGCTGAGGCAGGAGGATCGCCATGCATTTGAGGCCAGTCTGAGTTACATAGTGAGCTATATATAGTTGAGACTCTGTTTCAAAAAAACAAAAAGACAACAAAAAACCCCAGACAGATCTGAGATTAAATAGCAACCACACTTTAGTAATACTGGCCTTACTAAAAGGCTTAAGAAAACTTAATCTGCATTTATTCAAAGGTAAGAAACAGGAGTGAGTGTAGCCCAGTAGTACGGTGACTGCTAGCATGCACTGTACTGCACTGCAACGCACTGCAAAAGATTAAGGACAGGATTTATTCTCCTAGTAATTTAGCTCTGAAGAATAAAAAAAGAGGAAGAACTCAGAATGTAGAACTCAGAACTTTAAAAGTTATGAAAAGAAATATAACAATTCTTCCATCTCCAGCAATGTAGACATCTTATGCAGAAGAACTTAAAACTGCAAGGATATGCTTTCAGGTGCATTATGCCGAAACAATTAAGTATGATACCTTTACACTCTTTTTTTCATCTGATCCTTCTGTCATAAGATAGGCTTTATCTCCATCAGTTCCCGCAACACTCAAGAAGCAGTTGGTTGTATGGCCGATCCCACTAGGGAGAACTTTATCCCACAACATTGCATTGATAACAGAGCTCTTTCCACTGCTTGTCCTGAAGAATATGCAAAAATCATAAAGAAAATGTAATAGTACAATATTTCTTTTACTAGATTTCAGACTTTTTCAAAATATCAATTCATCAATATTTCATTAATTTTATAAAACACTGACAACCTCACACATTAGCAATGTACATTTAGAAAAATTAAAGTACCAGAAAATTAAGTGCATTTTTTCCCATAAAGCTGTATTTAATTTTTCTTTCTTGCTTCTTTTGGTAGTTTGGAATTACATACAGGCAGGTCCCAATTCTGATATCCCTCTCATCACAACATGGAGTCTCGTGTCCCGTCTTCTTGCATCTGGGCTAGTTTGTGATTTCTTCAATAAATACGTCAGAAGTGACACTGGGTGACTTCCAAGACTAGACATAAAAGGCAATGAAGCTTCTTCTGACCCGTTTACTGGGTCACATGCACTTGGAGACTTGCCAAATGGGAAGTCCAACTGTCCCAAATCTGCTGTGCTACAAAGAAGTCAAGCTAAACAGAGAGGTCTGGTTAGGTGCACTAGTTGCCAGACCTACTCTTCCAGTTGTTCCAGCCAGGTGTGTGACGTTCCAGACATGCAAGTGAAGGCTTCAGATGGTTCCAACCCTAGGTTCAGTTGCTGAGGCTCCTCCACCTCATGAGGCTCCAGATTCCAGGAAGCAAAGAAAAGATATCCCCCCTGAACTCTGCAAATTCTTGACTGACAGCATATCCCTAGTGAGATAGGATCAGAGTGTGCAAGGCTGGCTGAGGAAGTAGCTGTGACCTGTTAATTACAAAATCCCAGGACACATGTGCAGAACAGTTTCCCAAAGCCCTGCACATGGATGTCTTGCGGGAACTTCAGCAAACTTTGGATAGGATGCTCTAGAGCTGACATCAGTCTGAGGACTGTGAGAAACAACAAGCACGCCCACAATGAGTTTGGTCACTGTGTTCTCTCTTGCATGGTGGCTACCCTCACATTGTGGGGTGTACTTCTACTTTAACTTGACTCAAACTCTCTCTGCAAAGCCTGTTTCTTTTGCTACCTTTAATAAAACTTTGCTAAGGTTTGTACTTGTCTTGACTAATTCTTTGCTCAGGACAGAAAGAACCTAGAAACTATGTCCAGAAAGAGACACTGGCACCCCAAACACTATTATCTATCAGAGTGCAAGATATGCAGTAGTTACCAGCTGATATTTATCCTTCAGGTGCTAGATAAGCTCGGGCCTTGAGTATTCCAAGCCAGCGCTGTCACTGAGCTACATCCCTACCTCAATGACTGGTTGTTAAATGGAAGCTGGAGCAGAAATCACTCTATTACTCT
Source organism: Dolichotis patagonum (assembly GCA_004027295.1). Lineage (NCBI taxonomy): Eukaryota > Metazoa > Chordata > Mammalia > Rodentia > Caviidae > Dolichotis > Dolichotis patagonum. Next base: position 196,695 of record PVJX010000830.1, read on the forward strand.
GGACAGTTACATGGTGCTTCCTACTGTCCCACTAGGAATCAGAATTCAAAGTCTTTCTGAAGTCATACTTGATAATCAATGTAAACTTAAAAAGTAACAAATTATGCTCATCATTGACCTGTACTCCCATTGTTATAATTAACAGTACTGATCTTAAAGTTTTGTTTCATACCAGGAGCTAGTATGAACAAATTCTCTTAGATGCTAAGAGCTTCAATACCTAATTGTGGAAGAAAAACAACTTGCAACACCAGAAAAAGTTATGGCTATGACCAAAAAATGCTGATTTCTGGAAACTAACCTTAGAAGAAATAATGAAGGATTACCTGCCAAAAAATGCAACTTTCATGTGTCTCCTAGATAGCACCTCACCAATAACAGAAAGCTTGTTTTTATACCCCTGTATTTCCAGCAGATCATCCTCAGTCGCTATTCGGTCAAGTTCTGGATTCCTGTATGTTGCTGTAAAATAGAAATGGTATTAGGAAAAGTACCATAAATATTAATTATACAATGCAGTACCCTAAGATTGCATGCATTTTGTCTTTGTTCCATAACATGCCACCTGAAATCTAAAAATGCTTGTAGTATCTGGGTCTTAAGAACCCAGTCCAAAAGAACTAGTAACAAATTACCTACAGAGCCTGGGTTTGAAAAGCAGAAAAATCTGTTGTGTTCTTCCAGGAATAGGTGACAAACTGATATTTACATTTTTATCACCTCTTTGTGAGGGAAAGACACAGGCTCACGTGGCTATTTAACTGATCTTAATTAGAGACGAACACTGCCATTTAGAATGCTGCCCAGTGCTCATCTAACTAAACCTAAGCTAACAGAAAGGGCTAAGTATGATTACACCCACTTTTGGTTTCATTTTACTCTTGCTCTTCCACCTTTCTGATTTATTTTGCTTTGTATTTTTTATGGGTGGAGTCACAGTTACTGGGGATTGAACCCAGGGTCTTTACACATCCCCAACCCTTTTTATTTTCTGAGACAAGATCTCACTATGTTATATTGCTCAGTTGCCCAGGCTGGACTTTAACATGTGTGATCTTCCTGCCTCTGGCTTCCAGAGTTCTGGGATTATAAACCTATGCTATCACTCTCAACTTGATTTGTCTCTCTTTTTTAAATTTACCTGTTGTTGTTTTTTTTTTTTTTTATCTCTTTTTAGAAACCTTTTTTTCCTGAGGTTCTAGAACTAGTAAAACTGAATTCTGATTCTAAAATTGCTTTTTCATTTATTCTAAGGCTATGCTTAGAACAAGTTCAATACATAGAAGATGTTACATTTAACTTCATTTTCACTTACCAATCTTTTTAGGAAAAAAAAAACTTTCCAAAAGCCATTGTAATCCCAGAATTCCAAAGGCTGAGACAGGAGGATTACCACATATTCAGGGACGGATTGGGCTACACAATGAGTTCAAAGCTAGCCTAAACTGCATAGTGAGACTGTCTCAAAAAAGTTTTTTTTAAAAAAAAGGCTACTATGGCTTTTCTCATAGTAACCCACTCTACGTTCTCCAGTCTTCTTTTATCTTGCCTTTTCTTCACTCAGTTCAAGCTCGCTCTGCAGAGTCAGCTTCTCTCTCTCTTCACTTTTATTTTTTCAAATAGATTTTGCCACTGCTTGTTGCTCATTTTATCCAATTCTTTGAGATCAGAAAATCTTGGACTCTAACTCCAGAAGAGAGACAGCAACCAAGAGCCCAGTAAACATTTAACTGGTGAGCCACTTTTGGAAGGAGCTACCTGGTGACATTTGGCATAGCCAGGAGGCTTCCCTAACAGTATGGAAAGGATTACAGAGGCACTTTCATTATCACATTTAATAAGATGCTTAACAAAATGGGAAAAAAAGTCATTGTGCCTCAGCAATTTCTTTTCAAATTGGAAACAAAGATACTATAACAAGCTGGGAATGGTGGTACACGCTTGTAATCCTGGCATTCTGGAAGGCTGAGACAGGAGGTTTGCAAATTTAAAACTAGGCATCTTAGCAAGACCTCTACTCAAAAAGGAGCTGGGGACACAGGTTAAGGCAAAGATCCCAGTAGCACATGCACATGATTCGGTATCAGTAATTTTTTTAAATCTCATTCTATAACACTGGAAATGTGTTCTTTCTTTTTCTTTTTTGAGACAGGGTCTCACTATGCAGTACAGGCTGGCCTTAAACTTGTGGGAATCTTCCTGCCTCAGCCTCCTAAGCGCTGTGATTACAGGCATGCAGCACCACACCCAGCTGAAATGAGTTGAAAAGCAAAGAAAGGGTTGTAGCCCCAAGGAGCAAAATCTGGTAAGATTACAGAAACAAGAATCAGAATCTCAGAAGAAATGTCAACAGTTATTGCCAAATTCATACATCCTGATAAGACATTCCTCATCACCTTTGTTTGAACAACTAGTTACACAACGTATTTTTTTCTTTTCAAATTTTTTTTTCTCTGAGACAGGGTTTCATTATATAGTTTATGCTGGTGCTACACTCATTGTAGAGGGTGATCCTCCTGCCTCAGCCTCTGAAGTGCTGGTATTACAGGCCTGTACAACCGTACCACACACTGACAACATTTTAAGATTTCTTTTATCCTTTTCCCTCATTTGACAGGAAGAGGTAAGTCTGAAGTCTTCATTGCTAAATTAAGGAGACAGGTATAAAGCCTACAGCTAACAGTAGACTGCTTGACTTTTCATCTGAGCATTTAGTAGATGTGATGTTACACAAGTTGCTTTATCTTTGCTGTGCCTTGGTTCCTTAATCTTTAAAATGAGTGACTACAACCTATCTCATGGTGACATAAGAAGTAAAAAAGCCATTGCTATGCTTGTGTCTACACGCCAGCCCAAAGCCTCAAGTGATCATAGGTGGGGCTTCTCAGAGGCTGGATCTATAGTGTGCGATGCATGGGTCAAGGGTGTGTGACTACTACTACATTAGTCCACTGACTGGTTTGGCAAAGTTCTGGGTGTGGATAATGAGAAGGCCCACCCTGGGTGTGTGACCTCCCCTGAAGGTCAGTAGCCTGTACAGGGGACAGAATAGGGGCTGCTGTGGTCAACTGCTGCTTCACTATTTTGCTGCCTTCTGCCTGCCATCCTATGAACTGTCTCTCCTCTGTGATGGCCCTCTGCCACGTGCCACCCTGCTCTGGAGCCAGCCAGTTATGAACTGAAACTTCTACAAACTGTAAGCTACAATAAAACTTTCCTCCTTTAATTTTGGGTGTCAGATATTTTGTCTCAGCGATGAGAAAAGTAACGATGACAGTCACTGATACAGTACAGTATTCAGAAGTAATTATTTAATTATTATACCATTTAATCCTCCTCTAGAGAGTAAAAATGGGCTTGTTATAGAATCCCTCAGAGTACACAACACAATAACCTATATGTGAGTTTGATACCTAACGTGGAAAAAAAAAACCACTTTTATATACTTTTAACAATAATCATTTTAGGAATTTAAGAGGAACAAACCTTCAACAAAATGTGATACTTCAGTAACAAAGTCTAGCAACTGGCCAAAGATTGTAGTAATTGCCTTCTTAGCCAGCACAAAGTGCTTCAGCGGAGAAGCAGTTTCTGCCATTATGCCCCTGGGAGAGAAAACGAGAGTCAGAAAAGCAATAAACAGCCCACAAGGCGATGGCTCACGCTCAAAGAGTTCAAGGTCAGCCTAGCAAAACATCAGTGTCTTAAAGGGCTAGAAATGCAGCTCAGTTTGAGAGCACTTGTGTAGCATGCATTCAATCCCCAGCACCCGTCCCCCCCTAAAAGAGAAGAAAAAGGAAAGTACTAATTAACCTGAACAATAAAGACAGTTAAGAGAACTGTCACTCCTTAACTCCCCACTGTGATTAACACTACTGAAATATTTTTAGGCAATAGTTTTTCCAGGAGAAAACGTTTTAGTCAGAAACCAAAACCTACTTTTGAGTGCTATCTCACTAACCGGCAAAATCTACTTGCCAAAATCTTTATTTCCCTTTGGCGAAAATGAAATTAAGCCTGCCTACAATGCAAATGCATGTGACTCTTAAGTACACCATGGGAACCCCATTAGGGAGAGGAAGCCAAGGGCACACCTATAACCAACTTACTAAGTTTCCCAACCAGGACTCTAAAACGGTAGAGGTGGATACACAGAGGGTGGAAATAAAATCTCAGTATCACCATGCAGTATTGTGGCTTTGGAAGAAGTAGTTTTCATCACAACCGAGGAAGCAAGCCTTAAAGGAAGCATGAATGATTCCAGCCAAAGTAATCAAAACTTCAAAGAATTAAGTTTACAACAATTCGTTTTTTCCTCTCTGGAGGCTCGTTATGGAGAGACCAAAGACAATCACACCCAATCTAATCCACTGTGCGTGGACTGAACACAGTGGCCAGAAGGGGACTCACTCGGAGGGTCAGAAGTGAGAGGGTCAGAAGTGACCGCGCGAGGCGCTTCCCATGGAAAGGCGCGCGGGCCGGCTGGGCCGGTGTGACCACCTACCTTGGGAAGGGCCTCCCACGCGCGACACGCCGGCCGCGGGAGCCCGCCCCAAGCGCGGGCCAGATCCGCCCCGCGCGGCCGCGGCCCGAACCGCCTCCCACCAGGCCCGGTCTGGGGACCCGGCGGTCCTCCGGTTTGCTTGCTCCTTTCCCGAAGGACCGCGGCGGCGGCGGCGGCAGGGTGGTGGCGGCAGCGCCTCGTCACAGAGCGCCAGGCTCACAACTCTCCGCCCCCTGTCCCTGGCCGCTCGAAGGTCACCCCGAGAGTCGCAAACCCGCCAGCGGTCAAGGGAGCGCGCACTCACACTTTCCCAGCTCGGACTTGTCACTCCGGAACCCTAGCTCAGCCACAGCCCCCAGCTGGCCTCATCCTCCCGAGAGAGGCCGGACTCAAAAAGGCAGGAGGCGTGGCAAAAGGCGGTGACTTCCGGCCTCTGGCCCTCTCCCTATTCTGTTTGGCTCCTCCGCCGGAAGCGCGTGATGTCGGGTGCCATTTTTCTTAAGGGCAGAAGGGAAGTTTTGTTACGGGCAAGGAGTGGTTTTTCTTTCCAAAGGGCTGTGCTGCCTGAGTGTGGATCAATGTTCGTGACTGTTTTAATGAGGGAGAACTAAAAGAATGTGGGGTAAAGTGAGGTTGGGGAGGGCTGGTATGGTGGCGCAGACCTGTAATCCCAACACTTGGGAAACTGAGGCGGGACGATCTGGCGAGTTCAGGCCAGGCAGGGCTCCACAATGAGTTCATCTACCCTAAACGACATAAGGAGACCCTGTATCAAAAATAAATACGTTTGAGGCTGTAAAATCAGAAAGATTTATGTTTGACAGGCCAACAACAGAAGGAAAATCTTTTGACCGCTCTGCTACTCTGTTCTTGTGGGATTGGTTGCCTGGCCCTTGGAATGTAGGAGTGAGTGTATTTTGTCCATACATTGTTAGAAAGCTGCTGTTAGGCTCTATATAGCTAAATGGAATGTCCAGAGTATTTTCAGAGGTGGCAAGTGAGATGTTTTCACAAATAAAGCCACTTTATCTTTGTAAGCTACAGATACTTTATAAAATTGGAATCCTGATAATATCTATGTTATCGGTTGTGAAATTGAAAGCAATGAATAGCAGGTAAAAAGCTTAAAATTAAGCTGGTCACATAATGGATAAATCAATAGATACGACTCATCTGCTGGAACACATGAAATCTATTTTAAAAAATTAATTTATAGGAAAAAAGTCCTAAGGCAATGGGATAGACTTTCTGAAGAAAAATGAGAGAGGCAGAGCCACTTAGGTTTGTCTGTTTGTAACTAGAATTAGTGACATGAGAATTAGAAGTCCAGAAGTCTTGCCGGGTGTAGGAATGCATCCCTGTAACCCCAGCACCTGGGAGGCTGAGACAGGAGGATCACAGCAAGTTTGAGGCCAGTCTGGGCTTCTTAGTTCAAGACCAGCCTGGACTACATAGCAACAGCAATACTCTTCTCTCAAAAAAAAAATTTTTTTTTTAAATTCCAAAGATCTTACAAACATATTTGCCAAATATCCTTCAGCTGTATGGGACCTCTACTGAACATGATCAGGCAGGCCACTGGCTCCAGGGCACATGGTCCTCGCCTGGACACCGTGAACACTGCATAGATTAAACAAACAAAAATGGAGTCTCCTGTAGGGTAGAAATTATGTTGCTTACACAATGACTGAAACTCACTTCTAAATCCCTTAAAAGCCCCTAGATATAACTGTGTGATGCCTCATGCCTTAATCCCAGCACTCAGGAAGGTGAGGCAGGAGGACTGCCATGAGTTCAGGTCAACCTGTACTACATAGTGAGTTCAAGTCTCCATTAGGAGACCCCATCTCAAAAAGCAAACAAACCAACCAACCCTAGATAAGAACCCTCATGGGTGTCCTACTCAGCACACTCTCCTGCCCAGCAGGAGCTTTACATCCTGGCCTTTATACTTTTTACTTCCTTGCCTTTATATCTTTTAAATAAACTTGCTTGCATTCAAACCCCTCATCCTCATTCTTCATCATCATTATACATAACCCCAGTGTTCTGGTAATGTACTTGGGAGCTTGTCCGGGATTTTTCTTTCACTTCATGGCTATCTGCTCAAAACTTTATGAGGTCCCCATTGACAAGTTTAAGGTAATTAGCACAGTTTCTGATTTTAAAGTCTTTGGGACAGGTTTCACTGATGTGAGCTGAGCTGATCCCCCTCTAACATGAGTGGAAGGAACGTTAGCCCAATCTTGACTCAGTTTTCCTTTCTGATTTTGTTTTTCCACTAGCAAAGGAGTGACCTCTGCCCTTGGGACTCTTGAATTTCTGTTGTTAATGGTCCTTGGACATATTGCTCCTTTAACTCCCTGCAGGCATTAGAACAAATTGCCTTTCTCTACTGTGACTCTTTCTTGGCAATCTGAGCCACCAGGTAAGAGAGATCTTACATAGTATCTTCTTGTCGCATCTTAATTGTCTCGGTATAAATTTGCAGACATGGGTCAGATCATTAAAATCTATTAGAGCATCTGGCATTTCAAAGTCTCTCCTCAAAGGATAACTTAGTCCTGGGGATGGAGGACTGCAGAGGCTGCAAGTCACCTTCCACACCTTTGCTAGGTTTGTGGTTTATGTTTGTGCAACCAAAGGATTAAACGTCTTTGGCACACAATCTTTTTCTGAACCCTAAATGTGCTCTTGTTGCTTCCAAGTGCTGGAGAGCTTGCCTGTTATTCTTTGTTTCCTTGGTGAGTCATATTCTTCCTGTCACACCCCTCCCACCTGCCAAATTGCTCACCTACCCTCCTGAATATAAAATAAACTGGTGCCTTTGTTTGTTTATTTATTTAGGCAGGATTTCTCTGTTTAGTTCAGGTTGGCCTTGAACTCATTGTGTAGACCAGGCTGGCCTCAAACTTGCAATGATCCTCTTGCCTCAGCCTCCGGAGTACTGGGGGTGTAGGTATGTGCCACCATGTCCAGCCAAAGTGGTACTTTTAGACAAAGGTTGTAACTTTCATTTCTTAGGTTGATGGAAAAAACTCTTAAGTGGTATGCAGCCTGCACTGGGTCCTAATGAGTGACAAAGTTGGAGTTAACTCCTCTAGAAATCCAGGGAAGGGAACAAGCCTTCCTGGTAATCTTTGGGGAATTGACAAGAGCTCATTAAGACAAGTCTTGGTTGATTGATATGTTTACTTTTGGATTCCAATTTGACTTGGTAATTTTTTTATTTAATTGGTATCTTTATGCATTTCTCATGCATTAATGTAGGTCTGAAAGCCACAATTCAAGGTTAACTTGCTCTTGTGCTGTTTTCTGATTGGGCTACTCAAGGCCACTGTCTGTTGGCCAGTTAGTCATAATTGGAACGTAAACATCTATAACCTCACTCTGAGACCAAAAATAAAAAGTGTGCTGAGGACATTTTAAAGTCCAAGCAGAAGAGGTAGTGCATTCAGTTCTCAATACAAAAAAACAAAGCAAAAAAAAAATCCATGTAGAAAGAAACAAGTAAATAGGATATGAAAAGAAATACGGGCTGGGGATTTAGCTTAGTGGCATAAGTGCCTGCCTGGCAAGCGTGAGGTCGTGAATTCAATCCTCAG